>CM034153.1:632386727-632868030 GCA_019776745.2 Taxus chinensis | reverse complement strand
CTGTATGAGTGGTCTGAAACTCTACAAATATTCCTGCTAAGGAAGAAAAGAGAGCTTGCCAAGAGAAAAAATGTCCAACATTACAATAGATTACCTCCTTTGCATTTATAGCTAAAGAAAAGAGAGGGAAAATAGAGGAGGAAGCAAATCTGATCCTTTTTGTCAACCACCCGCCATTAACCCTTTAAAATTGGCCTGCAATCCATCAAATCGAGATCCTTTACAACTATTTTGCATGTTGGAGAGAAAATGATGAATTTGGTGAAACACAGCTCTCAAAGTAATCTGATCTAGCATTTATGGCATGAGAAGACATTTTAGGGTTTTCCTCCATCAAAACAAGTTGATTCTTCATCCTTGGCATGTGGGAGAAAGCAACCATCGCGGATTTGAGCAAAACAACCATTGTGAAGCAATTTTGATACATACTGAAGGCGTGAAATATGTTTCTCACATTTTCTCCATCGAAACCTGCAAGCAATGATGTTTTTATTCCTCTAATGCATAAAGGGGCTTGAGACCTTTCCAAAAGTCTAAAAAATCTGGCCATCTGAAGATTTAGGGCCAAACAGGGCATAAAATTTGGGCACAAAATTTCAGGCACGAATAGGGCAACACTTGGTGGCACAAACCAGATTTTTGAAAACAGGTCCCACGGGGTCAAATTTACTTTTTGCACTTTTTGGAAATTTTCCAAACAATCCCTGCGCTTCCACCGCTCCGAGACACGTGGCAACTCCTAGTTCACTGATGGAATCGCAAGACCCAAACTTCATCTTTTCCTTTTTATTTTTTCATGAGAAAAATTTCCCAAAATTTCCCTACACTCTGCTCTCCCGGTGACATGTGTCAGCTCCTTGTTTTTTAGCAGGGGCACACTTCTATTTTTTACTTTGTGCCTCTGTCACTTTGGTAAAAACCAAAAATTCCTCCACACCTCTAATTCCTGCTGTAAACAGGGACATGTGGCAGCTTCAAAATGATCCATGAGCCTTCAGGCCAAAATTTGACTTTGGGCATTTAACCCCCAAAGGGCTAAATGCCAATTTTTCCTCCGCCGGTCCGTGCCAACCCATTTCCTTCCTTCATCAAACCTGCAGGCCAAAATTTTCCTTTCGGCCCTTTTGACCGAAGTTCCAAAAACTTGAAATTCCCCCTGAGGTCTGCTAGCCCAAGACACGTGGCAACTCCTCATTGGCCTGCAAGCATGTTTAGGGAAAATTTCCCCAAAAAACTCCGTCGAGCCATAACTCAAAAATTACAAGGAGTTAGGAGGAAAATTTTACCTTTCTGGAAAGGTGAGAAAATTTTCTATCTAATGGAATCATACCCAATACAAATTTTGAGTCCCTAAAGCATGCAAAAAATTCATTTTAAGTATCAGCAAAGGAGGAGGAGGATTTAACCAAAAAGAAGCATGTGCTTATTGTGGATAACACTTTTGGTGACTCAGAGGGGTCACCTGCATGCTTGATGAAGTGACTAGCTTCTTGGAGCAATCCATTGGGCAATGGAGTCATGAAATTAACTTCCTGTTACTCTCAATTCATTAGAAAATATCTAAGATGAAGATTGTGAGAGTAGAAAAATCACTTCAACCTAGAACATGATCTGCAAAAGATGCATCCTTGGGGAAACAAAACCTGTTCCAAAGCACTTAGGGAAATATAAATCTAAGCTACAACAAAACAATGTGCATAAGCACTTGGAGAAATGAAAAATCTAAGCTAATATGTACAAAGGTGAGAAATTTCCCTTAGTAGCAATGCTTTAGATGGATTCCATTAACTAGAATCTATAGTTCCTCGCCATCCAATGTAGACAATTGGAAGGCATTACTATTTTTGCATTTTGTGACCATGTAGGGGCCACTCCAAATGGCATCAAATTTTGAATGCCTCCCTAGCTTTTCTCAATCTGCATCCCACTTTAACACTAAATCTCCAACTTGGAAAGTTCTAGCCTTATCTTTCTTATCAAAGCTTCTCTTGATCAACACTTGGTATTTTTCCATTATTTTGGTTGCATGCTCTCTAATTTCTTAGAGTTCCATCAGTTCTGCATATCTAACCTCCATGGGCTCAAAATCCAACAATTCTAATTACTTCATGAGTTCCAATGTTGGCAACTCAAGTGGCATAGGAAAGACTGCCTCTCTCCCATAAACAACTCTGAATGGAGAGTTACCTGTGGATCTCTTGGGAGTTATCCTATCAGCCCATATAGCTGATTTGAGCTTAGTGTGCCAAGTCCTCTGATTTTCATCAAGAGTCCTCTTGATGATCCTTAATAGATTCTTGGTTTTGGACTCATCTTGGCCATTACCTTTAGGGTAATAATTTGATGAAGTGCTCAAATAGATCCCATTTCTAACAGCCCATTCATTGACCTTTGATCCTATGAATGCCAATGCATTATCTGATATTATAGTGGCAGGTATACCAAATCTGGTTTTTATCCACTCATAGAAGTCTAGAATGTTGGATTCATTTACCTCTTTGAGTTCCACCACCTCAATCCATTTGGTGAAGTAGTTTGTTGCTGTTAGAATCCATTTTTTGCCCTTGGTTGGAGTTTGGATTAATGACTCCAATGAAGACCAAACCCCATTGTATGAATGGCTGGTCAACTGAGATTGGGTGCAATGGAAGTGCTGCTAACATCTCTTTGCCTATGAAGAATGCACAATTCTTGCACCTCTTGATCCAGCATAACAATCACTAAATAATTTGGGCCAATAATAACCAGCCTTCATGATCTTGATACTTTTCACTCTTGGAGAAAAGTGACCCCCAACTGATCCTTATGGAACTCTTCTAAAATTTCTCAATCTGATTTGTCCCAATCCACCTCAACAATACTCCATTGAAATCTTTTTTGAACAAGACACCATAAACAAGTGCATATGGAATATCCTGCAATCTGAAGTGTCTTCTTTTGGATTTGTTCATCTATGGAGGGAATAGGCCTATTTGTAAGAAGTGCATTATGTCTTGGGTCCAGCAAGGAGTGAGCACACTACCATTTTCTTCTTGAACATCTCTTTGTGTTTGGATGTCCTACAACATCAAAAAAACATTCTTATCTTTACTTTCTTGAGTTGGTTGACTTAAGGCCAATTGCTCACACAATCCCTTTCCTCGGACTAGCTTGGTGACTTTTATCTCAATGTCATACTCCATGACACAAGTAATCCACCGTGCACATTTTTCATTTAGATCTTTGTTGAGGAGGAAGACTTTAACTCCCACATGAGAAACCAACAGTTCAACCTTGTTATTTGAAACCAGATGCTTAAATTTCTGTAAGCTCCTAATCATTGCAAGAACATGCTTCTTAATGAAGGAATACCTTACTTCGTATTCCTCCAATATTTTGCTAAAGAAGTAAATTGGTTGCTTTGCATTTTCTTCGTTCTGTTGTACTAAAATTGCAGAAATTGTATCACCACTGCCAAATGCATAAAGGATGAAGTCTATGGAGAAATCTGGGTTAATGAGAGTTGGATCCCGTGAGATAGCTTCTTTTATTGCCTCAAAACTTTCCTTACCTTCAGCTGTCCATTTGAAAGCCGTACTTTTCTTCAACATCATAGTTTTTGGCTTGAAAAGGGCTGCAAGGTTTGGAACCAAACCTTCAAACAAAATTGATTCTTCCCAAGAAACTTTGAAGAGCCTTCTTATGACTTGGCAATGGCAGTGCTCTTATTACTTTAACCCTTTCTGGATCAATTGCTAACCCTTCTTTGGAAACAATGTGGCCTAGGATTTTTCCTTCATGAGCTAGGAATATGCATTATTTGGGATTCAACGATACCCCAAATATTCTACATATTTGAAAAAATTTCTTAAATGAAAGAGGTGATCTGCTTCACTTTTAGAAAATACAGTAATATCATCTAGGTATATCAGCACTATTTTGTTGATCAATCCCTTGAATTCCCTATCCATTGCCCTTTGGAAGGTAGCTCCTGTGTTAGACAGCCCAAATGGAATTTTTCTATATGCATAGATTCCCCATTTGGTGGTGAAGGCTATTTTGAACTGATCATCTTCCTTTACCATAATTTCATTATACTCTGGATAACCATCTAGTAATGAAAACCTCTCAGAGCCAGCAACAACTTGCAATATCTGCTCCATAGAAGGAATTCGGTAGTGATCTTTGAGGGATGATCTGTTCAAATCTCTAAAGTCTACACATAACTTGATTTCCCCACTCTTATTCCTAACTAGAACCAAGTTTACAACCCAGCTTGAATGCTTGATGGGAAATATGATACTTGATTCTATTAACTTATTCAATTCCTATTTCATGAGAGGCTCAATGTGTGGATTGACCGGTCTCTGTTTTTACCTAATGGGCTTAGCACTTGGATCTAGTTCAATTGTGTGTTGAGCTAGCTTGGGATTGAACCCTATCAAGTCTTCATAGCTCCAAGAAAATACATCCAGGAACTCTTGGAAAAGTTGCATGAATTCATACCTTTATTGCTCGGTTGCCACTTTACCAATTTGAATTGATTTTCCTTCTCCAATTGAGATGGGCTATGAATCCTCTCCCTTGACTTGGATGTTTTCTTTCTCCTTCCTAAATTGATCATTAGAATTGAATATATACTGCTAAAGTGACAAGTACATTTGACTAGTTGTGAATAAAGGCATGTCAATTGTACCACTTATATACCATTGTATTGTTTTGCTAAATTTTCAGCAAATTTTTGGCTGAGGTAACAGTCTTATAGCTACATCATCTTGCTATGAAATAGATGAGCTAAACAGACATTCTCAAACACTTGCCCTAAATATGCTCAGTATTGTCTGGTATTCTTATGGCCTCACCAGTGGAAAAGGGAATACTTTTGAGCTGCATCCATTGGTATATCATGTTGATACTTTTCACAGGGTCAAAAGTAACTACCATCATGTTGCAAGCCTGATCAACAGGACATGGTTCCTCTAGTATACCTATGTTCTGAAGGAGTCTCAAGACACTGATGCACACACAAAAATTTTGTCAATGCAGAGGACCAAAAACTACTCCTATGCACAGGATTAGCAAGTCATCTACGTGTGGCAACTTATGTTGTCTTCTTAACTTGAAGATAACTACAGACACTTGAATGGTTCACCAAGGAATTCACGCGTCGTCTAGTTATGAATCTCTTCCTAATGACCAAGGGTGTGATGGCATGCTATAAATTAGCCTAGATATTCAGCAGTGTTTGTGAGAACGTGCAAATGTGCTTGATCAAGCCTCCAAAGGATGGATAATTACTAAGTAACACACCAAAACTTAGCAAATGATGACAATGCATGAGCTCCTCCTCAATGCACCTTGTCCCACTTATTGCATGCCATTAAATTGTTGGAGCTGTCAAATTTCACCATGTCACCAAATCAATATGATCTGGGCTGGTGATGCTAGGAAACATGGCTGACTACCTACAAGCATATAATGGGACCTCTACGCTTGAGACAGACCTCCGGATTTCCTTGGCTAGGAAATTAATAGCATGTAACTTTTTGGCCAAAACTTAGTCAATGATTCAAATGTAGAATGCGTTCAATACTTTGGTCTCAGCTTCATGTGTGCATGCCAAAATCCTATTGGAGCTGAAAATGTTCACCAGTACTAATCAAGCATTGATCCTAGGGATTTGTGACAACATGAGGCTCTATGCCTCCAAGTTTGCAATGGGACCATACATGCTTGAGGACATACCTCCGGAGAAGTCCCGAATTCCTTAACAGCTACTACTATAACTACTCCTAAGGAAGAAAGGTAGCAACTATCTAACTCTAGCTATGATGATTCCAAGGGACCAGGGGAGAAGGCAGATACAGTGAAATGGCAAATCCTACACTAAGGGGAGGTGTGATAACACCTTGCAAAGACAGGGGATGAAAACCTCTGGGGCATGCAGTGAAAAGTAAGGAGAAAATGGAGAAATTAAGGGAACAATTGTTATTGTTGTGCCACAGTCTAGATTGCAACACTCACACACTTTGGATATGACTTCATATTGAAGGCACAACATGAAAAGAAACATTCAAAGGACATCACAGAACAACTTGCACCCAACAATGCCAATCATTACAAACGATGTAGCGAGTTTATCTCCAGATGGATTAAAATGCAAGCATAGAATAGAAGATAGCCATAAAATTTTTACCTTGTATGTGCTTCCAAATGATTTCCCTAAGTCTGAGTTGCATAATGGTGAGAAACAGACTTTGAATCCACATGTAACGAGCCAGTATCTAAGGCCTGACCAATTCTCCAAATGCAAAGCTTGTAATAGACTACTCTGAATAATTCTCTGGCAATTGATAGTGAGGGTCCACATAGATATGTTCACAAATGAGTCATTATTAAACAATATATAGATGAATGAGAGAGAAGGGGAGGGGAAAAGAAAGAGAAAAACTTCAAATTAGTATGCACATTCATAACTTGTACCATGGGCCACAACAGCTGGCAATAAATGCCTGGTCTAGAAGGTGGCTATATGGTGTCTCTATGCACATTTGGATTTGTATCTTTCATTCCAGATACCTTTATAGAGTGAAGAAGAAGGAGGCGAATCCCATGAAATCTGGGTGGTTGAGTTGACCAAAAGTGTGCATTAATTATTGGAGTCAATTCTTTGACCATGTGTTCACTGCTACCAAATCCCACAAAATGTTTGATTTTGAAGATCCAAATAAATGCTTTAGCCCATGTCAGTAGCTTTTCCAACAAGACTAGGTAGTACATGATTTTGAGTTGTATCTTGTGTAAGAAGTCCCTTGTTGTTGCGATTTGAATTTTTCCAGTTGCTTCACTCTCCACACTAGTTGTTTTCACCATCAAAGCTTGGTTCAAAGCACCACGTAAAGCGCAACTTGATTGGTTGTGGGAGTTCATTGCATGGGAAACATCAGTCATACTCTTGAGCTATATTATCTTTGCACATGAGTTACTATGCTCATTTTCCAGGGTAGTATTCAGCACACAACTGGGGTTATAGGGCTGAAATGTTCTATTTGTTCAGTGACCTGTTACTTTATCTAACAAGATTTTCATAATTGGACATGTGGTGGCACTATGATTAGGCGTAGAGGTTTGCAACCTTGGACGCATTATTGAGAGCTGGGAGGTTGTGAGGCTGATAAAGAACGCCTAGAATTCCATTGAGCGCGTTGTCAAGATGAGTGTGTGAAGAGAGCTCATTGGTGCCCATAATCGTACAATTGCTTTTATTCCAGCACCATACCATTGGATATGCTCTTATTTGAGGCATTTCAGGATTTTGTAGCTTAAGTATCATTGTTTCCAATTTGGTTTCTATGCAAGTCTTACTACTCATCTAAAAAATCATGTGTATATCTATTTATGTGCCTACTTGAAGTTTTGAAATTTCCAAAAGTTTAAAAGGGCATAGGTGGCCTAGGTGCAACTTTTTCATGTTGTCAGGATCAATTAATTTCTTTTAGCCCTAAGGTGCAAATTTTGTATGTTGCAGGTATAGTTATACGTCATTCCCGGATACCCGAGGAACATAGAAATATCATAATTTACAGATCATGAGAAAGTCATAAGAAAGTATACTTTGAGCTACTTAAGAAAAACGTGGGCCAATGGGATCCCTAACCCCCCAATGTTCTTTGAAATCTGAGAATTGTAAGTCTATTACTTGCTCGGAGGGGAAGAAATGGTAATCTTCAAAGTGTTTCAGTTGCACCCATAGAATGTGCAAAATGTCTAGTTTGACTTTCCAAATTGGTCCAGAGAAGTATGTTGTGCACTAACCCATTCTAATTGTGGATAGTTCCTGCCTCTAGGCTCCAGAACCATTGCAAGGCTTTACACCTTGGCTTGAAGATCCTTAGAAATATTGACATTAGTTATCGGTTTCAACAATCTCATGGATTACATCAAACATTAGCAATGTCTAGGACATGATCACTAGCAGTGAGTCTGATTTTCTCCATGTGAAAGTGTTGAAGACTGTACACTAAGAGTACTTTACATTTTCCACTAGGTTGTCTCGTCAGGGTTCGGGAGCCGGATCGGGCTACTACCAGTAGCGGGGACATCCGGATTGGGTTGTAGCCATTCTAAAAAAAAAATTGGCCTTAAAACGTTTGTTGATATACCGATGAAACATGCTTTTCTCATACGGTCGAGGATTTTGACCCATAGATTTCTATTTGGACGAGTTTTGAGCCCATGGAATCCTTCTAATACCCATTTCTCTTCTGTCTGGGGATAACTAAAGATACTCAAACAATCCCTCTAGTCTATATGCCCGATCCTATGCATATGGTAGGCATCTCATGTAATCATTACAGATTGTGGCTGCTGAAATCGGGGTGCGAATTCTATAGAATTTGTTGAGCATAGCTCAAATGTGCAAATCTGGGCTATTGTCATTGCAGATAGCAATGGCTTGTAATAACAATATGCAAATCAAATTTGATTCTAATGAAGATGAAGACGTCTAAGGTCCCAAATTGGGTGTGAACCACATTAAATGTTAGTGCAAATCTACAGCACCCCAAAATGTTACCTTCCATTCTGTATTCCAGATTTGAGATCATGTAATATTTTCTGCATAACATTGAGTTTTCTCTATTGGTGTGTGATTCTGTGCAAAGTGAGATTATTCCACATATCTTTATCCCTTATTTCCTAAGCAATTGGTATCAGATCCTTTGGTTTAGGTGTATGTATGAAGTTTGCAGAGGTCACAGGGACTAATTCCTACTCTAATCTTCCAAGGAGACGTAGCTAAAAGGTAGCATGATGGAAACAAAACTAAGCTAAACGGTTGATAAATTCAACGGAGTGATGAATTTCTAGTCTTTGGAAGATAAACAAAGATCATAAGATTACCTTTATCATAAAGGATCTTTATGTTCACAGATGTCTCAAGAAGGTGAATGAAAGACCCTCAGAAGACAATGATGGATGCGGACATGGGATTTTTTGGATAGGAAGGCACTTGGGACAATCCGGCTAGAACTTGCATCTTCGGTATTATTCCCAATGTTTCAAAGGAAAATACTACAAAAGAATTGATGGATGGAATTAGGGAAGTTGTATGAAAATATGCGCTACTGCCTCTAATAAGATATTTTTGAAACTGAACAAATCTTCCTGCTAATATGAAGATTTCTGAGAATGGTTGAGTAAGATCATTTAAATGTCCAACATTACATATGGTTGTAAATATGCTAGCTTTGCATTTACAATTGAAGAAAAGAGATGGAAGATAGAGGACGGCTTTAAATAGTGATGTGCTCTTTACTTAACCAGTTGGAATTAGCCCTGGTCAAATCGGCCTATAATCCATCAAATCGAGTTCCAGCTAACTTCAAAGTTTTGAATGTTTGAGAGGAAAAATGTTGTATTTGGTGATTCTACATCTCTCAAGGAAACCTGATCTCACATTTATGGCATGAGAAGACATCTTAGGTGAATCTTCTTCCATCAAAACGAATTGCTTCTTCATCAGTGGAAACTAGATGGGAGACAGCAGACCATAGAGGAAGCCATGAGTAAAATCAAAGGATCGGAAGCAAGGTCAAATATCACATTAAAGTTTTGAAAGATAGTGTGCTGGCACATGTGGAAAGTATCGAAACCATTTAAGAGAAGGATTGTTGGGATTCATTCGGGACAAGAAGAAATAACAGGAAGAAAACAAGGAGGCAAATGTGGCAATGGGTAATGTATGTCAGGATGTTTTGATTCTTTCTTTGCACAATATTACTTAATCTTTGGATCGAAGAATATCAGGGGCTTCTGAAGATGCTAGGGCCAAAATAGGGCATTATTTTGTTGCATTAATGTTCAAGGCACGGATTTTCGGCATGTTTTTCTTGGTGATGATGAGCCTTCCAGCATAGTTGGAAAAAGGTTCTATTCAGGGTTAAGATGGCAGAGTGGGAATACTTGCACTATTGGAAGGATGTTCCAGACATGTGCCTGGCGCTTTCACCGCTTCAAGACATTTGATACCTCAGCAGGTTTGCAGTTGGGAAGTGATGGTTGCCCAAACTGTGACTATTTTCCAGTTTTGACTTCTTTCATTGGAAGGTTACCAAGGGTGCTCTTCTAGGTGGGCAAGAGGTAAGAAGGTTGGAACCTTGTATTTAACCACTTATAGCACTAAAATTTGTAATCTTGTGGCTTCAGAAGTAGATAAAACATTGTGGCACTATAGGCTCGGACATATGAGCCATAAGGGCATGGAGATCATAAAGAAGGATTTTCCTAGATATACAGAAATAGGTTTGGAGTTTTTTAAGGACTGCATATATGGGAAACAGAAGCGAGTAAGGTTTCTCAAGGTTGGACCTACAAAGAAAGAGAGTAAGTTAGAGCTGATGCACTCTGATGTGTGGGCGGTCGGCCTCAGGTATCATCTCTTTGGGGTTCAAGTAATTATGTTACTTTTATTGATGATGCAACAAGGAAAGTTTTAGCTTATTGTGTATTAGAAACAAATCTGATATATTTGACACTTTTGTTAAATGGAAAGCCTTGGTAGAGAATGAAACAGGTCTTAAGCTAAAATGTCTCAGGTCAGCTAATGGAGGGGAGTATTGTAGTAATGAATTTGATGATTATTGTTCTAAGAATGGAATCCATAGGAAAAATACGGTTCTAGGAACTCTACAGTATAATGAGGTGTAAAAAAATGATGAATAGAACAATAATGGAATGTGCTAGGAGCATGAGGTTATATGCAGGACTACCTCTTTCTTTTTGGGCAGAAGCGGAGAGCACATTTGTGTACTTGATAAATAGAGGACCTGTTAGTGCAAATTCACAGCACCCCCAAAATGACCTATGGATCTGCTTTCCGAAGGCAATGTCATTTGGTGTGAATGCACAACATTATGCTTTCCCAAAGTGTGGGACCTTTGCAAATGGGGAAATCTCTCCAGAGAAGGTTGGTTCCTCTTCCTAAACTACCTACCACAAGCTATTCCAGTGCAGGAAAGCTAATCTAATCCTAATCTAACTATGTTAGGAGACAGAGAGAGAGAGAGAGAGAGAGAGAGAAGGTAAAAACATAGCCTACACTAAAATGGTGATACACCAAAGAAGGAAAATGTTGAACATCTATCAAAACTACCATGGAAACAAAGAGAGGTGAGCAATGGAAAGGATGGACAAGTGCATCACAAAACCAAGGATAGATTTCACACAAAAATGTTCCAAAACTCCAAGAACACAACCCCAAAACTTGTAATAGACATTCAAACATGCACAAATACGTGCAATGAAGAGAGGAAAGAAGAAAACAAGAAAAAACGAGCAAGGATGGACAAATGCATCACAACACACGTTTTTTATTGCTCTAGAAGTTTGCACAAAACATCATTTCACTGGTAAGAGGGAAAAAATGCCATTACAGAGCAAGGGAGGAGGTTCAAACTCAATTTTCGACCTTGGGGAAGAAAATAAGGGAGAGGAAAAGAAGAATGATGAACAAAACTTGTTACAAATGAGCCAAAACTAGCTTTTAACCATCGAGCAAAATGGAAGAAAGGAGAAAATGTGGGAAATTTTGATTTTGGACTTCAACCACCGATAAGATTCATTAAAACAGCAAGGGCACCTCTACAAATCTACTTCCCAATGCATTCGAGCCCACAGGACAAGAAATTGCCCATACCTCATTAAATCTGGTAGATGAAAATCTGATTTTTTGTCTTTTCCAGTGCCAGGGACGTTTTTCCAAATTTCTCCCATGAATCTTCACCAAAATCCAAAATTGAGGGGTCCAACGTGTAGAGAATTTCACCAGATTTCCAATGACATAAAGAATGCGAAAATTTGAGCTTTGCATCAAAATATATGGCCCTCTGAAGATTTAGGGAAAAATGACGAAAACAGAGTCAAAATTCGGTCAGCGAGGTCAAACTTTAAATTTTTCCCTTTTGAAAATTTTTCCCAAAAACCTCTACGCCTCCACCGCTCCGGGACACATGTCACTTCCTAGTTCACCGATGGGATCATGGACCCGAACATCGCTTTTCCCCTTTGATTTTTACATTGGGAAAATTTCCCAAAATTAGTCTGCGCACCGCTCTCCTGGTGAAACGTGGCACTTTCCCATTCATTGATGGAAACGTGGGCCCAAACCTCACCTTTTTCCTTTGATTTTACATTGGGAAAAATTCCCACATTTTCCCCACACTCCACCACTCTAGTGGCACATGTCATCTTCTAGTTTTTTGGTGGGGGCACGCTTATTTTTCTCCATTTGTGCCTCTATCGCTTCGGAAAAAAACCAAAGTTTCCTCTGTGCCTCCGACTCCCACCACTATCATGGACATGTGTCACTTCCTCATTAGCCACAGGACTTCCACAACTTTTTCTCCATCCTCCTCCACGGGCCTACGGGCCAAGATTTTCCCTTTGCGCCCTTTTCCCTCTTCTTGGAAAATTCTCCAACTTTGCTCTGCCACCACGTGGCACCATTTCATTGGTTGCGGGCCTGCCTAGGGAAATTTTCCCCAAAAAACTTCGTCGAGCCATAAATTTCAAAATATTTGGAGTTAGGAGGAAAATTTTACCTTTCTGGAAAGGGGAAGAAAAATCCTATCTAATGGAGCCATTTTTAGAAACCTCTGAGTGCTTGAAATGTGTGAAAATTGAAGTTGAAGCACAAGGAAGGGAAGAATGAAGGCAAGTTAGCCAAAATAAGCACGGGACTCATTTTGGATAATAGAACCCTCAAGTGCCTTGGATGGAGGCATACCTGAGGAGATTTGGTATGGTAAGAAAGCTTATTATTCATTTCTTAAAGTCTTTAGATGTGATGTGTTTGTTCATATAGACAAGGATGATATGACCAAGCTAGAGACTAAATCAGAAAAATGTACTTTCATTGATTATAGTGGTGATGAATTTGGATATAAATGTTGTAGTATTAAGGAAAAGAAAATAATTTCATCTAGGGATGTGGTCTTTAATGAAAAATTCATGTATAAGCAACAGTTACAGGAAAACAAGGAAGAATCCAAGAATGAATATGCAGCAGTAGAGGATCTTTCATATGGTAAAGTGACACATGAATCAATTCAGGAACCTCCTCAATACAAACCCCAAACTCCTATATTGAGGAGGTCTTCTAGGGTAAGAATATAACCTTAACATTTTTCTCCTTATCTTTATTATTTATTACACACTCACAGTGGAGAGCCAGATAGCATTGATGAAGTAATGCAGGTAGATGTCAAGAAGAAGTGGGAGCAAGCCATGGATCAGGATCATCAGGCTCTTATGGAGAACCAAACATGGGATTTGGTGAAGCTACCCAAAGAAAAAAGAGAATTATAGAACAAGTGGGTTTTCAAATTCAAAGAGGAAGGAGGCAAGAAAAGATACAAGGCCCAATTGGTGGTCAAGGGGTTTGTATAGAAAAAAGGTATAGATTTTGATGATATTTTTTTATCCTGTAGTAAAAATGACTTCTATTATAACTATTCTTTGAATAGTTGTAGTAGAAAACTTGCACTTAGAGTAGCTCGATGTAAATACTGCATTTATCCATGGTGATTTGGAGGAGGATCTATATATACAACAATCAGAGGGCTATGAGGTCAAAGGTAAAGAGGAGATTATGTGAAAACTAAAGAAGAGCTTGTATGGCTTGAAACAAAATCCACCTCAATGGTATAAGAAATTTGAAAGCTTCATGATGGATCAAGGTTATATTAGATGTCATTCTGACCATTATGTGTATGACATGTTGGTTGCACGTAAAAACATGGAGGAAATAAAAGTACTCAAGAAGAAGTTGAGTGAATTCTTTGCTATGAAGGATTTGGGGGCAGCCAAAAAAATCCTTGGTATGAGGATATCTCAGAAAAGGAAGGAATGGAAGCTGACTTTATCTCAAAAATATTACATTAAGAAGGTCTTATAGAGGTTTAATATGCAGGATGCTAAACCAGTTGGGACTCCTTTGGTAGGCCATTTCAAGTTATCAAAGGTGCAGTGTCCTAAGATAGAGCAGAAGAGAAAATAGATGTCTAAGGTACCTTACTCATCAGTGGTTGGAACTTTGATTTATGCCATGGTGTGCACCAGGCTTTATATTTCCCATGCAATGGGAGTGGTGAGTAGATTTATGAGTGATCCAGGTAGAGATCATTGGTAGGCAATAAAGTGGATCCTTTAGTATTTGAGAGGGACCATGGCAACCAATGTGTGCTACATTGAACGTGTGTTGTGATGCATTTGTCCATCCCATTGCTCGTTTCATTTCTTGTTTTCTTCTTCCTCTCTTCATTGCACGTATTTGTGCATGTTGTTTGAATGTCTCCTATTACAGTTTTGGGGTTGGTTCTTGGAGTTTGGAACATTTTGTGTGAAATCCTATCCTTGGTTTGTGATGCACTTGTCAATCCTTTCCATTGCTCACCTCTCTTTGTTCCATGGTAGTTTTGATAGATGTCTCAACATTTTCCCTTCTTTGGTGTATCACCATTTTAGTGTAAGGCTGATGTTTTTACCCTTCTCTCTCCTCTCCTCTCTCTCTCTCTAGTTCTACTAAATAGTTAGATTAGGATTAGATTAGCTTTCACTGCCACTGGAATAGCTTGTGGTAGGTAGTTTAGGAAGAGGGGAACCAACCTTCTCTGGAGAGATTCCCCATTTGCAAAGTCCCACACTTTGGGAAAGCATAATGTTTTGCATTCACACCCAAATGACATTGCCTTCGGAAAGCAGATCCATAGGTCATTTTGGGGGTTGCTGTGTGTGGGAATTGCACTAACAGGTCCTCTATTTTCATCAAGTACATAGCTGTGCTCACCGCTTCTTCCCAAAAGAAAGAGTTAGTCCTGCATGTAACCTCATGATACTAGCACATTAGATTATTGTTCTATTCATGCTTTCCTGACACCCCATTTTGCTGCAAAGTTCCTGGAACCATCTTTTGCATGTGGATTCCATTCTTAGAACAATAATAATCAAATTCATTGTTGCAATATCCCCTCCATTATCTGACCTAAGAAATTCAGCTTAAGACCTATTTTATTCTCAACCAAGGCTTTCCATTTAACAAAATTTCAAATACATCATATTTTGTTTCTAATACAATAAACCCAAACTTTCCTTGTTGCATCATTAATAAATTAACATAATAATTTGAACCCCAAGAGATGATACCTGGTCGCGCCCACACATCAGAATGCACCATCTCTAACTTACTCTCTTTCTTTGTAGGTCCAACCTTGAGAAACATTACTCACTTTGTTTCCCATAATGCAGTCCTCACAGAACTCCAAACTTTTTTGTATATCTGGAAAATCCTTCTTTATGATCTCCATGCCCATTATAGCTCATATGAATCGAGCCTATAGTGCCACAATGTTATATCTACTTCTAAAGCCACAAGATTACAAAAATTAGTGCTATAGTTGTTAAATACAAGGTTCCAACCTTCTTACCTCTTTCCACCACAGGAGCACCCTTGGTAACCTTCCAATGAAAAAAATCAAAACGGAAAAAAGTGAAAGTTTGGGCCAACGTGATTCCATCGGCAAACCCAGGAGGTGCCACGTGTCTCCGAGCGGCGAAAGCGTGGGGATTTTTGGAAAATTTTCCAAAAGTGGGATACATGCAAAAATTAAATTTGACCCTGCATGACCCATTTTCAAAATCTGAATTTTACCGCAAGTGTGCCACTAATCCGTGCCTTGAAATTTTGTGCCCAAAATTTATGCCTTGTTTTGGCACCTAAATCTTTAGATGGGTATATTTTTCAATCCAGAGATCAGATTCTAACAAAATAAATTTTTTTTGGAAAGGTCTTGAGCCCCTTTATGCATTGGAAAAATAAAAAAAATCATTTTCTTACAGGTTTCGATCGAGAAAATGTGAGAACATCTTTCACAACTTTAATGTGTATCAGATTGCTTCAGATGAGTTGTTTTACTCAAATCCACCATGGTTTCTTTCTCCCCACATGCCAAGGATGAAGAATCAACTCATTTGATGGAGGAAAACACCCTTAAATGTCTTCTCATGCCATTAAATGCAAGATCAGGTTTCTTGAGAGCTGTGATTTACCAAATTCATTCATTTTTCCTCTCCAACATGCAAAAACAGAAGTAGAGGAGCTCGATTTGAGTATTAACAAGCGATTTGAAAGGGTTAATGGCAGGTGGTTGAGAAAAAGAATAACATATTTTATTCCTCCTCTATTTTCCTCTCTTTTCTTCAATTATAAATGCAAAGGATGTAATCTATTGTAATGTTGGACATTTTGCTCTTGTAAGCTCTCTTTTCTTCCTTAACAGGAAGATTTGTAGAGTTTCAGAAAAATCTCATACAGGATGTAGCGCATATTTTTTTTTCCCTCCTTGCCATTGTAATGCATTGTATTAAACCTTGGGACATGATAAAATGTGTGTTATGTGATTGATTTTCCAATCCTCTCATGTGTTTATCATTGTCTTCTGATATTTCATTATATTCTTCTAAATCTGTGCATGTTTTATGTTACATTCTTATGATCTTGTTATTTAAAAATAGAAGTCCCATCACTCCTTTGGTGTATTACCGTTAGCTTAGTTTTGTTTCCTTTGCACCTTTTAACTCGTCTCCTTGGAATTTAGAGTAGGAATTAGTATGGGACCTCTGAAATTCATACATACACCTAAACAGAGGAGTAATAAACTAGGCTTCAATCTAGAAATTTTTCTCCCTTTGCAAGGTCCCACACCTTGGAGAAAACTCAATGTTGTGCAATCACACTAATGACCCAATTCTGGACTGCAGATTGGAAGGTCATTTTGGGGTGCTATAGATTTGCACTAATAGTTTTGGCCCACCGATGGGACCTTAAGAGGTCTTCATCTTCATTATAACAAAGTTGATGTGCAATTGTTGTAAGTTTCTTGCATGAAAGAGCCCTGATTTGCACATCTGGCGACTCCAAAAGGATATAATCAACTGGTTTGAGCAGCCCAAACTTTAAGATTCATGAGAAGGATCCAAATAAGGGAAAGGGCTAGAGAAGAGGGATTTTCTGAGTATCTGCAATTATCCCCAGAAAGAAGAGAAATGGGAAGAAGGATTCAAAGGTCTCCATCTCCACCAAATAGAACTCTATCAACTCCTCCACCTGGTAGACCTTTCATCTAATCAACAAAGGTTCTCAGGCCAATCAGAATGGCACAACCCAATCCTTATGTCAACTTTACTGGTAGTATCCCACTTGCTCTCAATCCACAAAAGCTAGTTACAATTATAGCATTAAATAACATCCCATACTTTACTAGAGAAAATCAGACCACTACTGGTGATCATGTCCAAGACATTGCTAATGTTTGTGTAATCCATGAGATTGTTGAGATGGATATTAATGTCAAATTGCTAACATATTCATTCAAAGGGAAAGCCTTGCAATGGTTCAGGAGCATTGAGGCAGGCTCTATCCACAATTAGAACTAGTTGTGCATAGCTCTTCATAACCAATTTGGAGAGAAAGGGGACAACTTGTCTCTATTGGAGCAACTGAAAAACTATCAAGAGAGCTCCCAATGAGCAACTAACAGACTTCAATTCCAGATTTCAAAGAACATGGGATAGAATCCCATTAGCAGTGAGGCCAATAGCTCAAGGTGCTTTCTTATACTTTCTCAAGGCTTTAAATTCTGACATTTCTATGTTGATCTAATCCATAGAAGGTATAACTCTACCTGCATCTTACAACATTGCCATTAGGGCTAAGAATTATTTGATCCAAGCTGGTAAACTTGCACCTAGGCCTCCTATGCCCTTATATCTAGAATTGGGAAGCCCAAGTACTAGTCAAACACCTACTTTAGCTCCTATTCCCACTCCTAGAAACCAAAGCTCAAATGAAACTTCTACTTCATCCTCTAGTGCCTCAAATGAGCTCCAAGAAGTTATGAAACAATTGTAAAATTTGGGCAATGAGCTGGTTACAATCAAGAGACAACAAGCTCAAAGTTTTAGGCCTTCTTATCAGCCTCAAACTCAGCCTAATAGACCACCATATCAGCCTAATAGGCCACCCAACCTAGTTGCAAACAAAAATTAAGTAACACCTCCTGCCAATAGAACATTTCATCCCTATAACCCCAATGTTGCATCTACCTCTAAATCCTTAGTGCCAGTGTAAAATAATATAGCTCAAGAGTATGACTGTTGTTTCCCATGCAATGAACCTCACAACTAATCTATGCGCTTCAATGGTGCTTTGAACCAAGCTTTGATGGTGACAACAACTGGTGTGGAGAGTAAAGCAAGTGGAGAAACAAACCAACAACAAGGGACATCTCAACAAGATATAACTCCAAATGAGACTACACTTGTGAATTGGTAGGCTAAAGATTTTTTGTGGTGTGAATCAAACACCTTCTCAGAGTGTAGCAGCCAACACATGGTCAAAGAAGAGGAATATTGGTGAAGGGAAGTCATCAGTTCCAAGTGATTCACAACCTTCCATCACTCCAAAAGGTGTTGGCAAGAAAAATGCAAATCCAAATGTGCAAGGACAACCCAAGCCACCTTCTAGACCAGCTCAAATGCCAGCTGTTGTATCCCATGTACAAGAAAAGATGTGCATACTAAAGGGAAGAAAAAATATGGTTCATCCCCATTTAACATCCTCGAAAAAATGAAGAAGACCAATGTGAACATATCTATGTGGGAGTCACTATCCATCCAAGGAAAAAGGGATCTATTACAAGCTACCATAAAGAATTGGTCAACCTCAAACTAGCTAGCTCATATGCCAAAGAAGGTACTCACAAATGCAACTCAGACTGAGGGAAATCATGGAGGACAACAAGGTAAAAATTTGAAGCCCCCTCCATTATATGTTTCATTAATCATTGGAGATAAACTAGTATATAATTGTATGATTGATTCTGGGGCAAGTAGTTCCGTGATGCCTAAGCAAATAGCTAATCATTTGGGCCTTCAATATGAAGTCATATCCAAGGGGGTGGTGCAATTAGATGGGACAATAATAACAATAGTTGGGGTAGTTAAATATTTGATCCTTACTTTGCATGCATGCCCCAACGTCACTGTTTTGCAAGATGTGTCATTGACAGATTTTCCACCACTCTTTGCCTTATGTTTGTCAAGGGATTTCATAGCTAGAATTGGAGGCTACCTATCTGCTGACTGGTCACACATGATGTTTAGGACAAGATATGGAGCTAAGGCCACAATCATGTATGAACCTATTGCAAACTTTCACATAGAGCCTCATTCTCTAAGCCCAATCAATGCCAACTATTCAACATTTGATCAAGAGGATTATCCAAAAACACATGAAGCTGACACCAAAGTTGGAAGCATTCTAGATTTGAATCTTAACGAATGGGTGAACAAGCTACATGCTTTTGATCCCTACAAGGAAATGGAGGAATCTAAACTAGGAGTCTATTATATGCATGAAGAAAATCAGCTTCTTCCTAGCATCACTAGGACAGACCATAGAGGTGACATTAAGGTATGGCAGCTGTTCTTTAATGGATCAATAAGTAGACAAGGTGCAGGAGGAGGAGCTATGCTTGTTTCACCTCAAGGAATTAAGTATTATTCAGCTTTTAGGTTTCAGTTTGCATGTTCTAACAACACTGCTGAATATGAGGCTTTGATACATGGATTGCATTGGTCAAGGAAGAGATGCATAAAAAAATTACAATTCTTTGGTGATAGTGAATTGATTGTTAATCAAGTTAAATGACAACATGTTGCCAAGAATGACTTGATAAAAATTTATATGAATAGGGTGTGGGATCTCATTGAGGATTTTGAGGGCTTTGGCGTCAACTCCATCCCTAGGAAAGAGAACCAAGCTGTTGATAGGCTTGCAGCAGTTGGAGTAACTTTTTGATGTTGTGGAAAGTATCAAAAGAGAAAAAATGCAGCCAAAAATCCATGTGATTGTGAGGCAATTAGTGCCAGAAAATAATACAAGTTGACAAGTGTTTGAGAGTGACCAATAAATCATCAATTTCTTGCAAGAGGAAGCTGAGTTCTTAGCCAAAAATTAGGGAAAATTGGGACAACAGTTTGATGATAAAGTGGTATAATTGAGAACCAACAAACTGTCGAAAGGACTTGTGACTTTAGAGTCTATATTAAATCCTAATGATCAATTTAGGAAGGAGAAAGAAAACATCCAAGTCAAGGGAGAGGATTCATAGCCCATCTCAATTGGAGAAGGAAAATCAATTCAAATTGGTAAAGTGGCAACCGAGCAATAAAGGTATGAATTCATGCAACTTTTCCAAGAGTTCCTGGATGTATTTTCTTGGAGCTATGAAGACTTGATAGGGTTCAATCCCAAGCTAGCTCAACACACAATTGAACTAGATCCAAGTGCTAAGCCCATTAGGTAAAAACAGAGACCGGTCAATCCACACATTGAGCCTCTCATGAAATAGGAATTGAATAAGTTAATAGAATCAAGTATCATATTTCCCATCAAGCATTCAAGCTGGGTTGTAAACTTGGTTCTAGTTAGGAATAAGAGTGGGGAAATCAAGTTATGTGTAGACTTTAGAGATTTGAACAGATCATCCCTCAAAGATCACTACCGAATTCCTTCTATGGAGCAGATATTGCAAGTTGTTGCTGGCTCTGAGAGGTTTTCATTACTAGATGGTTATCCAGAGTATAATGAAATTATGGTAAAGGAAGATGATCAGTTCAAAATAGCCTTCACCACCAAATGGGGAATCTATGCATATAGAAAAATTCCATTTGGGCTGTCTAACACAGGAGCTACCTTCCAAAGGGCAATGGATAGGGAATTCAAGGGATTGATCAACAAAATAGTGCTGATATACCTAGATGATATTACTGTATTTTCTAAAAGTGAAGCAGATCACCTCTTTCATTTAAGAAATTTTTTTCAAATATGTAGAATATTTGGGGTATCGTTGAATCCCAAATAATGCATATTCCTAGCTCATGAAGGAAAAATCCTAGGCCACATTGTTTCCAAAGAAGGGTTAGCAATTGATCCAGAAAGGGTTAAAGTAATAAGAGCACTGCCATTGCCAAGTCATAAGAAGGCTCTTCAAAGTTTCTTGGGAAGAATCAATTTTGTTTGAAGGTTTGTTCCAAACCTTGCAGCCCTTTTCAAGCCAAAAACTATGATGTTGAAGAAAAGTACGGCTTTCAAATGGACAGCTGAAGGTAAGGAAAGTTTTGAGGCAATAAAAGAAGCTATCTCACGGGATCCAACTCTCATTAACCCAGATTTCTCCATAGACTTCATCCTTTATGCATTTGGCAGTGGTGATACAATTTCTGCAATTTTAGTACAACAGAACGAAGAAAATGCAAAGCAACCAATTTACTTCTTTAGCAAAATATTGGAGGAATACGAAGTAAGGTATTCCTTCATTAAGAAGCATGTTCTTGCAATGATTAGGAGCTTACAGAAATTTAAGCATCTGGTTTCAAATAACAAGGTTGAACTGTTGGTTTCTCATGTGGGAGTTAAAGTCTTCCTCCTCAACAAAGATCTAAATGAAAAATGTGCACGGTGGATTACTTGTGTCATGGAGTATGACATTGAGATAAAAGTCACCAAGCTAGTCCGAGGAAAGGGATTGTGTGAGCAATTGGCCTTAAGTCAACCAACTCAAGAAAGTAAAGATAAGAATGTTTTTTTGATGTTGTAGGACATCCAAACACAAAGAGATGTTCAAGAAGAAAATGGTAGTGTGCTCACTCCTTGCTGGACCCAAGACATAATGCACTTCTTACAAATAGGCCTATTCCCTCCATAGATGAACAAATCCAAAAGAAGACACTTCAGATTGCAGGATATTCCATATGCACTTGTTTATGGTGTCTTGTTCAAAAAAGATTTCAATGGAGTATTGTTGAGGTGGATTGGGACAAATCAGATTGAGAAATTTTTAGAAGAGTTCCATAATGGATCAGTTGGGGGTCACTTTTCTCCAAGAGTGAAAAGTATCAAGATCATGAAGGCTGGTTATTATTGGCCCAAATTATTTAGTGATTGTTATGCATGGATCAAGAGGTGCAAGAATTGTGCATTCTTCATAGGCAAAGAGATGTTAGCAGCACTTCCATTGCACCCAATCTCAGTTGACCAGCCATTCATACAATGGGGTTTGGTCTTCATTGGAGTCATTAATCCAAACTCCAACCAAGGGCAAAAATGGATTCTAACAGCAACAAACTACTTCACCAAATGGATTGAGGTGGTGGAACTCAAAGAGGTAAATGAATCCAACATTCTAGACTTCTATGAGTGGATAAAAACCAGATTTGGTATACCTGCCACTATAATATCAGATAATGCATTGGCATTCATAGGATCAAAGGTCAATGAATGGGCTGTTAGAAATGGGATCTATTTGAGCACTTCATCAAATTATTACCCTAAAGGTAATGGCCAAGATGAGTCCAAAACCAAGAATCTATTAAGGATCATCAAGAGGACTCTTGATGAAAATCAGAGGACTTGGCACACTAAGCTCAAATCAGCTATATGGGCTGATAGGATAACTCCCAAGAGATCCACAGGTAACTCTCCATTCAGAGTTGTTTATGGGAGAGAGGCAGTCTTTCCTATGCCACTTGAGTTGCCAACATTGGAACTCATGAAGTAATTAGAATTGTTGGATTTTGAGCCCATGGAGGTTAGATATGCAGAACTGATGGAACTCTAAGAAATTAGAGAGCATGCAACCAAAATAATGGAAAAATACCAAGTGTTGATCAAGAGAAGCTTTGATAAGAAAGATAAGGCTAGAACTTTCCAAGTTGGAGATTTAGTGTTAAAGTGGGATGCAGATTGAGAAAAGCTAGGGAGGCATTCAAAATTTGATGCCATTTGGAGTGGCCCCTACATGGTCACAAAATGCAAAAATAGTAATGCCTTCCAATTGTCTACATTGGATGGCGAGGAACTATAGATTCTAGTTAATGGAATCCATCTAAAGCATTGCTACTAAGGGAAATTTCTCACCTTTGTACATATTAGCTTAGATTTTTCATTTCTCCAAGTGCTTATGCACATTGTTTTGTTGTAGCTTAGATTTATATTTCCCTAAGTGCTTTGGAACAGGTTTTGTTTCCCCAAGGATGCATCTTTTGCAGATCATGTTCTAGGTTGAAGTGATTTTTCTACTCTCACAATCTTCATCTTAGATATTTTCTAATGAATTGAGAGTAACAGGAAGTTAATTTCATGACTCCATTGCCCAATGGATTGCTCCAAGAAGCTAGTCACTTCATCAAGCATGCAGGTGACCCCTCTGAGTCACCAAAAGTGTTATCCACAATAAGCACATGCTTCTTTTTGGTTAAATCCTCCTCCTCCTTTGCTGATACTTAAAATGAATTTTTTGCATGCTTTAGGGACTCAAAATTTGTATTGGGTATGATTCCATTAGATAGAAAATTTTCTCACCTTTCCAGAAAGGTAAAATTTTCCTCCTAACTCCTTGTAATTTTTGAGTTATGGCTCGACGGAGTTTTTTGGGGAAATTTTCCCTAAACATGCTTGCAGCCAATGAGGAGTTGCCACGTGTCTTGGGCTAGCAGACCTCAGGGGGAATTTCAAGTTTTTGGAACTTCGGTCAAAAGGGCCGAAAGGAAAATTTTGGCCTGCAGGTTTGATGAAGGAAGGAAATGGGTTGGCACGGACCGGCGGAGGAAAAATTGGCATTTAGCCCTTTGGGGGTTAAATGCCCAAAGTCAAATTTTGGCCTGAAGGCTCATGGATCATTTTGAAGCTGCCACATGTCCCTGTTTACAGCAGGAATTAGAGGTGTGGAGGAATTTTTTGGTTTTTACCAAAGTGACAGAGGCACAAAGTAAAAAATAGAAGTGTGCCCCTGCTAAAAAACAAGGAGCTGACACATGTCACCGGGAGAGCAGAGTGTAGGGAAATTTTGGGAAATTTTTCTCATGAAAAAAATAAAAAAGGAAAAGATGAAGTTTGGGCTTGCGATTCCATCAGTGAACTAGGAGGTGCCACGTGTCTCGGAGCGGTGGAAGCGCAGGGATTGTTTGGAAAATTTTCCAAAAGTGCAAAAAGTAAATTTTGACCCCGTGGACCTGTTTTCAAAATCTGGTTTTGCCACCAAGTGTGCCCTAATTCGTGCCTTGAAATTTGTGCCCAAATTTATGCCCTGTTTTGGCCCTAAATCTTCAGATGGCCATATTTTTTAGACTTTTTGGAAAGGTCTCAAGCCCCTTTATGCATTAGAGGAATAAAAACATCATTTCTTGCAGGTTTCGATGGAGAAAATGTGAGAAACATATTTCACGCCTTCAGTATGTATCAAATTGCTTCACATGAGTTGTTTTGCTCAAATCCGCGATGGTTGCTTTCTCCCACATGCCAAGGATGAAGAATCAACTTGTTTTGATGGAGGAAAACCCTAAAATGTCTTCTCATGCCATAAATGCTAGATCAGATTACTTTGAGAGCTGTGTTTCACCAAATTCATCATTTTTCTCTCCAACATGCAAAATAGTTGTAAAGGATCTCGATTTGATGGATTGCAGGCCAATTTTAAAGGGTTAATGGCGGGTGGTTGACAAAAAGGATCAGATTTGCTTCCTCCTCTATTTTCCCTCTCTTTTCTTTAGCTATAAATGCAAAGGAGGTAATCTATTGTAATGTTGGACATTTTTTCTCTTGCAAGCTCTCTTTTCTTCCTTAGCAGGAATATTTGTAGAGTTTCAGACCACTCATACAGGCTGCAGTGTATATTTTTCCTCCTTACCATTGTAATGCATTGTATTAAACTTGGGAATGATAATGTGTGTTATGTGATTGATTTTCCAATCCTCTCATGTGTTTATCATTGTCTTCTGAGATTTCATTACATTCAAGCAATCTGTGCATGTTATGTGTTACATTCTTATGATCTATGTTTATTTGCAAAATAAAAGTCCATCACTCCTTTGGTGTATCACCATTTAGCTTAGTTTTGTTTCATTTTACACCTTTTAACTCTATCTCTTTGGAATTTAGAGTAGGAATTAGTATTGAACATCTACAAATTCATGCATACACCTAAACAGAGGAGTAAGAACCAGCTTCAATCTAGAGAGTTTTGTCACCTTGCAAGGTCCCACACATTAGAGAAAACTCAATATTGTGCAATCACACTAAATGAACCAATTCTGGACTGTAGATCGGAAGGTAATTTTGGGGTGCTGTGGATTTACACTAACACGAACCACTTACAACAAATATTTACTTTTTACCACAACATTCCTATTGTACTTTGACTGTTATCATACTATACATTATTAGTGGCATCGTACCAGTAGTGTAATTATCTTCAAGAGGATGCCACTACTAATTATACTTAACAATATCCTATTCATAATACATACATTAATGAAATAGAAAATATGGAGGAAAATTTTAGTGTCGACATCTTCCCCCTTCCTAGCTTCTACTCCGTCCTCAGAGTAGACTATTATGAACATTCTGAAGCTGGTGCCTAGAAATCTTTAACTTGTTATGGTTGACCCATCGTTTAATGGGAGTGTCATCTAATTCCTCTAGTCGATATGTACCATTTTCATGCACAACTACTATTTTGTAGGGGCCCCATCCATTTGGGAAGAAATTTTCTCTGCCTTATTTTTTTGTATCTGGAATCATATACTAGGACCACGTAATTCACATGAAATGGAGACCAACGGATCTTTTGATCAAAGTATTCATTCTGCTTCATTTTCTTCTTATAGCTTGTATCCTTCGTTATTTCCCTCATTTCCTCTAGCAAATGAAGATGCACCAACATTTTTTTTACTGAATCACTTTCATACATCCTTTCATTTTTCATAACTCTCACATTGGGAATATCAAACTCAATAGGAAGAACTGGATCAATGCCATAGGCCAACTGAAATGGGGAGTATCCTGTTGCTGACTTTGATGTTGCCCTATATGCCCACAATGCTGCATGAATCCTTTTATCCCATTTATGTACCTGCAAGGCTGCATCTTTTGCTAGAATTTGACACAACACAAAATTTGTTCGTTCCACCTGTCCATTTGTGCTTGGCTTGTATGTTGTTGCCTTCCTGTGCTTAATAGAAAACTTATTGACTAGGGCTTCTACCACCTCATTAATGAAGTGGCTTCCTTGATCTGTTACAATTTCTAATGGACAACCAAATCTGGTGATAATGCGTTCATATATGAACCTTGCCACTTCATCCATCGAAGCTATTTTTAATGGCCTAGCTTCAACCCACTTGGTTAAATAATCTATGGCAATTACAATATACTTATTTTGGCGTGGGGTAGTTGGAAGTGGACCTACAATATCTATTCCCCACTTTTCAAAGGGACCAAGTGGAAGAATAAGGCATAATGGAGTTTGTGAAGTCTTACAGTTCCCATGTGTTTGAAAAATATCACATGTCTTACAATAATTATAACAATCTCTAAAAAGAGTGGGCCTGTGATAACCTGCATCTAAGATCCTTCTTGTTGTAAGTTGTCTAGAGAAGTGTCCTCCACATGTACCATTGTGGAATTATTCTATTAGATCCTTCCCTTTATCACGTCTAATTACCCTCTTGTACTATCCATCAGGTCCTATTCGAAATAAGACTCCATGTAGAATAGAATATGGATGACTAGCTTGAGTAATCTTCCTCTTAGTCTTTGCATTAGAACCATCAGGAAACTTGAATTCATTTAGATAATTCCAAATATCTATGTATTCACTGGGGATTGTGTCCAGGGATAACAATGTTGCATCTGGGAAATCATCATCATCACAAGATGAACCTAAACCATCATAGGCTCGATAGAGTGCATCTACATTGACATGCTTCTTTCTTGGCCTATCTATAATATCAAATTCAAATTATTGTAGAAAAGCTATCCATCTTGCTATCCTCCTTGATGGGTTAGACTTATTTACAAAATATTTTAAAGCCTGATGATCTGTTACAACTGTGAACTTCTGCCCTAGCAAGTAATTTCTAAATTTTTTTACAGAAAAAATGATAGCTAGAGCCTATTTTTTAGTTACAGTGTAATTTACCTCAGCACTGCTCATTTGTCTACTCCCAAAGTAAACTGGATGATCATTCCCATTTTCATCCTTTTGGCTCAAAGTACTTCCTAGTGCTGCATCTGAGGCATCAATATACACAATGAATGGCTTGCTCCAATCTAGATTCTTTAAAATAGGTGAAGACAACAAATCTTCCTTCAGTTTCTCAAAAGTTTCATGCACCTTCTTTCCTGGTTAATAAGTAACATCCTTCTTCAAGAACTGGGTTAGTGGCTGTGCAATCTTTGAGAAATTCTTAATGAACCTTCTATAGTAACCCACATGGCCTAAAAATGATCTCAACTTACTTCTCTTCATAGGAAATGGTAACTCTTTGGTTTTTAAAAATTTATTAGGATCAGTACCAATACCATCTCTGGATACAACATGGCCTAACAAAACACCTTTAGAACATCCAAAGACACACTTTATAGGGTTTAGTGAGGCTTTTGCTTCATCTAACCTTTGAAATGCTGTCTCCATTTGGTGCAGGTGGTCCATCTTGCTCTCATATATGCAAAAATCATCCAGAAATAATCTACTGAAGTTTCCAAAGTAGGGTTCTAACACCCTATTCATCAAGTGCTGGAACATTTCCAGAGTATTACACAACCAGAAAGGAATAAATCTATAAGGAAACGTTCCCCAATGAGTGGTGAACATGGTCTTTAGCTAATCTTTCTCCGCTATATGAACTTGGTTGTATCTATTATATCCATCAGCAAAACTATAACACTCCTAGCCATCTACTTCGTCCAAGATCTGATCTGATAATGGAAGAGGGTAATGATCTTTCTTTATTGCCTTGTTGAGCTTTCTGTAATCAACACAAATGTGTAGCTTCCCATTTTTTTTATTGAGATCACAATGGGAGAAACCCATTCTGAATTCTCCACAAAAAATATGAATCTTGCATCAAGCAACTTATCTATTTCTTCTTTTACAATCTTGGAGAAATTAGGATTCATTAGATATGGAATTTTATTTATGGGCTTAGCACCATCTACAAGCTCAATAGAATGTTCTACCTAACTTACTTGATGGAGTTCCTTGTAATCAAAAGTGAATAAGTGTATGTACAATCTAAAGAGCTAGAGGTAGGATTCCCTCTCACTCTCAATCAAAACATCACCAATCTTTATTTGTTGGAGATGATCATCAATTTATTCTTCAGATAATTTTGTGGGTTCATGATTCAGTGTGACTGGAAGGATATCCATGACTGAAACATCAGTCTCACTTTCTTCATCTTTTGTGTCCACTTCACTGGTACTAGAGTAATAAGATGATGTGTAATCATCATTTTCAGCTCTTGAATCCACAGGTTCTACCTTATGATTTTGAGCGATCACGTTTATCTTCACCCTCTCTCTGCCATGTCCAAGTGTCATGAAGCCTTCATTCTATTAGTTTGTAGCATGAACTCTTCTTAGCCATGGCCTTCCCAACAACATTGGGTATGCAATAGTACCCTTCTTCATCACCTTGAAGTCTACCACACATACAAAACCCATGACAAATATTGCCACATTTGAAACAACACCTTCTGGTTTAGTTTTTCCCTTATTTAATGACCTTAACATAAGTGTTGATGGGGCGATCAATTTTTAAACCCAACATATTCATTATAGACTTAGTAATTACATTAACTGCAGCACCTCCATCTACTAAGACATCATGAATTGAAATACCATTACATAATACCTCAACTTGTGGAGTGTAGGGATCCGCCTCTGCTTGCAAAAAAGGGACATCAACCTCTTTCCTTCGTTGAGCATTGAGTCCACTTCACAGCTCATGTCTCTTCTCAGAAGACATAGCTAGAAGTTGACCATATGTAATATTTGCAGGCCTTTTTGATAGATCTTCTAAGATGGAGTATGGTCCTTGCCTCTGTGAAATAAAAAAATCTTGCACACCCAACTTTATTCTCCTATGTTTCTTACTAGTCTCTCCTTTCATCTTATTAGGATCATTTCCATCTTGGTTATCTTTTTCTTACTTTCTTTTTGTTATAAACACATCTGCTTCATTATTTATGCTCCTATCTACTACATCAAAAGAATTCACAGGTGATTTTCCTTTATCATTATTTCTTGTACTAGATGAAGAAGCTCTATCTAGACAATTATACTTACAATGACCCTTTTTATGACAACCATAACATACAACTTCAAATATATTTGTTTTTGGACCTCTATCTCCTCCCTGAGAACTAAATTCTTTTCCTTGAAGAAGATTAATAGTTAACTGATCCATCTTCTTGAGAAAATCTTCATACTCAGTAGATGTACTAGGAGAAGGATTTGTGCTCATCGAGAGTGGTTGTGGATTATGGGCCAAAGGTGTTGGTGTAGGATCTACCTTAGCAACAATTTCTTTGGGCTCTTCTTCCATATTTTCTTCTTGCCTTCTTGCAATTTCCTTTTCTTATTCGAGGATTGTTGGTGGTCATAATTCACTCGTTGTCATATCTCTGGCTTCATCCCAAGAATGAAGTGCTTATAGAGGATATTATCCATGCCATTCATCAACTCATCCACTAATCCTTCCTTTCGGATTTGGACATTGAGCTTCCTCCTTAGCTCTAGAACATGAGCATGATAATACCTTATCTTCTCCTTCTCTCCTTGGGATAAATTTATGACCTCAATCATCAGATCTACGTAATTTTTTTGTTCACAAAATTCTTCAAGAAAAATTTTAGTTAATAAATCCCATGAGTTTTTCACATTATCACCTAGTGTTTCAAACCACCTAAGGGCTCAACCATCCAAAAAGGTAGGGAAAAATTCATTCCATTGTTCCATTCTTATGAGGCCATTATAAATGCAAGATCATTTAAATTATTGAATGAAAGAGGAAGCATCTTCATTAGATGGGGCTGAAAAAATAGGAATCTTCCCCATTTTCAAAAGTAACCATAGTGAAATACCAACCCACAAGTACAATCAACAAGACTTATGTGTACAAATAATTTGAATCACTATATAAGAAAGTGAATTTATACCTTTCTACTGTAAAATATAAATGACCATGGTAAACTATGGTAAAACTCCGCACAGCATGACTTAATGTGGTAAAAAATGACTTTACTATGGTAAACACTATTCACGATAAAAAGTGAAGTTACTACGGTAAATACTATTCACGATAAAAAGTGACTTTACTGTGGTAAATACTATTCACGGTAAAAAGTGACTTTACAATGGTAACTACTATGCACAGTAAAAACAAGGTTACCCTCCAAATGATTTCTGACTAAGTGGGAATATCTCTCCAGAAAATCTACCAACGAGGAATGGTCCTGGCAATGGAACCAAAATGTCATCACCAATCCAGAATTATGATAATTCTCCATCGGGAAATCCTTGTGCTATGATTATTTGCTAATGAACAACTTTTAGTTTGGTGGAAGTAATCTGGAAACACAATAATAGACATAACACAAGAATACCATAGGCTATGATATGAAGGAATGATGAAAAATCTGAAATATAAGTGTAAATTATATTATCAACATGAAATTGTTACAATCTCACCCATGATGTACTTCCAGTGTTACCAACTCCACATGACTTCCAACAATATCTATAGGAGAAACTTCAGAATTACACCTCTTAATGGCTTATTTAACACACCTTCTAAATGATGGCTTCCTTCACACATTTTCTCATACAATATTTCTCACTACTTCCTTCTATGCTAAATGAGGGGGGTGGCCTCTCTATTTATAGAAATTTCAAGCTTATCCACCTTATCTCTAAGATAGGATAAGAAATCTACTCTGACGAATCATATTCCATACCTTAACTCTTATCTTTACATGTAAGCTTATCTTTTAAGATAAGATAAAACTTATCATTTCACATGGGTTCCACCTTTTTAGACTTTTTACAATTAAAATACACAAAATATTTATGACATCACTCATTGTCCTTATTACCAATATAATATTTCTAATTCCTAATCATGTAGACCCTACTTCTCTACTTACCCTAAATTTGACATTTTAACATTACTGAACCACTTATGAGAAATATTTACTTTTTACCACAACATTCCTATTGTACTTTGACTGGTACCGTACTATACATTATTGGCAGCATCGTAATGAAAATGCCGTTATCTTCTATTGGACACCACTACTAATTATACTTAACAACATCCTATTCCTAATACATACATTAATGAAATAGAAATTACAGAGGAAAATTTTAGTGTCGACACACCCCCAGACCCCCCGCTCGAGGCCTCGCTCGGTGTTGAACTTGGGTGAGATAACTGTGGAAAATGTGCAATACTCTTAGTGTACGGTCTTCAACACTTTCACACATGAAAACATGCTCCACAACCTAACAGGTTTTCTACATGGGAGACTACTATTTGGGGTAAGCCACAATATGAAGAAGATGTGAAGAAGGTGGTAAACACAGAGGAAGTACTGAAGGAAAAAATCATCGAAAAGGTCATATTGGCCCACAATTTACATTTACTAAAAATAGTAACTGGTTCAATAAGCACCTTCCATAAATAACAAGTTGTTTTAGAAGGTGAGAGGAACATAGTAAGAAAAAGGAATTCAATTTTCCTTAGCCGATTGAGGTTTGGAAAAGCTGACTTTTACACTTACTAAAAAATAGTAAGTTGTCTCATAGGTAGTTACTAAAAATAGTAAGTTTTCTAGAGGGTGGATTTCACAAGCGAGTGTATAGGGAAATAAAACATTCAATTTGGTAAAATCGGTTAGAGTTCATGAAGGTATATTTTGACACTTACTAAGAATAATAAGTTAACATGTCTAGATATAGTAAGTTCCAATTGACCATGAAGTTCAAGTTCACAGAAGGGGCATGCTTGACTGTCGTCAATGGTATACTCATCTATTTTCATCACCTACCTGCTCAGTGTGTGTGAGTTCAAAATTATCAATACATCGTGTACAAAGGAGCATTTGTGATCATCACTAGTGTAATAGTATGACAATATTGTAAAAGGTCATGGAAGGATTAGTATCGATCTTCTATCTCTTCATAGGGGGAATTCACGAGTGGAGTTCATGGTCACCAATGGAATCACTCAATAGTGTTTTTAAACACTTAGTTCATGGTGTCTGTGGGTCATCCAAATGAGGTTTTTCTTGATGAAAATCATTCAAGGATCCATAAGTCACTGCATTGGAGCATTTTATTGAAATATCTCGCAATGATCAGTGGACTTCATTAGAGGTGAATTTTTCCTCATCATCATAATGTCACCTCCATCTTCTTCCTCTCTCTCTTATTTCTTCTCTTATTGCCCCGAATTTCTCTCTCCTTAGTGTTCTAATTATTTGTTGGGGTTGTACTTTTTTAATAATGCCTTTAATGTACTAAAAAGTGAGTTTAGGATTATAATGTAATAAGTCACCTTTATTTTATAAAAAAGGGAATTAATGTCTTCCTAGGAATTTGAAAAGTCTTAAGTTGTGCAAAGGCATATAAAAAGTCATTGGGGGGTAGATGAAGATTCATATGAGGGAGGTGAGAGGTAATTTAAAATTTTATAAATTGGGATGGCCTCTCCATTCCAAGGATTCAATATTTTGAAGACTTTGACTCTGTAGTAATGGTGGATATTATGTGGTTGGACTTTGTATCAACACACATGAAGTAAAGCTACACTTCTTCTATTTCCATTTCATTTTCCCCTCTATTTCTCTCTTTCATGCACTTTGTAAGCATAGTTGATCATGTATGGAATTGTAGAGGAATTTGGTGTCCTTGATAGATGAATTTAAAAACTTGTTGTTTTAATTCATTGGTCCCTTTAGATTCATTTTTCTTTCCTCTATATGGAAGGTTAAACTACTCTAGTTACTGGGTAGAGCTTTGTAATCTACTCATGGTAGTAATATTCTTTGACTATTTTCTTGTTTTCCCCTTGATCATTGTACTTTCCTCCCTTGTACCCCCGTACAATCACTTTTCCATAGGTTTAGTGGAGTGTCCATTTTTTTTATCCCTTACCAATTCGGATACCTACAAAATTTAGATAGGATTAGGATTAGTTTTGTTTCAATAATGAGAGTTGTATCATTCAATGTAGAGGGCATAGCCCCGTGAATGTTGGTGGAGATGTTTTATTTGTCCATCCAATTTTTTTCTCACCAACAGGTTTTGATGACTCTACTGGGGAGAGATTTTCCCAAGTGCACCCAAAAATGATTTCTGCCCAAATTTTTTAAAAAAACAAGTATATGTTCAAAAATACAAAAAACAAAATATATAAATTTTTTTTAAAAAAGTACTTGAATGATCAAAATCCTCTTTACAATTCGTGATTGAGAAATCTGCACTTTTCAAGAGTCAAAAAAGAAGTATCTGAAGTGAAAAAGACCATGACGAATGAAGAAAGAGAAAGACCCCAACCCACTGTTCCATGGGGAAGCAATATAGGTCCACTTTCTCTTGCACCTCCTCTTCATGATCTTATGATGTGTTCCCACAAGAACCTTCCAAAATTCAAAGGTGATGGCACACAACTTCTTGAAGATCACGTAGTAGCTTTCATCACTACATGTGGTGTGTTGGGTGTCAAACATGAAGACGTATCTTTTAGATTGTTCATGGAATATTTGCAAGAAAAGGTAATTGAATGGTTCTATTTCTTACCAGCAAGGTCTATCACTTGTTGGAACGATATAAGAACCAAATTTGAAGCCAAACATAAAACTACAAAAGATTTTCAGGATCTCTTAGTTAAACTACTATGAATTAAGAAGGAATCTACATAATCTATGAGAGATTTCATACCTAGGTATAACCAGAAAATCAGAAGGATTCCTGAAGATGTCATGCCTTATGAAAATAATCTGAAAAGATTCTTTATTAGTTCTATGCAACCAAAAGTTAGGTTCTTCTTGAGAATATATCAACCTAGAGATTTGAAAGAAGTAATAAGATTATGTTATTGAAATAGATGACGACCTAATCTTATCAGATTAGGTAAATAATCCCCATGGTAAAATAGAAAGGTAAAAGTTTGAGTTCAATATGCACTCACCCCATGATTAAAAAATTGGCTAATGATATGTTTTCCATGAAGAAGAAAAGCTATCAGATCACATGAGCACCCCAAAGTCTCACCTTGGAATCCCCACCAATCAATGAAAAGTGTGAGAACTATGAAGAAGAAGAAGAAGAAAGTTCTGGAAATGAAGAGGAAGGAAAAAGTGAATATGCTAGGATTGGGTTTTGTGAATGCACACTTGATGGTGAAGAATCCACTGACTGTTATTTGTATGTGGTATTCACCCAATCCCAAAAGGTGAAAGAAGGTTCTTCTTCCACTTCCCAAACTAATAAATTGAATCATGCAATGGAGATTCCAAGAAAAATAAAAAGGAAAGGAGGATCATCAAATCCTACTTCAACAAGGACAGTTGAGAAGAAGCATGAAGACACCCCAACCAAGAATCCTCCTACCTCTTCAAGTAAGTCCTCTTCTAGTTCTCTTACAAAATCAGTTTCTAAAAAAATTTGTGTTAATGCTTCCATAACCCAGGATTTTCCCACAACCTCTTCATCCTTAGATATCATTGACCATTTCAAAAAATCCAAGATCCAAATGTCTGCATTTGAATACTTAAGAAATCATCCTAAACAAATGGAGAGACTCATTCAATATGTTAAAGGTAGTAGCCTTATTTCTAAAGATGCCTCTACCAAAGAACCACCACGTGCATCCCAATCCACTCCATCTTTGAATTTCCTCACTTCCACACCCTCTACATCTAAGAAGGTTGATCCATTTTACATTGCCTTGTTAGTCAACGCTTACAAGATATACAATTGCATTATTGATTCTAGTGCCTTGGACAATGTCATGCTCACAAAAGTTGTTAAAACTCTTGGGTATCTCCCTTTCCTCTACCTATGGTAAATATATCTCCATGGAGATGAAACAAGTTCCTATCGTCACACAAGTCAAATATGCTGAGGTATCATTGGTGGACTTCCCTGTCAAGAAAATCACAATGAGAATACTTGTAGCAGACATACCCTCCTCATACAACATGTTATTGGGCTGAAAATTCTATTGAGTATGTTGCAGGAGATATACAGTTGAATTAGTTGACATGCCACCATCTTGGTCAATGGTAAAACCAAAAAATCTACTTCCCATAAGAAAAATGAAGTATATTATTTAACGGAAAAACAACGATAGACATACTGCCATAATGCTAAACCTATCAACTTATTCATGACATTCAAGGATGATATTGAACTACCCTTGTTGGTGGAGGAATGTCCAAACATCATAGAACCATTCAAAGAACACAACGAAAAGTTGATGAAATCCAAGTTTGAAAGGGTGTACTTTTCATGGGATGAAGGTGTAGACAAAGTTACTGCAGTGGATGTCAAGGTTGGTGATGATAAAATTGAATTACAACAAAGAAATATTAAAGTGATGAGATATGTAGAACAAGAAGAAGGAATGATTCTCAACACCTTCTTAACAGACAACTTCAACATTTTCAATGATTCTCTCGAGGATCAACATGAGTATTAATATGATGAATGTTCTAGTGAACTTGAAGGATTCTCTTTATCATTGGAAGAAGATGACGGAGAATGCAAGAGTGGCAGCATAACTTCTCCTCTCAAATGTGAAATGGAGCATACCCAGGAAAATGATGATTTCACTATGGAAATGGACCTCTTAATGTTCGGTGATCAAGAATGGGAAGATGAAGATGATGAAATTTAAGCTTGAGTGTTGTGCTCATTTCACTTTTCATGAGGATGGAAATATTATTAATGAAAAATCGAGGAACAGATTGTTTCTTAGTCCTAATGTCAATTTTAATCAATATGGAAACCTTCTCAATAGATTTCAACCTTTCAGCACTCACTCCGATCAAGAGATGGATGCCCTCGACACAAAAATGGAATATGAAGCCCAAAATGAACAAGGAAAAGAAGATGGAAATTTCCAAGTTAGAGAACTAATTTTGAAATCATTTTATTTCTAAGAGGGTAATGTAATGCAAGTAACACACTGTATTGGGCAACGCATGACAAAGGATCTAGGTCATGAGAAAGACAACTCCTTAGAACAATTAAAGAACATAAAACATCAAGAGGTGGGTAGTGATGTCAAATTTTGTGAGAAATTTACTGAGAATAAACTTATAAAAGTGATGGTCATGAAGAAGATACATAATGAAGAAAAGATGCTGGTTACGAAATAGATAAGTTTAGAGTGAGTAAGAAATATCTTCATAATAACGACAAAAAATCAGAAAATGAAATGAACTTGAAAGACAAAGAGAATCTAGAAATAAGATATCAAAGTAATGAAGGAGGAAAAATTTATAAGAAGGATAGCAATCAAGATAGATTTCTCAAGAAGCTAAGAAGAGGTTCATACTTTACTGAACCTATTAATGGATTTACAGAAGAATGAAATGCAGTGAAACCCGTTTATGGGTAAACACTCAATTCAAGCTTTCACTTAAATAAAGTGGGTTGTCCCCCACATGTACATAGGTGATCTAGGTTGTTTCCCATGTTTTTGTTATTTGTTTAATTTTTCATTTTGATGTGTTTCCCTTCTATTTATTTTCTCACGCGCGCATGTGTGTGTGTTTAATAAGGGAAGTTGTGTAACCTATCTTTCTAAGTGACTCTAAAGCCCAATGGATAAGGAACTGGTCCACGAAAACAAATTGAGATTATGGGATTCTCACATTATTTCCTCACTATGGTTGAGCCAAAAAATGTCCCCAAGCTAGAGCCAACTATTTTCATTAAAATGTGCAACAAGAAAATTCCCTATTTTCAAGCATGACAACGGACCCTAGTGTTGAAAAATTTGAAAGTCATACCTCCCTAAAACCCAAGTCAGTTCATTCATAATGCCAACCCTATCTTATCATCAAAGTGATGCCCATGTGAATTTCAAATATCCCCCTAGGTGATTTAGGAATGAAAAATCAGTCCCTATAGGTGATTTAGGAACAAATATGATCATTCAAGCATGTTGGAGCAATGGTTTGTAAAGTGAGTTTTTTAGCATACTTAGAAGGGGATTTTATCATCCTTTCTAAGCTGCGTGCATCATAATTGGAGTGGAAAGGAAGACCAATATTAATAATAGATATGTATTTTAGAGTCAAGAATATCAAGGAACTGATTTAGGGAAAAATTGGAAAGAATTGGAGGTTTATGAGCTAGGTCACCAAAAGCTGGTTTTTGGGCCTAAAGGAGCTCACACCAAAAAAAGAACTCGATCTTCAAGGAGTGAATATAAGAGATATATGAGGATATATGTATAAAAAATATATCATTTTAAATCTCTTTCAGTCCCCCACATGATGGAAAAAATATATCATATTTAAGTATCATGCATCTGTCATACCAACTCATTCTTCTGACGTGCAACTAGCTGGTCCCAATAAAAAGGGGTCATATGGAGGTGATGAAGTCATAATTTAAGACTTTAAACCATAAAAATTCAACTCATTTTGTTGTTTCTAGTTAAATTCATATAAAATTTCACCTCCGAACTCATCCGGAAGCTCGAGTTATTATTGTCATAAGTTGGCTCAAGGTAAGAGTTCGATACTTAGCCAATTTTTGAAGAGGACACATGTCAGCAGTAGGATCCTGGAGGGATTTCATGTCCCTTTAATCCATTTGGAAAATGTAAATATGGTGAAAAAAAATTCCCATCCCTTTTTATTCCTCAGAACACCAATGTGACCTCCTACATTGCCAATTAAGCCCTTAGGAGCTAGTTTGAGGCTCCCCTCTCCCTCCACGAATGATCACCATGTGTCACAACCATTCATGAATTGGAAATTTATGTCCCTTTCATCCATTTATAAAAGGGATATAGTGGATATGAAATCCCTCCCAACCCACTTAAGGCCTTGTGGTTCCTCATACACCCAAAACTCAGCTCCCAGGTGCTTCTCTCAAGCCCACTCACTCAAACACACGCCCAATCAAATTTTACCAAATGTCACAACCATACGCATGAGGGGATTTTTCATCCCTTTCATCCATTTAGCAAAGGGACATAGGGGAATTTTTTTTCCCCCAGCTCCTATGCTTGCATTTTTGGATGAATACATACCTGGACTTAACCATTTTTCATTTTGTTTTATCCCCCCACATCTCCATACCCTGCCGGAACTCCAGAAATGTTTTTCCTGACCTCCCAACATCCATTTATACACTAAAATAGCTCTAAAAAATCCACCTCACACTAAAAACAATGTAATCTTAGAATAAAACTAGATCAAAGTGATGAAGAATACAGAAAAAATGAATAACTTCATCTGAAAAACCCTCGTTGCTGCTTGACGAAGAAATTGCCATAACTTTCAAACCACAACATGGATCAAGAAGGTTTTTTTTTATCTTCATCATTTTTAGAGATCGTAAAAACCTTAGTATCATATTTATCATATGTAGCAATTATTATTTACATAGCAAATAAATTCTCTTTTATGTGCAAAGAAAACAAAAAACTCATCTCCCACTAAATGAGTGATCGGATTGCGAATAAATTTCACTTGTAAAACAAGAGGAAAAAATCCATATCAATAATAAAATTTCCATAAATATCCAAGGAGAGGAAGTGAACCTGCAATTTTTGAGCTCCATTAATGGTTTCCATACTCATAGCCACTGCCAGGTGAAAAATTTCAAGTTTTAATTTATCTCAAACTGGTGATCGAGAAGGTACGAAATTTGAGAGGGGTGATATTGGGCAAAAAACTAGATCAAAAATATTTGTCATGTCATGATCCGATCATCAAAAGCATAAAATAAAAATAAAAGGATTTCTACATGGGAGACTACTATTTCGGGTAAGCCACCATCTAAAGAAGCTACGAATAAGGTGTCAAACAAAGAGGAAGTATTGCATGGAGAAAATCATTGAAAAGGTCATCTCAGCCCACAATTGACATTTACTAAAAATAGTATGTGGTTCCATAAGCACATTCCATAAATAGCAATTTTTTTCAAAAGGTGAGAGGAACACATTAAGAAGAAGGAATTCAAGTTGCCATATCTGATTAAGGTTTGGAAAACATGACTTTTACACTTACTAAAAAAGTAAGTTGTCTCATAGGAACTTACTAAAAATAGTAAGTTATTCTAGAGAGTGGATGTCACAAGGGAGTGTTGAGGGAAATAAAACATTCAAGTTGGTAATGCCAATTAAAGTTCATGAAGGTATATTTTGACACTTACTAAGAATAGTAAGTTGCCATGTCAAGATATAGTAAGTGCCAAGTGACCATGAAGTTCAAGTCCACAAAAGGGGAATTCTTCACTGTCGTCAATGGTATACTCATCAGTGTTCATCACCTACTTGCTTGGTGTGTGCGAGTTCAAAAGTATTGGTACATCATGTACAAAGGAGAATTTGTGATATTCACTAGTGTAACAGTGTGGCAATATTGTACAAGGTTGTGACAGGATCAGTATCGAGCTTATATCTCTTCACATGGGATCTTCACGAGTGAAGCTCATGGTTGCAAATGGAATAACTCAATAGTGTTTTTAAACACTTAGTTCATAGTGTCTGTGGGTCATCCAAATGACGTTTTTCATGATGAAAAGCATTCAAGGATCTATAAGTCACTACATTGGAGCATTTCATTGGATCATTTGGAAAGGATGAGTGGGCTTGATCAGAGGAAATTTTTTCCTCATCATCACAATGTCACCTCCCTCTTCTTCCCCTCTCTCTTATTGCCCCAACTTTCTCTCTCCTCAATGTTCTAATTCTTCGTTGGGGTTGTAATTTCTTCATAATGCCTTTAATGTAATTACAAAGTGACTTTAGAATTATAATGTAATAATTCACCTTTATTTTATAAAAAGGAACTTAATATATTCCTAGGAATTTGAAAAGTCTTAAGTTGTGCAAAGGCATACGAAAGGTCATTGCGGGGTAGATGAAGAGTCATATGAGGGAGGTGAGAGGTAATTTAAAATTATATAAATTGGTATGGCCTCTCCATTCCAAGGATTCCATATTTTGAAGACTTTGAATCTGTAGAAATGGTGGATTTTATGTAGTTGGAATTTGTATCAACATACATTAAAAAAAGATACACTTTTTCTATTTCCCTTTCTTTTTTTCCCTCTATTTCTCTCTTTCATGCACTTTTCAAGCATAGTTGATCCTATATGGAGTTGGAGAGGAACTTGGTGTCTTGGATAGATGAATTTAAAAACTTCATGTTTTAATTCATCAGCCCCGCTAGCTTCGATGTGCTTTACATTATATTGAAGGTTGAAGTACTTCGGTTACTGGGTGTGAGCTCTGCAATCTACTCATGATAGAAATATTCCTTGATTAATTTCCACATTTTCCCCTCATCATTGTAATTTCCTCCCTTGTACCCCTGTACAAGAAATTTTCCATAGGTTCAGTGGAGTGTCCCTATGTGATCCAAAAACAATTGGGCCATGTACAACATTTAGATAGGATTAGGATTAGTTTACTTTCAATAATGGGAGTTGTGCCATTCAATTTAGAGGGGCGTAGCCCCGTTAACAATGGTGGAGACACCTAATTTTCCCATCCGAAAAATTTACTCACCAACACAGGAATTAGCTAAGTCATTTATCTTTTTCATTTTCTTATATTTGTACACTCTTGAGTACTTAACACTTGTATATTATCATTTTTATATTCTTTGTTACATTAGTTACTTTGAAATTTTATTTAATTCCATTTATATTAAATCACATATGTGTATAGATTCAAATGACATTAGTAAGATACAAATTAAATGTAAATTTTATTTTCAATAGATAGAGATAACATAATAATTCTCAACTTTTCATAAGAGAAGGAGATGGATGAAAAATGTGTTTAAAGAAAAAGGACCATATGAATGGTTATTTATATCATTTGTATTGAGAAATTCACCGAGCATGTTCATTCATAGGTGACAAATGAGGTGTTGAATTCATTCATTGGAAATTGTTTCATTACATATGTGAATGAAACTTTGGTGTTAAAAAAAAATAGATAAGAGAACATGGAGTAACTGTGAAAGGTTTTGAGGTGATTGGAAGAAGATAAGTTACTGGCCAACATGAATAAATGTAACTTTAAGCACACGGATTTTTTAAATTTGGGTTTTTTGATATGTTAAGAAGGATTGAGGATACACCTAGAGAAGGTGAGGAAAATAATAGAGTGGCCATATCTAGGGAGTGTGATTGAAGTAAGGAGTTTCTCGAATTGTGATATTTTATGTAAAGTTCAATAAACACTTTAGTAGGATTTGTGCAATGATAAAAAAGGTTATGCAAGGAAATAAAAAATATTTTGTTTGGACCAAGAAGGAATACTATAGTTTCTTAGAATTAAAGCATATGATAAAAGAGTGGTCAATCTACTATTTTTAAATTTTAACAAAGTATTTCAAGCGGATTGTAGTGTTGGTGGAGATAACATTTGTGTAGTGTTATGTTAGGAAGGTAGTTTATTAGCTTACTTAAATCAAAATATGAATAAAAAAATTATATATTTGGTTTATGACGAGGAGTTTTATGAAACTGTTAAAAAACTCAAGTAATGGAGATACCATCTACCACCAAAGGAAATTATGTTGTATACTGACCATCATGCACTATAGGTCATTAAAATATAGGGAAATTTAAATTAGAGACATATGAAATGGATCTAGTTATTGCATAGCTACTCATTTTTTTAAAGCATCAACTAGTAAAATTAATAAAGGTTGTATATGCATTGGATCAAATGATTTTATTGTTAAATGAAATATGGATTTAAGTCATGAAGTTTGATACCAAGAAGGATTTTTACTAAAATATGAAAATTTTAGGGATTTATGGAGAGCATTTACAAAAGAAAGTGCAAATAAGATACCTTGGTTAGAATAATTTATATAAGAAGTGATGTTGCTCAAGGGAAAAGAGTTGTACATGCATAAAGGGTCTATGTTCAAGAATTTGATAAAGGAGAATCATAACATAGGTTTAATAACTCAATATAGATGTTGAAATAATATGGTATTTTTAGAGGATAGGTAATTTTGGAAAATATGGGAAAACATGTGTGAAAGTATGTAATATAATCTAGTATTTTATAGCTGTTGTCATGCTAAATTTATAACATGCAAAATTGAAAATTTTAGCCATGAATACTAAGCCCCCACTTGAAAATTCCCTCTCTTAGTCACTGTGAATTCTCCCTCTGGCCAGCCTATCCTCAGTTTCACCCTAATTATGGCTCAGAGGAATGTCCTAGAAATATTTTTAAGTGTGTTTAATGTGAACGGATGTATGCATAATTTTATTGAATAAGTCATTGAGATTCAATGGAAAACAACTTCCTCTAGAGGCCTAAAAAGGGGCATTTTTGGACATTTTGCAAATGGTAAACACTCTCCAGAATCCTAAAGGGAAGATTCAAATAATTTGAGGGTGGTATCAGAGAATAATGAAGTAATTCAAGGTATTTTAGGGAAATTTGGTGGAAGAAATTAACGTTAGGAAAAACATGAGCAAAACCAGGTCATTTTGGGAACAAGGAATGAAGGCCCCAACAATGAAAGCAAACTTGTCTAGATGATTCTAGGAGTTTATAAAGGAGTTTGGAGGAAAAATAATAGTGAAAATAAATATATTTTGACCATATACATTAGTGACACATTATTTTTTCCAAACCTTAAATATTTTCTATGATAATCTAGGACACAATAAATACCCCTTCAAGTCAAGAGTGAAATAGGCCCTAAAAATTAAATTTTAGGAAGAATTGGATCCTGATAATTTTTTTAATAATTGCAACATGTTATTTGGAGTCAAAATCATATAAGGTTTGACCCCAAAACACTCGTCCATGCTCCCAAGGTAGAAAAAACACTCTCGGTGTTCCGATTTGGACTTGACAGGTGAAATCAATATCCTAGAATGACACGAGTGGGTTTTTGAGCATGATTTAGCTCCCAAGGTTTAAATGGGACACAAAAATGTTCTCCCCTATTGGTTTTGAAGTTGTGTCACTTGAGAAGTTGACTTGGGATGTTAGGATGGATGTGTGAGTTATGTTTTTAAGTTGTATTGTCCAATTTTCATGATGACCAAACCCCATGGCATATTTTGGATCATTAGATGTCACATTTGGTGTAATGGGGACTCAAAATCATACCCCCCCTTTGAACAACTCCTCACATCTCATCACTTTTGCACCTAGGTCCTTTAAACTTGCACTGTGGCTTGTCCCCCTTTCATGAGCTAAAACCCATGGCACATTTTGGACAATAAAATATACCATTGGGTGAAATACGTAAAAAGGGGACAAGGGGTACATAAACATGCAGCACCATCTAGCCAATCAACTAGTTAAGCTCCTGGTCACATCAAAACCCAATGTTTAGCCCCCTAGAAGTCATTTCCTAACCCTTACATTTCATTCTCACTTCACCACATGATGCCATTTGTCACCATTTGGTGAAAATAACACTTTTGTGTATCTTGTATCATATTTTCCCCTCTTTCACTAGTGAAATTCAAGATCAACAAAAATTTTCATATTTATGGAGTTTTAGAAAAAGAAAAACCTAAAGACTGGAGTAGAAGGTCCTTAAGAAAACCCCAAAATTTTGAGACCAATTTCATTTCAATTTAACATCCAGAAGACCTTCATCCAAATATGGTAAGTGTGCAAGGTTCTACATGTCCAAATATAGTAAGTTTCCAAAAATGATAAATTCTCTACACCCATGTTACTGTAAACACGCAAAAACCACCACAAAGTGAAAATTGGGAAAAATTACTAAAAAATAACCATCCTAGTCAAGACATGCTAAAAATAGTAATTCTTAAAATCATTCTCAAATCACTTGTATCAACTCAAATTCCTCATATATAATTGGCTTTTACCTCAATTGCAAACCTGAGAAGTTTTCTTGTTGTTCAAACATGAGATAATGTCCTTGCAGGCTACCAAAACATTAATCTTGAGGCTAATTCTATATGATACAATTTGATTCAAGAAGTTGGATGATCTAAATCATTATAATTTTCACAAAATTGTATCATCATGTTTGAACCATTTGGGTATTTGTCATGAATGTGAATGTAAGGTTAAAATGTGTCACGAGAAGGCATATGATGATCTTAACATTTCAACTCTGATCTTGTGCTCATATCTCTTTCCAAGAGGAAAGACAACATGTGAATCAAACCATGGAAATGAACAAGTTAGAATGAACAATTATCTAACTGTCACTTGAACCAAAGGCTACCAAGGTAACCATGGACATCAATAATTCATCACAATTTCACTTGGTAAAAGTCTCACATTAGTGTTTTTGAAGACTTATTTAATAATTTGAAGTATGCTCACACTTCACAAAAGAAGAAGATTGCACCACAATGTCTATGTCTAATAGGAGTTCAAAGGAAAAAAAAACCATTTAGAGAGAAATCCATCTAGATTTGGATGATAATAACTATTTCAATGAGCAAAAGATAAGAACAAAGGTGTCTACGTATCCTATGTATGTTTCCATTAAAAAAGAAGACATCTAAGTCATGAAGGTGAATTTTGGATAACAGGATGATATCCATATCCTAAATCCGACTTTTTGTTTAAAGAGAATCATCATGTTTGTAAAATTGGGAATCATCTCAATTTCAAAAAGTGAAATTAACCTAATAGTGTTTTTGAACATTCATTTGATGCCTTGGAGTGTGTCTACATCTCATAAGAGGAAGTATTTATAATCACCATGTTTCAATTCAATGGGTGGTGAGATGATAATAGTTTTATTTAGGGAGTAAGTATTACATCTTAAAATGGACCTCTTTCAATGAATAAAAATGAGCAAGAAGGTGTTTGAACATTTTGAAGATGATTGTATTCAGAAAGGAGATATATTTACCAGAGAGGTGAACTTCGAGGTGATGTAGGAACATCACGTACATAGCCCAATTTTGGATTGATTAGTTTTTTTAGGGTGTCTTAGGAGGTTTTATAAGTGTTTTGGTCCATATGGATCCTTCATGATGTAATAAGTGGCATTTTAGAGGTTTCCTTACAAGATCCACATTTGAATATTTAAATTACTGTTGTAAGGTAGCCTAGCTCTAAGTGTTAGTGTGTTAATGATTCACGTGATAGATTATGATTAATGATAGTGTAATAAGTTATACATGATGTGAAATAACTCTCTTCTCCTTATCCAAATGTAAAACTCACCTAGAGTTACAAAACCATGTATGGGTTAAGAAGGGAAAACCTAACTACTTTTCCCTCCTTCTTAATGTTATTGAGGCATTCAAATGAAGGGTTGTTGGTAAGGTGGATAGGATGTTTGGAGAGAAGGATCATCTTTGTAACCGAGCCTAGGGATCAATAAGATTATGAAATTTCATTGTTTATATTTAATGGAAGCTTCTTATTGGTGTGAATTGTATTGAAAGCATACTGACATATGATGCATTGTTTGGTTGATGAATTTGGTTTAATATAATTGTTATGAGTGTGTGAATGTGTTTTTAGGTAAATAAGGGTTAGTTTAGAGTCAAGAAATTGTGGAAAGTTTAAGGAAGAAAAAAGAATTAGACAATGTTAGAAGGGAAGTGAGACTGTGTTGTAGAGGTAAGAAGACTGTAATAAGAGGTAAAGAACATGCGTGTTAACTAATAACATGATGTTTCATGATCCTTTATGGTGGTATAGAGGGCTAAAGGAATGTGTGATAACTTGTGGAAACTTTAATGGGATAAAGAGATAAATGGATCAAAATTATCAGTCCTTTTATTTGAAGAACTCTGTTTTAAGGTATCTAAACCGTGATCTTTATCATATACCAAAGAATACCACAAACCCTATTATATAAGTGAGTAATTTAGAGATTGATGAAGTGATAATAAGGAATGCGATCCTTCAAAAACATCAATATAGTTTAGAATAAAATAAATAATCTCTTCTAAGGATTAAAACAAGTGAAGAAAGACATACAATTGTCCTCATGATTTGTACACTGTATTTTTAGGGTTTAAGGGAGTTTTGAGTGTTTTCTTGAGAACAATATTTTAATTAGAGCATGTTGATAATAACAATAAACAACGATAGAATTCTATGCAATAATTTAGAGTAGATAAAAGTGTTTTAAAGATCAAATGGGGTATCAAGAAGTAAATACTAACAAAAAAACTTCCGCGGACTGAGATTGCCTTGTTTTAAGGGTTTATGAGTTAATAATTTAGTTGAGCATTAAAAGAGTTGTCTTAATGTGTTTGAATTGAACAAAAAGGAAGATTATGGTGTCTAAAAATTCTCTACATGTGTGTGTAAAAACCCTAATTGGGTGGTCATCCTATCAAAGTCAAGAAATATAGTCTTATGAGTGCTTATACATAGTTCTAAAGATATTGAGGGTAATCATGGTATGTAACTATTAATATAGCCTATTATAGGTTTGAATTTTTTTTTACGAGTTTAATGGAGGATTGTGGATGGTGTTGGTCAAGAAAATAGGGAGGTGGCTTTAACAACCATGTGAGTTAGTAAAAAACATAGTCATGATAGAAAAATATGTAGTGAGCCTGGTTTAAATCATGGAACAATGAAAGAAATACAATATTAAAGGAAATAATAGGTTTTAATGATGATAGAGAGGTAACAGTAAAGTGTGGGAGGCCTTAAGGAATATTGAGGTTTCCTTTACAAACATTAATTAGTACACAGTGCATACTGTACTGCCCCAAGATAGTCAAGAGCCTTAAACTACTTCATAGAGGGTCAGAAAAGGTTAATACAAATTTTACACAATTAAAGGCAAGGTTAAAATATGATAGGGGATCAATATTATAATGAACTAAAGTATATTTAGAGAATAAGAATTAACATTAAATAATATGTAGAAGTTTCTAGGCCTAATATTGTAAATCCTATTGAGGAGATGATTCCATCAGAATATGCGTTTACCCATATCTCATTAGGTCAAGATTCACATGAGGGTGAATCTCATTTGTTCAAGGAATCCTCTTCTTGTCTCCTTGTTTAAAGTGAAGAGTACAAATGAACAATTGAAAAATTTGAGGAACATGTGAAAACTCTCAGTGCTTATATTCAACCTTTCTTGGAGCCCAATTCAACACCTCCTCTTCCCATTGAAGAAATTTCCCCAATTAGTAGTTGTGACCCTCACATGATCAAGATAGCACAAATTTATATGATGCAAGGGTATGCTAATGAGATATGAATTGAGAGGATAATCTGAGAAAGGTAAGATATTGTTCCCAGAGGTTCTTTGTTCAAGAGTACTCTTTCCATGATTTTTTGGAAGTAAAGAAAATAAAGAAACATATTAAAAATATAAGATCCGCTTAGTTGATGTGTTACCACTTGTGTTTGGGATGAGATCCCTCGAATATCAAACCCTCTTGAGTAAAAATGTGTTCACATTACCTGCTGAAAGTTTTTTTCCAGCTTGGGTCTGCATCATGGATACTAAATATGGTGTGATCGAAGATACCATCACCAAACTTGAATCTACTGAAAAAAATTCATTTGTGATTTTCAATGAGGTCTACAACTATGTTTAAAGACATGGGTTCCCTCCACTTACAAAGAATTCCTCATCAAAAAAACTCATTAATTCCTTTCAAGAGATGGTTGAGAAAGAGGTAGGTGATCCTCTTTCCTTCAATGAAGATACCTTATAGTCCCTTGAAAATATCAGTGGATCTATTTGCAACATTGCAAGAGATAAAAAATAATGTTATAATTAGTATAAGTATATCAATGATGTTCTAAAGACATCGATCAAAGTGTCGAGATATGTTTGCATTCTAAAAGTAGATAAGGTGGCACCCACAATATCTTGGTTCAGTAAATAATTCAAAGGATAGGATCCCATTCCAGAAAATCTCCACTAGGGATCATGAACCAACAAGTTCTCCATCATAAACGGCTTCATCTTCATAAGATCATTCAACCCCTTATCTATCTCTCTTCCTTCTTCTCTCTCCATGATCTAATTTCTCATTAAGAATGTAATTTTTACTATTTCATCCAATTCACTTAAGTGACCCTTAGCTAAACATTATAAGAGTATTTTTTCCATTAGTAATAAAAAGAATCATTTCCTAATAATACGAAAAGTCACAAGTGATGAGGATAATTAAAGAGTCATGTGGGAGGCGAATGAAAGGAATACTTGTAATGCTACAAATTATAATGGATTCTCCATTCTAAAGGTTTGGAAATTTTTGATAGAATGTATGTTGTTGAGATTACCACTTCTACTCAAGCAATAAAAGTTGAAATTATTCTATTTATTTTCTTATGTCCATATACTATCTCTTTCTAACTTTGCATACATGATAATATTATAAAACAAAGAAAGATGTCTGTGCCTTCAATAAATGAGTCAATGGAATTCTACATCAATGATCTAGTGGTCTTATCATTGTTTGCATTTTTATGTTCTTCTAATTAAATGTGGACCTACTATGGTTACATATGTGAACTCTGCTAGTGCTTAATCAAAATAGTCACCATCCCTCTCCTTATTTACCCAACTCCCCTTTACTAATATTCACTAGAATTTCCTCCTTGTTACTTCATACACACACTTTGCCATAGGTTCATGTTAGGAATTTATTTATGTAGTGCTCACATTATTTGGGTAATGAATATTTTGTTGGGAAATATAATTTATTAGTGCTCCATTATTATAGATATTGTAAAGAGAATAATTACGTGAGTAATTATTCACATACTTGGTTGTATTATTTGATAGTTGTGATATTGTTGTGAGTTACAACAATATCACGGATATAGGTAGATTATTGGAGCAACTTCCTAGAATATATGAATTGCATCTCATTATATATTGTATGATCCAGAATGAATTATATGGATTATTATTGAAGTATTATTCCTTATAAATTTGTTGCTGTGATTTTCATTTGGTGAAAGAGTTTTAAAAATAATAATCATTCCAAATAGTCATTGTGGATCTGCTAGGCATTGAGCTAAAGAAAATATCATTCTACGAAAGATCAAGGGAGCGGGATACATTATGAAGCTGTGTGTTTTACAGGGATAGTTCTATTATCTATTTCCCCTGTAGATGTGCATCAAAATGGAAGACTTGAAGATTACTTTTCGCTGCCCATAGCTATGCGAAATACATCTATGGTTGGCCAACACTATTCCTGAAAGATTTTTTTTAAGGGATATGTCAACACCAATTCGGCACTATGATAATTCTCCACCGGGAACTCCTCATGTGCTATGATTATTTACTAATGCACAACCTTTAGTTTGGTGGATGTAATCTGGAAACACAACAACAAACATAACACAAGAATACCATAGACTATGATACGAAGGAATGATGAAAAATCTGAAAATATAGGTGTAAATTATAATATCAACATGAAATTGTTACAATCTCACCCATGAGGTACTTCAAGTGTTACTGACTTCACTTGCCTTCCAACAATAACTATGAGAGAAACTTCACAATGGATTCTTTAACACACCTTCTAAATGATGGCTTCCTTTACATTACTCATACAATATTTCTCACTACTTCCCTCTATGCTAAATGAGGGGGGTGGCCTCTTTATTTATAGGAATTCAGGCTTATCCATCCTATCTCTAAGATAGGATAGGAAATATCTTCCGGCCAATCATATTCCATGCCTAAACTCTTGCCTTTACATGTAGGCTTATCTTCTAAGATAAGATAAACCTTATCATCTCACATGGGTTCCACCTTTTTAGACTTTTCCACAAATAAAATACACAAAATATTTATGACATCACTCTTTGTCCTTATTACAAATATAATATTTCTAATTCCTAATCATGTAGACCCTACTTCTCTACTTACCCCAACTTTGACATTTTAACATTACTGGACCACTTACGACAAATATTTACTTTTTACAACATTCCTATTGTACTTTGACCATTACCATACTCTACTTTATTGGCGGCACCGTACTGACGGCACCGTTATCTTCTATCAGACGCCACTACTAATCATACTTAACAACATCCTATTCCTAATACATACATAATAAAATAGAAATTACGGAGGAAAATTTTAATGTCGACATTTTCCCCCTTCCTAGCTTCTACTCTATCCTCGGAGTAGACTATTCTGGTGCTTGGAAAATCTTTAACTTGTCATGGTTGACCCATTTCGTAATGGGGGTGCCATCCAATTCCTCCAGTCGATATGTACCATTTTCATGCACAGCTGCTATTTTGTAGGGCCCCATCCATTTGGGAAGAAATTTTCTCTGCCTTCTTTTTTTGTATCTGGAATCATATACTAGAACCAAGTCATTCACATGAAATGGAGACCAATGGATCTTTTGATCAAAGTATTCCTTCTGCTTCATTTTCTTCTTATAGCTTGTATCCTTCGCTATTTCCCTCATTTCCTCTAGCAAATGAAGATGCACCAACCTTTCTTTTACTGAATCACTTTCATCCATCCTTTCATTTTTCATAACTCTCATAGTGGGAATATCAAACTCAATAGGAAGAACTGGATCAATGCCATAAGCCAACTGAAATGGGGAGTATCTTGTTGCTGACTTTGATGTTGCCCTATATGCCCACAATGCTGCATGAATCCTTTTATCCCACTTTTGTACCTGCAAGGCTACATCTTTTGCTAGAATTTGACACAACACAAAATTTGTTCTTTCCACCTGTCCATTTGTGCTTGGCTTGTATGTTGTTTCCTTCCTGTGCTTAATAGAAAACTTGTTGACTAGGGCTTCTACCACCTCATTAATGAAGTGGCTTCCTTGATCTGTTACAATTTCTAATGGGCAACCAAATCTGGTGATAATGCATTCATATATGAACCTTGCCACTTCATCCATGGAAGTTATTTTCAATGGCCTAGCTTCAACCCACTTGGTTAAATAATCTGTGGCAACTACAATATACTTATTTTGGCGTGGGGTAGTTGGAAGTGGACCTACAATATCTATTCCCCACTTTTCAAAGGGACCAAGTGGAAGAATAGGGTATAATGGAGCTGATGAAGTCTTACGGTTACCATGTGTTTGACAAATATCACATGTCTTACAATAATTATAACAATCTCTAAAAAGAGTGGGCCAGTGATAACCTGCATCTAAGATCCTTCTTGCTGTAAGTTGTCAAGAGAAGTGTCCTCCACATGTACCATTGTGGAATTCTTCTATCAGCTCCTTCCCTTGATCACGTCCAACTGCCCTCTTGTACTGTCCATCAGGTCCTATTCGAAATAATACTCCATGCAGAATAGAATATGGACGACTGGCTTGAGTAATCTTCCTCTTAGTCTTTGCATTGGCACCATCAAGAAACTTGAATTCATTCAGATAATTTCAAATATCTATGTATTCACTAGGGATTGTGTCAAGGGATAACAATGCTTCATCTAGGAAATCATCATCATCACAAGATGATCCTAAACCATCATAGGCTCGAGAGAGTGCATCTGCATTGACATGCTTCTTTCCTGACCTATCTATAATATCAAATTCAAATTCTTGTAGCAAAATTATCCATCTTGCTATCCTCCCTGATGGGTTAGGCTTATTTACAATATATTTTAGAGCCTGATGATCTGTTACAACTATAAATTTCTGCCCTAGCAAGTAATTTCTAAACTTCTTTACAGCAAAAATGATAGCCAGAGCCTCTTTTTCAGTTACAGTATAATTTACCTCAGCACTGCTCATTTTTCTGCTCCCAAAGTAAATTGGATGATCATTCCCATTTTCATCCTTTTGGCTCAGAGTACTTCCTAGTGCTGCATCTGAGGCATCAGTATACACAATGAATGGCTTGCTCCAATCTGGATTCTTTAAAACAGGTGAAGACACCAAAGCTTCCTTCAGTTGTTCAAAAGCTTCATGCGCCTTATTTCCTGGTTCATAAGTAACATCCTTCTTCAAGAACTGGGTTAGTGGCTATGCAATCTTTGAGAAATTCTTAATGAACCTTCTATAGGGCCTAAAAATGATCTCAACTTACTTCTATTAATAGGAAATGGTAACTCTTTGATTTTTGAAACTTTATCAGGATTAGTACCAATACCATCTCTAGATACAACATGCCCTAACAAAACACCTTTAGAACATCCAAAGACACACTTTGTAGGGTTTAGTGAGGCTTGTGCTTCATCTAACATTTGAAATGTTGTCTCCATCTGGTGCAGGTGGTCCATCTTGCTCCCATAGATGCAAAAATCATCCAGAAATACTCTGATGAAGTTTCCAATGTAGGGTTCAAACACCCTATTCATCAAATGATGGAACGTTGCTGGAGCACTACACAACCCAAAAGGCATAACTCTATAAGCAAACGTTCCCCAAGGAGTGGTGAACGTGGTCTTCAGCTGATCTTTCTCTGCTATACGAACTTGGTTGTAGCCGCTATATCCATCAGCAAAACTATAGCACTCCTGGCCAGCTACTTCATCCAAGATCTGATCTGAGAATGGAAGAGGGTAATGATCCTTCTTTGTTGCCTTGTTGAGCTTCCTATAATCAACACAAATGTGTAGTTTCCCATTCTTTTTTATTGAGATCACAATGGGAGAAACCCATTCTGAATTCTCCACAAAAAATATGAATCTTGCATCAAGCAACTTATCTATTTCTTCTTTTACAGTCTTGGAAAAATTAGGATTCATTCTATATGGCATTTGCTTTATGGGCTTAGCACCATCTACCAGCTCAATAGAATGTTCTACCCAACTTACTTGACGGAGTTCCTTGTAATCAAAAGTGAATAGGTGTATGTACCTTCGAAAGAGTTGGAGGTAGGATTCCTTCTCACTCTCCATCACAGCATCACCAATCTTTATTTGTTGGAGATGATCAACAATTTATTCTTCAGATAATCTTATGGGGTCATGAGTCGGTGTGACTGGAAGGATATCCATGACCGAAACATCAACCTCACTTTCTTCATCTTCTGTGTCCACTTCACTGGTACTAGAGTAATCAGAGGATGTCCAATCATCAGTTTCATCACTTGAATCCACAGGTTCTGCCTTATGATGCCGAGGGATCACGTTTATCTTCACCCTCTCTCTACCACGTCCAAGTGTCATGAAGCCTTCATTCCAGTAGTTTCTTGCATGAACTCTCCTTAGCCATGGCCTTCCCAACAATATTGGGTACAAAACAGTACCATTTTTCATCACCTGAAAGTCTACCACACATACAACACCCATAACAGATATTACCACATTTGAAACAACACCTTCTGGTTTAGTTTTTCCCTTATTTAATGACCTTAACATAAGTGTTGAGGGGCGATCAATTTTTAAACCCAACATATTCATTACAGACTCGGTCATTACATTAACTACAACACCTCCATCAACTAAGACATCATGAATTGAAATACCATTACATAATACCTCAGCTTGTGGAGCATAGGGATCTGCCTCTGCCTCCAAAACAGGGACCTCAACCTCCTTCCTTCGTGAGCATTGAGTCCACTTCGCAGCTCCCGCCTCTTCTCAGAAGACATAGCCAAAGTTGACCATATGTAATATTTGCAGGCCTTTTGGACAGATCTTCTAAGATGGAGTATGGTCCTTGTCCCTGTGAAATTAGAAAATCCTGCACACCCAACTTTCTTCTCCTATGTTTCTTACTAGTTTCTCCTTTCATCTTCTTAGGATCATTTCCATCTTGGTTATCTTTTTCTTTCTTTCTTTTTGTTACAAACACATCTACTTCATTATTTATGCTCTTATCTACTACATCAAAAGAATTCACAGGTGCTTTTCCTTTATCATTATCTCTTGTACCAGATGTAGAAGCTCTATCTGGACAATTATACTTATAATGACCCTTTTTATAACAACCATAACATACAACTTCAGAAATATTTCTTTTTGGACCTCTATCTCCTCCCTGAGAACTAAATTCCTTTCCTTGAAGAAGATTAATAGTTAACTGACCCATCTTCTTGAGCAGATCTTCATACTCAGTAGATGTACTAGGAGAAATATTTGTGCTCACCGGGAGTGGTTGTGGATTCTGGACCAAAGGTGCTGGTGTAGGCTCTACCTTAGCAACAATTTCTTTGGGCTCCTCTTCCATGCTTTCTTCTTGCCTTCTTGCAATCTCCTTTGCTTGTTCAATGGTAGCTGGGCGGTCATACTTCACTCGTTGTCTGATCTCTGGCTTCATCCCAAGAATGAAGTGCTTACAGAGGAGATTATCCATGCCATTCATCAACCCATCCGCTAATCCTTCCTTCCGGATCTGGGCATCGAGCTTCCTCCTTAGCTCTAGAACACGAGCATGATAATCCCTTATCTTCTCCTTCTCTCCTTGGGATAGCTTTGTGATCTCGATCATGAGATCTGCATATTTCTGTTGTTCACCAAATTCTTCAAGAAAACTTTCAGTTAATAAATCCCATGAATTTTTCACATTATCACCTAGTGTTTCAAACCACCTAAGTGCTGAACCATCCAAAAAGGTAGGAAAAAATTCAGTCCATTGTTCCCTTCTTATAAGGCCATTACAAATACAAGATCGTTTAAACTCTTGAATGAAAGAAGAAGCATCTTCATTAGATTGAGCTGAAAAAACAGGAATCTTTCCCATTTTCAAAAGTAACCACCGTGAAATACCAACCCACAAGTACAATCAACAAGACTTATGTGCACAAATAATTGGAATCACTATAATAGAAAGTGACTTTACACCTTTCTACAGTAAAATAGAAATGACCACGGTAATCTTACTTACTATGGTAAAACTTGACTTACTACAGTAAAAACTGACTTTACTGTGGTAAACACTATTCACGGTAAAAAGTGAAGTTACTGCGGTAAATACTATTCATGGTAAAAAGTGAAGTTACTATGGTAAATACTATTCACAGCAAAAATGAAGTTACTGTGGTAACTACTATTCATGGTGAAAATGACTTTACCATGGTAACTACTATGCACAGTAAAAACAAGGTTACCCTCCAATTGATTTTTGACTAAGTGGGAATATCTCTCCAGAAAATCCACCAACGAGGAATGGTCCCAGCAACGGAACCAAAATGTCATCACCAATCCAGCACTATGATAATTCTTCACCGGGAACTCCTCGTGCTATGATTATTTACTAATGCACAGCCTTTAGTTTGGTGGATGTAATCTGGAAACAAAACAACAACCGAACACAAGAATACCATCGACTATGATAAGACGGAATGATGACAAATCTGAAATATCAAAGTAAATTATAATATTAACATGAAATTGTTACAATCTCACCCATGAGGTACTTCAACAAGACTATGGGAGAAACTTTACAATTACACCTCTCGATGGCTTCTTCAACACACCTTTAACTGATGGCTTCCTTTGCACACTTCCTACAATATTTCTCACTACTTCTTTCTATGCTAAATGAGGGGGGTGGCCTCTCTATTTATAGAACTTCCAGGCTTATCCATCTTATCTCTAAGATAGGATAAGAAATCCACTCTGACGAATCATATTCCATACCTTAACTCTTATCTGTACATGTAAGCTTATCTGTTAAGATAAGATAAACCTTATCATTTTACATGGGTTCCACATTTTTAGACTTTTTACAAATAAAATACACAAAATATTTATGACCTCACTCCTTGTCCTTATTACCAATATAATATTTCTAATTCCTAATCATGTAGACCCTACTTCTCTAATTACCCAAACTTTGACATTTTAACATTACCGGACCACTTACGACAAATATTTACTTTTTACAACATTCCTATTGTACTTTGACTGTTACCGTACTCCACATTATTGGCGGCACCGTACTGACGGCGCCGTTATCTTCTATCGGACGCTACTACTAATTATACTTAACAACATCCTATTCCTAATACATACATTAATGAAATAGAAATTATGGAGGAAAATTTTAGTGTCGACATCTTCCCCCTTCCTAGCTTCTACTCCGTCCTCGGAGTAGACTATTCTGGTGCTTGGAAAATCTTCAACTTGTCGTGGTTGACCCATTTCGTAATGGGAGTGCCATCCAATTCCTCCAGTCGGTACGTACCATTTTCATGCACAGCTGCTATTTTGTAGGGCCCCATCCATTTTGGAAGAAATTTTCTCTGTCTTCTTTTTTTGTATCTGGAATCATATACTAGGACCAAGTCATTCACATGAAATGGAGACCATCGGATCTTTTGATCAAAGTATTCCTTCTGCTTCATTTTCTTCTTATGGCTTGTATCCTTTGCTATTTCCCTCATTTCCTCTAGCAAATGAAGATGTACCAACCTTTCTTTTACTGAATCACTTTCATCCATCCTTTCATTTTTCATAACTCTCACAGTGGGAATATCAAACTCAATAGGAAGAACTGGATCAATGCCATAGGCCAACTGAAATGGGGAGTATCCTGTTGCTGACTTTGATGTTGCCCTATATGCCCACAATGCTGCATGAATCCTTTTATCCCATTTATGTACCTGCAAGGCTGCATCTTTTGCTAGAATTTGACACAGCACAAAATTTGTTCGTTCCACCTGTCCATTTGTGCTTGGCTTGTATGTTGTTGCCTTCCTGTGCTTAATAGAAAACTTATTGACTAGGGCTTCTACCACCTCATTAATGAAGTGGCTTCCTTGATCTGTTACAATTTCTAATGGACAACCAAATCTGGTGACAATGCGTTCATATATGAACCTTGCCACTTCATCCATGGAAGCTGTTTTCAATGGCCTAGCTTCAACCCACTTGGTTAAATAATCTGTGGCAACTACAATATACTTATTTTGGCGTGATGTAGTTGGAAGTGGACCTACAATGTCTATTCCCCACTTTTCAAAGGGACCAAGTGGAAGAATAGGACATAATGGAGCTGATGAAGTCTTACGGTTACCATGTGTTTGACAAATATCACATGTCTTACAATAATTATAACAATCTTTAAAAAGAGTGGGCCAGTGATAACCTGCATCCAAGATCCTTCTTGCTGTAAGTTGTCCAGAGAAGTGCCCTCCACATGTACCATTGTGGAATTCTTCTAGCAGCTCCTTTCCTTGATCACGTCCAACTGCCCTCTTGTACTGTCCATCAGGTCCTATTCGAAATAATGCTCCATGCAGAATAGAATATGGACGACTGGCTTGAGTAATCTTTCTCTTAGTCTTTGCATTGGCACCATCAGGAAACTTGAATTCATTCAGATAATTCCAAATATCTATGTATTCACTAGGGATTGTGTCAAGGGAGAACAATGCTGCATCGGGAAAATCATCATCATCACAAGATGATCCTAAACCATCATAGGCTCGAGAGAGTGCATCTGCATTGACATGCTTCTTTCCTGGCCTATCTATAATATCAAATTCAAATTCTTGTAGCAAAATTATCCATCTTGCTATCCTCCCTGATGGGTTAGGCTTATTGACAATATATTTCAGAGCCTGATGATCTGTTACAACTATAAATTTCTGCCCTAGCAAGTAATTTCTAAACTTCTTTACAGCAAAAATGATAGCCAGAGCCTCTTTTTCAGTTACAGTATAGTTTACCTCAGCACTGCTCATTTGTCTGCTCCCAAAGTAAATTGGATGTTCATTCCCATTTTCATCCTTTTGGCTCAAAGTACTTCCTAGTGCTGCATCTGAGGCATCAGTGTACACAATGAATGGCTTGCTCCAATCTGGATTCTTCAAAATAGGTGAAGACACCAGGGCTTCCTTCAGTTGTCCAAAAGCTTCATGCGCCTTATTTCCTGGTTCATAAGTAACATCCTTCTTCAAGAACTGGGTTAGTGGCTGTGCAATCTTTGAGAAATTCTTGATGAACCTTCTATAGTAACCCACATGGCCTAAAAATGATCTCAACTTACTTCTATTCATAGGAAATGGTAAATCTTTGATTTTTGAAACTTTATCAGGATCAGTACCAATACCATCTCTGGATACAACATGCCCTAACAAAACACCTTTAGAACATCCAAAGACACACTTTGTAGGGTTTAGTGAGGCTTGTGCTTCATCTAACCTTTGAAATGTTGTCTCCATCTGGTGCAGGTGGTCCAACTTGCTCCCATAGATGCAAAAATCATCCAGAAATACTCTGATGAAGGTCCCAATGTAGGGTTCGAACACCCTATTCATCAAACGCTGGAATGTTGCTAGAGCATTACACAACCCAAAAGGCATAACTCTATAAGCAAACGTTCCCCAAGGAGTGGTGAACGTGGTCTTCAGCTGATCTTTCTCTGCTATACGAACTTGGTTGTAGCCGCTATATCCATCAGCAAAACTATAGCACTCCTGGCCAGCTACTTCGTCCAAGATCTGATCTGAAAATGGAAGAGGGTAATGATCCTTCTTTGTTGCCTTATTGAGCTTCCTGTAATCAACACAAATGCGTAGCTTCCCATTCTTTTTTATTGAGATCACAATGGGAGAAACCCATTCTGAATTCTCCACAGCAAATATGAATCCTGCATCAAGCAACTTATCTATTTCTTCTTTTACAGTCTTGGAAAAATTAGGATTCATTCTATATGGCATTTGCTTTATGGGCTTAGCACCATCTACCAGCTCAATAGAATGTTCTACCCAACTTACTTGACGAGTTCCTTGTAATCAAAAGTGAATAGGTGTATGTACCTTCGAAAGAGCTGGAGGTAGGATTCCTTCTCACTCTCCATCACAGCATCACCAATCTTTATTTGTTGGAGACGATCATCAACTTCTTCTTCAGATAATTTTATGGGGTCATGAGTTGGTGTGACTGGAAGGATATCCATGACTGAAACATCCACCTCACTTTCTTCATCTTCAGTGTCCACTTCACTGGTACTAGAGTAATCAGAGGATGTCCAATCATCAGTTTCATCACTTGAATCCACAGGTTCTGCTTTATGATGTCGAGGGATCACGTTTATCTTCACCCTCTCTCTACCACGTCCAAGTGTCATGAAACCTTCATTCCAGTAGTTTCTTGCATGAACTCTCCTTAGCCATGGTCTTCCCAGCAGCATTGGGTACGCAACAGTACCATTTTTCATCACCTGAAAGTCTACCACACATACAACACCCATAACAGATATTGCCACATTTGAAACTACACCTTCTGGTTTAGTTTTTCCCTTATTTAATGACCTTAACATAAGTGTTGAAGGGTGATCAATTTTTAAACCCAACATATTCATTACAGACTCGGTCATTACATTAACTGCAGCACCTCCATCAACTAAGACATCATGAATTGAAATACCATTACATAATACCTCAGCTTGTGGAGCATAGGGATCTGCCTCTGCCTCCAAAACAGGGACCTCAACCTCCTTCCTTCTTCGAGCATTGAGTCCACCTCGCAACTCCCGCCTCTTCTCAGAAGACATAGCCAAGAGTTGACCATATGTAATATTTGCAGGCCTTTTGGACAGATCTTCCAAGATGGAGTATGGTCCTTGCCCCTGTGAAATCAGAAAATCCTGCACACCCAACTTTCTTCTCCTATGTTTCTTACTAGTTTCTCCTTTCATCTTCTTAGGATCAGTTCCATCTTGATTATCTTTTTCTTTCTTTCTTTTTGTTACAAACACATCTACTTCATTATTTCTACTCTTATCTACTACATCAAGAGAATTCACAGGTGCTTTTCCTTTATCATTATCTCTTGTACCAGATGTAGAAGCTCTATCTGGACAATTATACTTATAATGACCCTTTTTATAACAACCATAACAAACAACTTCAGAAATATTTCTTTTTGGACCTCTATCTCCTCCCTGAGAACTAAATTCCTTTCCTTGAAGAAGATTAATAGTTAACTGGCCCATCTTCCTAAGCAGATCTTCATACTCAGTAGATGTACTAGGAGAAATATTTGTGCTCACCGGGAGTGGTTGTGGATTCTGGACCAAAGGTGCTGGTGTAGGCTCTACTTTAACAACAATTTCTTTGGGCTCCTCTTCCATGCTTTCTTCTTGCCTTCTTGCAATCTCCTTTGCTTGTTCAATGGTAGCTGGGTGGTCATACTTCACTCGTTGTCTGATCTCTGGCTTCATCCCAAGAATGAAGTGCTTACATAGGAGATTATCCACGCCATTCATCAACCCATCCGCTAATCCTTCCTTCCGGATCTGGGCATCGAGCTTCCTCCTTAGCTCTAGAACACGAGCATGATAATCCCTTATCTTCTCCTTCTCTCCTTGGGATAGCTTTGTGATATCGATCATGAGATCTGCATATTTCTGTTGTTCACCAAATTCTTCAAGAAAACTTTCAGTTAATAAATCCCATGAATTTTTCACATTATCACCTAGTGTTTCAAACCACCTAAGTGCTGAACCATCCAAAAAGGTAGGAAAAAATTCAGTCCATTGTTCCCTTCTTATAAGGCCATTACAAATACAAGATCGTTTAAACTCTTGAATGAAAGAAGAAGCATCTTCATTAGATTGAGCTGAAAAAACAGGAATCTTTCCCATTTTCAAAAGTAACCACCGTGAAATACCAACCCACAAGTACAATCAACAAGACTTATGTGCACAAATAATTGGAATTACTATAGAAATGACCACGGTAAACTATGGTAAAACTTGACTTACTGCGGTAAAAATTGATTTTACTGTGGTAAACACTATTCACGGTAAAAAGTGAAGTTACTGCGGTAAATACTATTCACGGTAAAAAGTGACTTTACTGTGATAAATACTATTCACAGCAAAAATGACTTTATCATGGTAACTACTATTCATGGTAAAAATGACTTTACCATGGTAACTACTATGCACAGTAAAAACAAGGTTACCCTCCAATTGATTTTTGACTAAGTGGGAATATCTCTCCAGAAAATCCACCAACGAGGAATGGTCCCGGCAACGGAACCAAAATGTCATCACCAATCCGGCACTATGATAATTCTTCACCGGGAACTCCTCGTGCTATGATTATTTACTAATGCACAGCCTTTAGTTTGGTGGATGTAATCTGGAAACAAAACAACAACCGAACACAAGAATACCATCGACTATGATAAGACGGAATGATGACAAATCTGAAATATCAAAGTAAATTATAATATTAACATGAAATTGTTACAATCTCACCCATGAGGTACTTCAACAAGACTATGGGAGAAACTTTACAATTACACCTCTTGATGGCTTCTTCAACACACCTTTAACTGATGGCTTCCTTTGCACACTTCCTACAATATTTCTCACTACTTCTTTCTATGCTAAATGAGGGGGGTGGCCTCTCTATTTATAGAACTTCTAGGCTTATCCATCTTATCTCTAAGATAGGATAAGAAATCCACTCTGACGAATCATATTCCATACCTTAACTCTTATCTGTACATGTAAGCTTATCTTTTAAGATAAGATAAACCTTATCATTTTACATGGGTTCCACATTTTTAGACTTTTTACAAATAAAATACACAAAATATTTATGACCTCACTCCTTGTCCTTATTACCAATATAATATTTCTAATTCCTAATCATGTAGACCCTACTTCTCTAATTACCCAAACTTTGACATTTTAACATTACCGGACCACTTACGACAAATATTTACTTTTTACAACATTCCTATTGTACTTTGACTGTTACCGTACTCCACATTATTTGTAGCACCGTACTGACGGCGCCATTATCTTCTATCAGACGCTACTACTAATTACACTTAACAACATCCTATTCCTAATACATACATTAATGAAATAGAAATTACAGAGGAAAATTTTAGTGTCGACAGTCGACAAAACTATGATAATTCAAGAGGGACTAGGAACTCCTCGTGGCTATGATTATTTACTAATGCACAGCCTCTAGTTTGGTGGATGTAATTTGGAAACACAACAAAAAAACATAACACAAGAATACCATAGACTATGATACGAAGGAAAGATGAAAAAAATCTGAAAATATAGGTGTAAATTATAATATCAACATGAAATTGTTATAATCTCACCCATGAGGTACTTCAACTATTACTGACTTCAATTAAAACCTTCGAATAATAACTGTGGGAGAAACTTCACAATGGATTCTTTAACACACCTTCAAAATGATGGCTTCCTTTACACACTTACTCATACAATATTTCTCACTACTTCCCTCTATGCCAAATGAGGGGGGTGGCCTCTTTATTTATAGGAATTCAGGCTTATCCACCCTATCTCTAAGATAGGATAGGAAATCTCTTCCAGCCAATCATATTCCATGCCTAAACTCTTTCCTTTACATGTAGGCTTACCTTCTAAGATAAGATAAACCTTATCATCTCTCATGGGTTCCACCTTTTTAGAATTTTCCACAAATAAAAGACACAAAATATTTATGACATCACTTTTTTTCCTTATTACAAATATAATATTTCTAATTCCTAATCATGTAGACCCTACTTCTTTACTTACCCAAACTTTGACATTTTAACATTACCGGACCACTTATGACAAATATTTACTTTTTACAACATTCCTATTGTACCTTGACTGTTACCATACTCTACTTTATTGGCGGCACTGATACTGATAGTGCAGTTATCTTCTATTGGACATCACTACTAATTATACTTAACAACATCCTATTCCTAATACATACATTAATAAAATAGAAATTACGGAGGAAAATTTTAAACTCGACCTCTTTTCACTATCAAAGTGTTTACAACCATGACAGGGCATTCATCTTGACATTGAAAAGCTATTGTTCAGTGGATCCATAATTTGGTGATTGGAATTGGTTTAATTAGCTCCTGCCATAGACCACAAGTCGACTGCAACAAGCCACTCAAACACCAATTAATACTAATTGACCATTCCCATTGCCAGCTCATGAATTTGAATGAAAATATTTAGAAGAAGTGCTTTGGAATTTTTGATCGGCTGTACAACTCAGTGTAGCATCCCTAAATAGTTACTGGAATATTACAAGGCATCAAAACACAAGGTACATCATTTGGTTACAACCATTTCAATAAATATTGACTCCTATATTCTCGTCCTTGTTCAATTTGTGAATGTTTTGAATAAACTAGTCAACTTGAGTTTTATAGTAAAAGTGTATTGAGTCATTAAAAGTCTTGGTAGCCGTGTCATGAGTTTTACAATTTAGATATAATGTCTTTAGTTTTGCAATCTTATCGATGGGAAATTGTAGAAACAAGTTCATTCTTGTTAATACCAAGTTTAAGTTGAGTTAAGTATTTTGTTAAATTGTTAAAATCGAGTCTTGCTAGTAATGTAATTCATTTAATTTGTCATTTTGTTCAAAGGTGCTAGAGTGTCATTCTATTAGTATACTGATTTGTTTTGTAAGTTAAGTGTCTAATGTATCGTTCTAGAAATATTTTTAATATATGGTGGACCATTAGTCATCAATAAAATCTTTGTCGTTAAGTGGTATGTAGTGTTATGTGTGTCAAGTTAAAAATTCATAGTCAAAGTCATTTTCGAGTTCACATATTGAAATTCCAATTGAGTCCTTTAGTCATAGTAAAAAAAAAGTGTCATTTTCAAATATTATAAAAACAAAAAAATTGTCTCGCTTTTAGCCAGACGCATTTTCGGTGGAATCCGACGTCCGAGTTGAACTTGAGGGAGTGCATTCTCAAATGAGCCTTAAAGCAATATTCAATTGAGCTAGCGATAGACAACTGGAGGACTGAGGCAAATGGGGGTTGGAGGTCAATCAATGACCTCTTGTCAGTCACCAATGACGGGGCCGCATATAGATTTGGTGGCACATTTTGTTTCGGTTGTGTGTTTGCTTCCAGTTGTGCATGGTGTGTTCCTGTATGCAGTGTTGTTGATTGCTGAATAAGTAGAAATTTCACATTGAGGGGGGAACATAATCCAATGTTCCATTTCCAGTTTTCAGTTTGTGTGTATGAGCAACAAAATTCAACTATTTTTCCTATGTTATTCCTTGCGGTGAAATGTGATGAGGGCTGATAATAGTACTTGGCACATCATGATGTGGTTATAGGTAAACCACTTGAAAACCTTCATTTGTGGTTTGTGGTAAACCAATTACAAAACTACCATTCTTGGTTGTTGGTAAATCATTCACAAAACCATCACTTTGTGGTTTGTGGTAAACCAATTGCAAAACCACCATTCTCAGTTTTTGGTCAACCGTTTGCAAAAACATCCTTGAGGTTTGTGATCATCTTGTGAAAATTACTAGATCATGAGCAGGTGCAAGTACAAAGGCAGGTTTTCCCCATGCTCGCACTAAGGAGGGGAATGTTAGGGAATAATTTGTTTAGTGCTCCATTATTATAGATATTGTAAAGAGAATAATTACGTGAGTAATTATTCACATATTTGGTTGTATTATTTGATAGTTGTGATATTGTTGTGAGTTACAACAATATCATGGATATAGGTAGATTGTTGGAGCAACTTCCTAGAATATAGGAATTGCATCTCATTATATATTGTATGATCTGGAATGAATTATACGGATTATTATTGAAGTATTATTCCTTATAAAATCTTTTGCTGTGATTTTCATATTTTTTTATCATGAGATGTTATATATTTATAACACCCACCATATATGGGTACGTGGAAAGTTAGTGAGGTTATAACAATCCTCATAAATAAGAATTATTAAGTGATTTTTGGAGTCTCGTTAGTAGGAAAATATCCTTATTTATAGGATATATATTCCTATATATATGATCAAGTGTGAGATATAACAGTATTGTGTGATTAAAATATATTTACTTTTTGTTCGACTCCATTACATGAGATAAATCTTTGCATAATATCTACTAATCTCTATCAAAGGTATCATAACAGGATAAAGTTTTGAGAGAAAAGAGTTTTGATTGTGTCCTAGGTGCAAATCAATTGTGCTTCTATGACGATGTAATGAATATGAAGGGGTAGGCCTAAGAATTGTTTCCCTGGTGATGGCATACTATTTTTATAGTTTGATTTATTATGTTTTAGATGGAAGTTTAGTAATTTATTGTTGCATGAAATCTCTGTATAAGATATTGAAGCATGTGGTATTGTCTTTTCTTGCATGAATAATATTTAGATAGACTACATAATTTTGGACAAATGTAATAGAATTATAGAAAGTATTCAGTTATTAAGACTATAGAAGAGACATTTTTTCTCTTGTGTTAAGTATTTGTGACTAATCAGTCATGTGTTAAATAATATGTTTGAAGACCATCCATAAACTCTATAAATACTTTGTGTTTCTTCCTATAATTCAATCGAATGAATATTTATTCCACCGATGAATTTTGTAGATCTTTTTCAATGTTTAGAGCATGCATAATTGCAGAAAATATTTTATAAACACATACATTGGTTTCCAATCTCCTTCATAGTCAAAGACATGTTCATATTTCTTCTTGTAGTGTATCAATTGATTCTGGTTGAATCTTGAAATATTTATTTCTCAACTATAAAATGTACATATCTATCATAGTGGATTATCACCATTGAGTTTTTAAAAGTTATTTATCACTCCTCATGGTTTTAAACAAATTCATTCATTTGTGATAATGAATCAACTAAAACTTCCTCCATGAGCAACATAAATTTTAGGAAGAAGTAAAAACATTCTGCCATACAGGTGCCCATTTTGAAGAGTTAAATCAATATTGCCTCTTAATATAATTTTGTGTCATTTTTTCATGAAAAAATCCTTACTTGTCATTATGATTCAATATTATATTATTAGTATGATCACTATATATTTTTAAAGTAATATTAAAGTGATTCAATTTTCATGTTCAAGTTTGTCAATTCTTAGTTTTTTCAACAAAAGTATCTTTACGTGTTTTTATTGTCAAAGTCAAATGTTGTCTTGTGAGTTAAGTGTCACAATTATATCATTGTAAAAGTTTTCCATCATTTTCATAGTCAATATTTAAATTATTGTTTCTAGTTGAAAAAATTTGTGTCCTTGTAAGAGTGTCAAAATATTGTAACTTAAAATATTTTTCCGTACGAATGCATTTTTTGGTGTTACCCGACGTCTAAATTTTGGGAGGATAAAATGAAGAATATCGCATTTCTAATGATATTTTTGAATATTTCAAAGAAGGAAAAAGTGTTTGGCTTCGGGGGTCCACCCCTTGAGCCTGCCCTATACCATAATAGGGACTATGCTAAAGGCACTAATCCTTGAACCTACTGGGGGTTTCCTCCTCCAAATCCCCACTTTGGGATTTCTGAGACAAAGAAAAAATTAGTGGAGAAATCGCATCGATAAAAGATGATGCATATTTGAGATTCTAATTTCATTCAACTAAGTGACTCAGCACACTATAGGATGAAGACATAGGAGGTTAGAGGTCAATCATTAACCTCTCCTAAATAACCAATGACAGGGCTAATAACAAATGTGTTGGCATATTATGGTGTGTATTTTGATTTCTGGTATGGTTTGAGAGTCCTAGTTTTAGTCGTGTGGTGTGTTCTTATTTCAATATTCCTATTTTATTTCCACTTGGGTGTGTTCAAATAATTGAGAAAATTTATCTTTAATCATGTGAAGGAAAAATAGAGTAGACAAATGAAATCATAATGAAAAGAAACATCATGATATTTGGGTTGTTTATCATGTAAAACCATCCTTTTTTGTGATTGTTTGTAAGACACTTGAAAAACCATCCTTATTGAGGTTGTTGGTTGTCCTAAAAACCATCCTTGTTAGTTGGTGGTTGTCCAATAAAAGCATCCTTGAAGTTGTTGGCTATCCTAAAAAACCATCCAGATTATGCGCACACACGAGTGACAAGTTATGAAGGAAGTGAATTTTTTTCTCCCATGTTCGTACCAAGGGGAGAATGTTAGGAATTTATTTATTTAGTTCTCAAATTATATGGGTAATTAGTATATTTTAATATGAGATGTTATTGTTATGAAGTAAGGGATAAAATATGTGGAATAATCCCACACAAAATCGCAATAGTAGAAACTAATATGTACAATAATATCACATATTTGAAATAAAAGAACATAAAACAAAAGAACACAACATAGAGACAATATTTAACGTGGTTCAACCAATTTTTGCTACGTCCACCAAGAATCAATTTCTCATATTTTTACTACAGGCCACCTCTTTCTCTCAATACAATACCCAGATCTATTTAGAGTTATGCTTAACAAACTCTCCTAAATTCACACTTGAACTCACACACCTCTACAATGTTACATCTCCCTACATCAATAGGAAACTGATTAAGTAGTTTTATAATACCATGGGTAACAAAACCATGGGCTAAAACCTCCCCATAAACCTATGGGTCAAAACACCACCCATATGAGAAGAGCATGTTTCCCGAGATATAGAGCACATATTTCGAGGTCAATTTTTTTTCTCTGGGGCTGATGCCCCCACACCCCATTTTGAGGCCCAACCCGACCCCAAAGCTTGGTGAGAAAACTGTGGATAGTGTATATTCTTCAACACTTCCACACATGAAAACAAGATCCAAAACATAATAATTATATAATTATAACACCCACCATGAATGTGTACATGCAAAGTTAGCAAGGTTATAATAATCCTTGTAAATATGAATTATTTAGTGATTTTTGGAGTCTCATTAATAGAAACATATCCTTATTTATAGGATAAATATTCCTATATGTGTAATAAAGTGTGAGATATAAAAAATATTATATGATTAAAATTAATTTACTATTTGTAAATGGCTCCATTGTATGAGGTAAATCTTTGCATAAGATGCACTAATCCATTTCAGTTCAACAGAGTGTTCCTGTGTGATCCCTAGCTTATTGGCCACCCCATAACTTTAGGTTAGTTTACATTCAATAGTGGGAGACTCCCCATACATAAGAAAGAGGGACTTATCCCCATACTATGGAGAAAAATAAATAATTCGCAACGCGATTTTTTTTTTGCCAACAGGGATAAATATCCCATTTAAATTCCATGCCCCCATACTCCACGAAGGCTTCTTACAAAATTATAGTTTGGGTTAAAAATTAAATAACCGAAAAAATGGTTATATAGAATTTTAATAAGGATTCAAACACATTATTCCTATGCCTTTGATTTCCCCTTCCTCTAAGTGGTTTTAAAGGAACCTTAACACTTCATACTTGGCACTTGGTTTGGTGTTGATTTGGTCCAAATTCCCCCACTTATATGACTGCCACCATGATGGGATTAATGCCATATTATCCATGCTACCAACATCCATAAGCATTTTTTAAGGGTTTACTCCACCTTGACATTTGGTGAAAGGACCAATTATATATGAATTATGTGTATTATATGGTATACGCTATGCATTGGAATGTTATTTCAATAGGTCATGGAGTAATATATATTGGTTACTTGACTTCTGGTTGTTAGTGGAAAATTCAACCAGTATGAGTTTGCTTGTTTGGCATTGAATCTCAATCATGTATCTTGATGAATTGACAACAAAATGAGGAGCTTGAATCCTAGCTCGCTCTATAACCTATCTTGGTCCTTGATCCATAAAATTTTACTTTGAAACTCTACGAATCACACAATTATGTTGTTCTACTTTCAACTTTGGAAAATGACATATTTTCTTGAAAAATTAGAGCTTCGTGACTGATTATCTAGTGTTATAGAAAGGAAATTGCAAAGAAGGAAATAATTCAAAACTTTAACACCAACAATTTTATCCTGGAAACCTCCAAGGAGGAAAACCAGTCGGGAAGGGAAGCTACTCTTTCTTCCCACTTTTATTGGTCTAATATAGATAATTACAAATTATAATAAGTATGAAAAGAAGCAACAATGTAAACCTTCTCTCCAATTAATTGCTTGCTATGTTTCTACACCTTTCTCCTACAAATCCATTCAAGCACTGAATATCTTGCTCACTTCTCTCATTAAAATCTACTTCTCGATCTCTCTGTATCTTGAATACCTATTATCTTATTCCTTTCATGCATTTATAGGCCTTCACATGTCCTCCTGTGCACTGGAGAATGTGAAAGGGCATGGAAGGGAAGAGACATGGATGGGTGCTTCAAATTCATGTCCATTTGTGTTCCATTATTCTTTTCTGTTCGAAAGTATCAAGACCGCCGCCCTGACCAGACCGGCGGTCTCAGGACCACCGCCCTACTAGGTGGTGGTTCTGAAACCTTTGGGCTGCACAGAGCGCTAGTTACTTCCAGAACCTCCATTTACCTCATTTTTCTCACTTTTCTTATTTCTCCTTCTTAGTGATGATGGAACTAATGAAGTGGTGTGTTTTTCTAGATCCCTATGGATCATACCTCCCTTACTTAGGAGGATTTTGGTCCCACAAAATCTTAGTGGGAGAGTGGTAGAGGAATCAACTCCCACTCGTGCTCATTCGAGTACCATTGGGTTTTCCTTAATGTCTTCTCTTGTCCAAGTTGCCAAGACTCCTGTGGATCTCTTGTTTGTTGTTCCAGTGCTACATCCTCCTCCAAGTTGCCTTGAGTACAGTCCTCTTTAGAAGGTAAATTTTGTATCTTTCCTTCTTTATCATACATAGATGGTGTTAGTGGATGCAATCTCTTACAATTTACTATTGCGTGCATCTGCATGAAGTATGTCCTGGAGTTTTCTTCTCCAACCTGCTCAAGTATGGTGAGGGTCCCATACTATAGTGGTTTAGTCCTTTCCTGTATTTGTTTCTTGAGATGGATTGGCTGAATCCTCTCCAAGTGTGCTACTACTTTAGTCACCATAGTTCCTTGTATCTCCTCTTCTTCTTACTACCCCATGGTCAGGTCCAGTGAATTTGTAGGTAGATATGGTGACTACATAGCGGAAGTTTGTTTTTATCCTTGAATGAGTAGTTCCTGTGGTGGCTTCTTCTACAAAAACTCACAAGTGCTATCTAAATTCTCTATCCTTTGGTCAAAAATATCCGCTCTCACATCCATTTTGTTTATCTTCCAATGAAAGCAACAAAACTGATGATTTTCCTAAATAAGTCTTGGTGCTTGGTTGGCATTTACGATAGCTTTATTTGATTTTCTCTGGTGTGCTCGGATGTTAAAACTGACTCCATCCTTGACCCACCTTAACTAGTTCTCCCTCCTTGTGAACACAACATCCCTGACATACAAGTAAGGACTTCCGAAGATAACATCAAATACATCAAGTGGAATGATATCAGCCTCTAATACATCTATGTATTGGGTATTTATCCCAAACTGAAACTTACAATTCCTTGTAACTTGTATTTCTACACCCTTCTTCACTCATCCCAATGGGTATGGATGTGGATACGCATAAGTATCTAGACCAAGCCGTTTTACAACCGCATTAGAAATCAAATTTGAATGAGAACCAGAATCTACTAAATCATTTACCTTAGTCTTCTTGATTTGGATTCTCATTTGAAATAGCTTACTCATCTCTTATTCTTCTTCTGCCCCGTACATGTTAGTGGCCATGCATCCCATCCTTTCGTCTACATCCGAATCATCCTCGATCTCCACCTCTCTTTCTGTCTTCATAGTGGCCATAGAGTTCTTAGAATCCTTGGTTCAATGCTTTGGGGGAAATTTTGGGTGCAACTTCCAACATGTGGTGTTAGTATGTCCATTTACATCACAATTATTACATAAATTCTTAGGATCTTTACAAGTATGCAAAGAAGTAGCGGTATGTTTACCTTTCCATTTACCTTTACTACTTGTCTTCCCTTGTTCTTTGTCATGCTATTCTATTGACTAGTCTCCCTTTAGCTCTATTTCTCCTTGCTTCTTCTCATCATCAATGTAGTATGCTTGTACACAAGATTCATTAAGATCCTTGGGCTTCGTGGAGATTATCTTCCTCCAAAGGTGAGTGTGAATTCCTCCCAAATACTTGGTCAGAATGTCCTCATCCTCCAAGTCCATATTAAGCAACAATGTTTGTCTCCAAAATTCCGTAGTGTATTCTTGCACGCTTTGACCACTGCCCTGTCTAAAGTATTGCCATTTAATCATCATGTCAGTCTTATGGCCAATAGGATAGAATTTATCTCTTATAAATTCTTTAAAACCTTTCCAAGTATTGACAATAGGACATTTCTTCTTCTCACAAGTGGCTAGATGGGTTTCCCACCAAACCAGAGCATGACCTTCCATTTTGAGACATACAAAGGTGACCCTTTGTGCCTTAGTGACATTATGCACACTAAAGTAGACATCCAACTATTTTATCCATTTATCTAGTAATTCTGCATCTACTTTTCCTTCAAAATTCTTTATTTCCACTTTCATTTTTCTCGCTTACAATTGGCATCTCTTCATGCTCTTTCCGTTACCAAATTTTTTGGCTAGTGCTCAAACCACCGAGTCCATGGAATATTTCTTAACTGAAGACATATTTTACAGATCTGAAATCTCTTCTTGTTTTCTATGCAATCTATCCATCATGGTCTCTAGCATCTTGACTCTACGGACCAAGTTATCTTCCTCCATTTGAGATCGAATTCTCTATTTTCAATTCTTTGTAGAAATATTTGGCTCACAAGGTAAAAATTATTCACCTTTGGACATTGTTACTATCATAAAAAATCACAAGAAAGATTTCAATACCACATTCTTGGATATATAATCAGCTATGATACCGAAATGATCTGTAAACTTCTACTTTGGAACTCTAAGAATCACACAATTATGCTGTTCTACTTTCAAATTTTAAAAAAATAGATTTTCTTAAAAAACTAGAGCTTCATGACTGATTATCTAGTGCTATAGAAAGGAAAGTGTAGGGAAGGAAATAATTCAAAACTTCAACACCAACAATTTTATCCTGGAAACCTCCAAGGAGGAAAACCAGTCGGGAAGGGCAACTTCTCTTTCTTCCCACTTTTATCGGTCTAATATAGATAATTACGTATTACAATAAGTATGAAAAGAAGAAACAATGTAAACCTTCTCTCTAATTACTTGTATGCTCTGTTTCTACACCTTTCTCCTACAACTCCATTCCGGCACTGAAGATCTTGCTCACTGCTCTCATTAAATTATTCTTCTTGATCTCTCTATATCTTGAATGCCTATTCTCTTGTTCCTTTCATGCATTTATAGGCCTTCACATCTCCTCCCGTGCACTGGAGAATGTGAAAGGGCATGGAAGGGAAGAGACATGGCTGGGCACTTTAAATTTGTGTCCATTCATGTTCCATTCTTCTTTTATGTTCAAAAGTATTAGGACCGCCACCCTGAGTAGACTGGTGGTCTTAGGACTGCTACCTTGGTTAGGTGGTGATTTCAGGACCGCTGCCCTATAGGGCAGTGGTTCTAAAACTACCACTCTGTACAGAACAGAGGTTCCTTCTAGAACCTTCATTTACCTCATTTTTCTCACTTTTCTTGTTTCTCCTTCTTGGTGTTGATGGAAATGATGAATTGGTGTATTTTTCTAGATCCCTATGGATCAGTCCTCTCTCAATGAGATACCTCAAAATGTGGTGAGGTGGATGATATAAAAAAATTGATGATGCCACTATGGTGATGAGGCCATGATCCATCTCCTAAAAAAAGTGAACCCCATTAGCTATTGGGGCCCCAACTGACACCTATTGTGTGTCCCACATTCGTTCACCTTGACCGTCAAAGACTGAATTATTTTTCAAATCACCACTTTTCGAATGTTGATTGGGATTTTATCAACATGCCATTGTATTACTACAAATATTCCCTTAATTGTTTCCACTACTATGTGATATTGGATAAACTATATCTCCAACATACAATATCTATTTTTAACAATTCAAAATGAATTGGAAAGATGGCTCTAAGATATTCTATATGCAATATGTTCTAGGATATTTAGGGGAATTATGAACATGAAATGACCTTTGGATCAAACTAAGCTAACCCTTGTCATCATCTATTGAATTTTGTGTGTCCTACATCAAGGACAAGATACCTTATGGACATGTGTATAAAAAATAAATATACTAAAAATTAGGCCAACATGAAAAACAATATGTATAAAGTAACAAGATAATCAAAGAAACCATAAACACATTATGATTTTATTTTTTTATAAATTTAATTAGTTTTGTATTATGTAATTAGTTGAATGTTTTTAAAAATAAATATATAAAAGAAAGGGGATATCACTAATCTAGTAGTCATTAGGAATAAAATTAACATCAAGATCAAAATCAATGATATTTAATTAAGGATACCAAGATGAGTAATGTTTTTGTTAGCAACCATAATAGCTACATCAATTTTCAAGTACCGCTCATGAACATACTAAAAGGAGAAAACCTATGTGTTTAGTAGAGGCTAGAATACCCTTGGTGATTATAATCTTAGCCTCTAAACCACTCCAAGTTTTTCATTGCATACTCTTGTTGTAGGTTCAGACCTTAAATAGTTCTCATATGTTATTGTGCAAGTGTTAATATCTAACCAATCCCCTAGGGGTACCCTTATTTTTTTTGACACCGAAATAGTAGGATAATTGTGTGGTACAAAATGTAACTAGCATGGTAGATGCAAGATGTGGTGTGCCTTAGCTATTTAACCTATGATTTAATTGCTTGAAATATTTGAACACAACTTTGGAATTATATTTCTCTTGCTAAGACATGACTTTATAAAAATTACATGATTAGAAATGGAGGAAGCTATACTATTTGAATTGGTTGAACGATTCATACCTATGGAAGGGACTATGTTATAAATGATTTCCAAATGATTTGATTAGATTTAGGATTCTTTTGAGTGATTTTAGGATGATTTTGTAATAGGAAATTGTAAAAGTGTCAAGTGAGTTATAAAGTGACATTAAATTACTTATATAGTTTTCCATTGGAGAAATATCATAATAAGGCTAAGCTTATGAAGATGAAAGGACCCAAATAATATATTCAAATATAAAACAAAGTCAATGAACTTGAGCATCCAAAACTGTACAAGTTGACCAAGACTAGATCCTACGTCCCAACCTAGATGTACAATTTTGGAAAAAGAAGGAGATACCCAAAAGATAAAGTTTGTATATGATGTACACATTTTGTTTACTTATTTTATAAAATAATATTCCTAGAATTGATGATAGAGAAGATCGTAGAGATAAAAAAATTCATAAGAGAGCTAGAAAGATGAACTAATTGGATTTTAAATATGATAATTTTTCTAATCAAGGTAACATGATACAACTTGACATTACATAAGATAAAGATACAAAATTATAGTCTCTACATATTCCCCTTTCAAATACGTAATTGAAATTTAAATCTTAAAGGAGAAATATACCCAAGTTTTCACACATAATTTATCTTCAATCAATATTGGTTAACTAATGTGTTAGTGTTGAAATTATCTGATGTAACCTATACATTAGAGTATAGTTAAATGAACATTTGGATCAAAATATACATAATTCTTGTTACCTTTAAATTTTCAAAAAAGTAAGTAAAGGTACGAAAAAAATGGAAGGAATACAATTGTTCATGCTAAAGAGGGAATATTTCCTATTTTTGACATGCCTTGGAGACATGGAATTTTTTGTAAAGGTTCCCTAGGATTAGGGTGACCAACCCCCAATTTTTTTCCATAGGAGATACTAGAGTGTTGAGTACATCTCAACACATGAGCTCGAGTGAAGAGAGGAACCATGTTTCCACATTTTTATAGAATTGTAAAGAGAAAGGTATAGACCAAAAATAACTCAACTATGTTTAAATGTTCCACATTTTGGAATCTAGTGAGAGAAGAGGAAATAATGGTTTATAAAGAAATTATTTTATTCGATGCATTCCAATAAACCCACAAACTACACTGCTTCATACAAATCTAGGTATTTTTTTACTAAATTTAATATAATAAAAACCTATAAAGAATAGAAATTTACATGCCCCCATAAGGTATTTTTCCACTAAAAATGATCATGTAGATTATGAAAAATTATAGGGGAAAAGGGATCCCATGCTCCTAGAACCTATATCTACAACTGAATATGCATAGTGTGTTTAAGAAGGAAGGAAGTACTCATGTCACCTATATCATGCTATTTAACGTGTCATCTATATCTGAATTCGTATGAAAATCCTATAAGTAAATGATAGAATTTGAATAAATTAAAAAATCTATAGAAATTTACTCTATCAATGATTTTCCATCATAGCCAAGGCCATACGACAATCTCAACTGTACTGCATAATTTTTTTTACCTTTAGTGAATTGTGCTACATTTAAATATTTGTAACCTTTTTTGAGGAAACAAACCCTATAATATATATTTATATTTTATGTAAGCTATCTCTATATGTAGAAATAACCTAAAGAATACCCTCATTTGATGCACATGTGTTAAAACATTTGAGTGCATATATCAAAAGAATATATCTATACCCATGTGTGATGATTTTGATAATATACATAGGATCATATAAAAGGATGGAATGGTGGCCACCATTAGGAACTTGTTATAAAAAAGGGGTTACACATGTTAGATACCATGTCGTAGAGAAAAAAACACACAACACACAACACACAACAAGAAATAATACATGTGTAAAATAATATAAGTAACTGAGAAAAGTGGAACTCATATCATATCTAGAGTAGTATGATTATATAAATAAAATAACATGAAAAAACATGTTAGAAGTTATAGTATTGTTATCATCAGACTATAAACCAAGTGTCTTAGAAGAAAGAGTAATAATAATGTAGAATTGGAAACAACATTGTTAACAACAAACATGTCAAATCCATAGTAAAGACAATATTATAATCATAAACTTGTAAAATGAGTGTGTCATAATATAAAGTAGTACAATATTAGAAACAATAATGTATAACTAGGTAGTTAATAGTATATAGAAACATAGTCATATGTAGGAATGAAACCATGGACATGGAAAAATAATGATGTTGAAAGACAATTGCAAGATAATGAGAAATGCATTTGTTTAATAAAAATAAGTGCATGCACACAAGATAGACATGGAGTGATAAACATGGGACACCCGCGATGTCACAAGATAATTAGTATCCCTATGTCATATCAAAAAAAAGAGTATAACATCATAATCAAATAAGACATCCAAGTAAATCCACATAATAAGCAATAAAAATGATTATGCTAAAGAAATTTGTATCAACCCTAATTAATTTTAATAAGGTTTTATTTGAATTGATACCATAGTAACTAAGCTTGTAAATACATTTAGATTTATACTAAACACTAGGAAAGAGAAGTATACAATAGGGAAAATCACAAGAAAATTTAGATATATGTAATTAGAATTGATTTCAAGTTATAAAAAAAGTAGTTATTTGGTTCAAAAGATTTTTAGAATGTGTTGATCAATGGTATGGAATATGAAGAAAGTTTGTAAACTGGAAAAAAGAAAATCTGGAATTCTATAACTTGTTGGGTAGGACTATATCCAATGGTCAGGATTAGATGTACTATCCTAATTGAACTATACAATTTTCCACTATAGAAGATGTGAATCTATATCTTGCAAAGTTGTGTGTCACTATTTTTCACTCTTTAGTATCTTTAACTTTGCATAAAACCCTAGATGTTTCACCTGAACTTGTAAAATAAATCCTATCTTTCCTACAACACACTCAAACAATCATCAAATCTAAAAATAAAGATGCAAATGCTTGATTTAGAATGACCTTTTTGGCTACCTCATTTGTGAGTCACCAACCACTAGACTAAAATTTAGAATCAATGAAGTTATCCTAGTGATTTATGCTTATGTGTATGAAACTATCCCTTGACCTAGTTTTCCCATAATGCCTCAAAACTGATAGCATGCTATGTTACTTCATCCCAATAGAAACCCTTGTGTGCATATGAAAAATTTATATTTATTCCCTCATATGTTGTGTATGCAGTATGTAAATGTATCTCTTACTTCATTATCTCAGTAGATGATAGATAAATAGGTGTTGTTAGGTAGTAAAGTATCACACTATAATTATATATATGAGTACTTAATTTAAAATTCAGATCTTAGTGGTGGGAATGGACAACCCAAAAAATAGAATTTGAAAAATAAATGAATAAAAATTAAAACGATGAAGAGAAAAGAATAATAAGCAAAAGGGAACAAGACCATACAGAATGGTCATGACCATGTTACAAATTTGACCTTTTTGGATGGTTTTATCCTAGTCTCACACTTAACAATACAAAAAAGGAAATTTCTCGATATATCTCTAAGGAGGCTTAGAATAAAAATAAATAGGTAAAAATTTAAGAGAACGTCAAATCAAGACATAAATATGCCACTGAGACTTTGTTTCATTGTTCAAAAATCACATTTATATAAGTCTAATAAAAATATGATGTAATAATGATTTTGTGCAGATTTTGGTGTCTAAAAAATAATAATGTAAAGGAGAATAAATTCATACATGAGAGAGCCTTAAATTAAGATAGAAAAAAATCACAATGATAAAAAGTAAACATGCATGGTGAACAACGTGAGTCATTAGATGACCCGCACAAAGATAAGGGGAAGTATGTTGTAGGCATCAAAAGGGGATATTGCATTTACAAAAAGAAGATTTAGGTGACTTGGAGATTCGTAATTTGCATGTTTGTAGAGTTAAGCGTGTTGAAATCCACAACAAGGTGTATGATTTTAGATTAATCTGGGAATTTAGTATCCCAATACTAACGAGAGAGTTTCACAGGGATTTATAGTTACCCACTATAATACTTCCCAATAATGGGACTACACCGCAAAAGATGGATCTAGGTATTAAATACGTAGAAAACCCTTATAATGTAGAAAGGAAATGACATATCATTTCCCCACCATGTAATTATATGTGTGTATTATTAAAAAACTGTTGTATTGGTGCTTTGGTAAAATTTAAATATTTGTTTTTTCCACTATATTTATAACAAATCCACTTACATTTTGAATTTGTGACTATGTGTCCTCGGTGCATAGTGAAATTTTGTACTTAGGAGTGAATTTCGTGTGATAGAATTGGATTGAACTATGTAATCATGAGAAAAACGTGGCATTGCATAACCAACCTTACTTAAATTGTGTGAAATTTTGTAGACTCTTAAATATGGAAATATATCCTTTAACATTAAACTGGTGTTGAAATTGCACATTTGTATGCAAAAATACACCCTCCTCACTCTTACTTATCACACCTTAATAGATATTAGAATAATATATTATCTTTGCACACCTTTATGTCATCAGCTCATGAGGTTTTATAACATTAAATACATCTAAAGACATCCATCCTTCGAAATAGAAAGCTAAATTGTGATTTTCCCTCTAAGTCAAAATCACCAGTTTTAGTCAATTTGTCCAAATTAATATTTATATGGACTAATATTCCCTCTTGGTTAGCATTTAATAACATAACAACCATCAGAAGACTATATAATCAAGTCGATCATACCTCATTTAGGGTCCTGACACTTTATGTTTTCTTCATATTAAAACAAACACTAAAGGAACTAGTTACTCCCTAAACAATGAAGTAACTAATGAAAATTCATTAGGGTATCACACTATATAAGTATAAAATCTTCCCCTAAGTCTAGGATTCTCCATCTTCTCTCCAAAAGAAAGAAAAGTGACCCTTCCCAAGTATTTGAGAAAGTGTGAAAATCAAGAATGGTATTGTCAAAACATGTTTGTCAAGTTCTAATTGCACTAAGGTAGATATTAAATTCGAAGAGAAAGGCATGTGGTTTTAGCCCTCTTTAAATTAGTTGCAATATCAGAGGTACACAGGGGTACCCAAAACCCACTTAATGTTTTTTGTAGGAAATCCATCTTGCATGAGGGTTTTAGCAGAGTTTATAGAGCCATTCTGAAGGTGAGTGAAGAAGACCGACATACAACGACAGTCATTTCCAGGAAGGTAAGTACTCATGAAGTTTTAGACCCATAATCCAAGCATGAACAAGACCATATAGTAGGGTCAAAACCATAAAGATGGTATTGACCTATCTATATAGTTTTGACTAGATCTAGTGTCAGGTTCTAGTTCTTGCAATGAACCATTCTAAGTTCTAGATCAACTCGTTCCTATATCTAAATCACTTATAATCCTTCAAATCCACATAGAATAAGTTAATTATAATATCCACTTTGTGTATTGATAGTCACGATGTAAATAGTCACTTGTTAAAGTGTCATGTTGATTTGGTCAATTAATGTTGGAATTTAATTAAATCATAATATCTTCATGTTGCACTATTTCATCCTTTTTATGCATGTGAATTAGAAACATAATAAATATTGAGAGGGAATGAAATAGATAACAAAAAATGTGAAATAAAACGTGTGTAGAGGAGGATGGGTTTATATGGCTAATCCATTTGCTTTTTATTGTTGATTGCAATGATGGGGAGTAAAAAACCATGTATAGTCATCCTATAGAGTTCCCCCTTTAGCCAAATGGAGAGTGTGAAATAGTGTCATTTGAGGTGAAAGTGAGTAGATGAAACTATGTTAGAGGCCATGGTAATTTAGGGGGCATAGATCTGGGACATGTGATTTAAAATATAAAATAAAGTTATGGATAAGATGTAATAGATCAATATGTGTGTAATAGATTCATTAAAAAAATTGTTAGAGAAAAAATCATGCATAACCATATAAGGTATGCAGTATAGTGTTTTGATGTATTGACATGAAAGTATTTAGCACCATGATCACAATTTCGTAAATAAAATGTAAAACAGATAACTGAGGCCTAAAATATGGATTATATCAGTTGAAGACATTTATTGAGAACCAAATATTGGCGAAAAAGTAACTAGATTAGTATAGATATAAAAGGATGTGAATAAGAGTGTTTGCTCATATGTAAAGGGTGTGCCATAGATAGTAGTGACCTAACATAGTGAGTATGTTTATATAAATTTCCAAGTGTATATTGTAATAATGACTGTGTTTGTTAGGGATAATACTATAGATTTTGTAGTAAGTATATAATAGGTACATCCTCTTTATAAATGGGTTTGATGTGTAGCAGCACGTGAATTAGATAATATGTTCACCAAGATGGTCTATTGTGAAACTAGGAGGAATAACAATCCTAATACTAAAGTCATTGCAAAAATTGGATAAATTGAGACTAAGATATAGTATGCAAATAATACTTGTGTTTTTACTTATATTCATAGTGAAAAGTGAGTTAAGAGAGATTTTTGAGAGCTAGGATATCGTCAAAGATAAGATATTAGATGATCCAATATGTCTTGGAAGTTTGTAACTTTATTGAAAAACTACATTAAATGTTTTTTATTATTGGTAAAGGGTAGTTTTTAAAAATGTAACATACCTTGTATAGAGAGCATAAAAAGAGATACAAGAGTGAAATTTATTTTAGGAAACTATGACCCAAGCCATAAGTAATAAAAAATATCTACTTAAGAATAAATTTATAGAAAAAGAGTAACAATGGAACTCTAATGATCAAGAAACAAAATACTAGTACATAAAGTTCAATTCCCTCCTAGAGATTCATACAAAGTGTTAAGAATGTTCTTAAATGTTTTTCCCATGTAAGTCAATCCATGAAGTTTAGTGGATTTGTCTTTGTCCTTCAATTTTCCCAATTTCTCTTCATTGTCATGATTTATATTTATGATTTGTATAATTCCTTCCAAAATACAAAGGAAGTTTTTCATTTCCACTTTGTTGAAGCTAATCAAAGACACAAAATTATCTTTGATTATTATTGTCTCTTATTCCAATGAAATACCATTCTCCTTATAACCTTCCACTTGGGAGGATATCTATTTAAATTATTTTGACTCACTTTTGAAGTAATAGATAAGAATTTTGTTTTATTAAGGAATCATTTAAGAAAGGCCTTTATATCTTGATATCATCAAATATTTCCTCCAAATTATTCTGGATCTTGATCTATTGTTCAATTTCCTAAAAAAATATAACCCAAATTGATTTTATTAGGCTTGATAACATTTGTCTTGCTTTTTTGAGGGGAACCAATAACTTAGTTTCCAAGATTCCCACCCACCTTTTTCTTATCATCTAAATTTTTAAGCTTGTACTTGATTGAGTACTCAACTCCATAGGAGTTAATCAATCTTAAACTATCCACTTATTGATTAATCCTATCATGTGAGGAGAACAAACTATTTTCTAACTCATTCTCCATATGGACACTTAATACAAAAAATAAATGGTTGACATTCCTATAGGGATTAACAGTATTGAGGCTTAAGAGACATTTATTTGGATGATTTTGGATTATCCCCTTTGGGAAAATGAATAGGGATAATTTTAAGGGATTTTTCATACTTATAAATCATAAAGATCACAATTTGGTATAGAGGGAAATTTTAATTTTCCATTATAACCTTCAAGATAAAGCTCTATAAATATTTGAGGATGTAAAATGGAAAAATAATAGGCTAATTGTGGAAAAAGTAATTGAATAACACAAAGTGGAAAGTGATATTTTTTTTAACACTAACTTACAAAGTGATGAACTTCATAATTTGTTTAGCACCTCATTGAAAGGATGAGGTAGAGAGTCTTGTAGATACCCATATTGAAAATTGATAAGCTTCACATTTCCTACCATGAACTTCTCGATTTCAAGTCTATTGTTTCTATCTAGTTTGAATGATTCTTTGTGATCACTATTCATACCAGTAACCTAGGCGATGAGATATTCATTTATGTAAATATCAAATCCTTCCAATTTTATTGTTCTTTCAAAAAAACTATTCACAAAACCTTTATAGATATGAGGGTTGTAGCCTTCGAGTTCGATCTTTTGAATCAAGTTGACGAGAACACCAATATGAGGGATTATATAAATCTAATTTCCCTTGGCTAGATAATTATCCTTTGATGTATCTACTCTACACAGGTCATCAATCATCTTGCTATTGTTGAAATTAACCCACACTTCAGATGAATATCCAATTCATTTTGCAAAATATCTAGAATGTGAGGAGATATAGCTTTCTCATAAGAATGAGAATTTATCATGATCCTCGTGATGATGATATGGTGGAAAAAATCCTTCACATGAATTGTTAAATATCTTGAACCTAGATATCATTATGTCTCAAGTACCCACGAGATAAGTTTAGATTGTGAAAACATCAAACTCGTGATAGATATAAGTAAAATCCTAAGGATAAGGAGCCTCTCCAACCATCTTATAGAGATCAACATCTGGAAGATCAACCTTACTAAACCAATTCTTTAAAATATTAGAAACTAGACAATAATTAGAAAACCCATTAATGATTTAATTCCCTTTTATGTAAATATGTTGAATAAAAATAAGCTCCAAGAAATTGATGATTTTATGAACCTTTATCGACATGAATTTTATATTCCAGTTAGCATGATTTTCAAAGAGAGGTAATTGATTATGTTGATGGAATTACCCTCAACAACTAAATTCTTAATCCCCCAACTACTTAACCAACTGAAATCCCTTGATAGTAGCCATAGCCTCAACCTAATGATTAGATTGAACTCCCATATTTCAAATATTGGTTATAAACAACTTCCCATTATTGTTTCAGAGGATCCCACCTTAGCCTGAGGTTCCATGGTTACCTTTAAAGGACCACACCAAAATCAATTCAACCCAACCAGGAGAGAGAACTTGTCAAATTATTGATTTTCTTAACTCTGATTTGGGGTCAATGATAGGATGATTATCAACATTCATATTCCAGTTCTTAACTATTTCAATCTGTTTAGGACTAAAAGATTCCTTATATTTTATCTTGATACTTTTAAAATTTTACACTAAGAGGTTTTTAATATTAATAACTACCCTTTTAGTGGAATATTTCCTTCCTCTAAAAATTCTTTCATTTCTTTCCTTCCATAGATCCCAAAAAATCACGGGGTAGATCCCAAGACCATAAATTTTTTAGTGCATTATTCTGAAAAGGATATCTCCAACAAGACAAAAGGTTAGTTAAGGATAAAGGATGGGCCCCATGTAGTCTTAAACTTTCTTAATAATAGTTCCTACATAATAAAGGTAAAAAGACAATCCAATACTAGATGGTAGAATATCTCCTCATTTTATTCACATAAGGGGCATTTATTGATGAGGAACAAACCTTTCCTCCTAAGGTTTTCCATGGAGATAAAATTGTTTTTTAACAATCAACTAGAAAAAAATACTAATATTAGAGATTGAGTTTGTAAACCACATGGTTTTTGAAGGAAGACCATCATAATTAGTCTTTATCAAAGGATTAAAACTTAATTTAACAATGTGATCCTCATCTAGAGATCTCATAAAAAATATCATCCTCCTTTTCAATATTGGTGACATGATTACCTTTGAGAATAAATTTCATATCATTAAGAACTATATGGTCTTCATAATCGATATTTTTCACTGTGAGGTGCTTTCATTATCATATAATTTCATTAATTTAAATGTAATCTACCACCATAGAGCCATAATCTATTTAAATATGGTATCTAATTTGATGTCATGGATCAAGTTAAAATAAAGGGTGGTAAAAAATCCATGTATCTTCCCAAACCTCACCTTATCACCATTAAGAATCCTCTATTTGTTACTTTTGATAATAACATCTTCGTTTCTTGCCAGATAGTTGTAGAAGTTAGATCATTTGATGAAGAAGTTTTGAGATTGAAAATAAAATATCTCTCTAGACTCTAAATATTTATTTTTGAATATGTAAAACCATTAATACTATTCCTTGACTAATATCCATCTCAACTTAGCAACAAGGGATTTTTTCATCAAGTTCATTTTTTTAAGGCCCAACCCATTGTTATTCTTAGGATGAAATTTTTTATCTTAAGATACCAAAATGTATCTATTTTTTATCTCAATATCCAGACCATAAAAACATTCTTTGAATCTTTTCAATATTAACTACAATAGATTTAGGCATTTTTAACGTGGACATAAAGTAAACTAGAAGGTTTTGAAGAGAATTTTAATAAGAGTTAGTTTTCCTAGTTTGTATAGGATATAACATTTCCATCCTTCCAAATTCCTTTGTAGTATGTAGAGGTAAATAAAAATTAAAGAGGGGCATCCCAAGATAGTATGAAGGTAGATCCTTCATACAATATCCCAATATCTAATAATAATTTTGCATTGTTGTAACATGGGGTATTAAATAAAAATAAAGAGATCTTATAGAAATTAATCTTTTACTTAAATACCTCTTCATCATCATCCAAAATATCTTTTAGATCTTTAGCTTCTCTAATAAAATCAATGGCTAAGACAATAGTATAGTAAAAAATTATTGATGAGAAGATGGATCAACGACCCTAGTAAGCTTGAACCCCTTGATTATGCCTTGTATAACTGCTTAATTCAAATTCCTACTTAAATTTTCAACCGTGATACTAAAAATTAAAGGGGATGATGGGACACCTTTCCTGATAACTCTCCTACTATCAAATAAATATTTAGGCATCCCACTAATCATCACAGAGAACATAACTGTCGAGAAAAAGGTGTTGATAAATTTTCTAAAGTGGTGATAGAAACTAAACTAGTAAAAAATGTTATCTATCTAGATCCAATAAACCCTATCAAAGGCTTTCTTCATATCTAGATTAGACACCATACCAATGTGGTTACCACTTTCTATAGAGTGTATAATTTCATGAATAACTATAAATCCATCATGAATTTATGTTACCATAAAAAAATACTTGGTGCTTAGCGATAATATCCTCTAAAAAGTGGTACACCATGATAACAAGGACCATGATAATATCCATTTTTCTAGAACTTGGGAAAGAATTCCAACAAGTGTCAAGCCTCAAGCTGATCATGCTTTTCTTTATCATCTTAAAGCCCTAAACAGTGATATTTCAAACTATGATTCAGTTTATGTGAGGAAATACTCTCCCACGAGCTTGTGATATCACTATCCAAGCTGAAAACAACCTTAGTCAAGATGGTAAATTGACACCAAGGCCTTCAATGACTTTTTAGCAGACTGGGCACCTATCCTACAACCTATCACCATTTTGGAGCTGCTATTGTAGCCCCATCAGATGATGTGTTTAAAACTTTGCAGACTATGAGAAACAAACTAACTTCGATTGAAAATTGACTTGCATTACCTAACAGGCCTTATCAAGCTCCTTATCAGCAAAACCAACAAAATAGGCATGCCTTATCAATAGAATCAAAATTATAGAAATCCATATCAGCAAAGGTAGTTTGACCCAAAGGTTCCTAGTTCATCTAATGTTTTAGTCCCAATTAATATGGCTACAGAAGAATGGTGTGAACCTTGTAATCAACCTCATTTAACTACAAAATTATCCAAATGCGTTCTTGAATATAAGCCTTATTGCACAACCTCAACCTGAAACATTGTTCATGCCTCATATGGAGGATGGGCAGCAAGAAGATCATGTGTAGAAAGCACTCAAATAGAACTTGGTTAGTTTTAGTGAAGAATATTTAATTTCCATTACTACTAGGGCCCAAGAAAGTAAAAAGTTTAAAAACAGACCTATTTTACCCATAGTCACAAATAAAACAAGAACTACAGGAAAAAAATCAGCTAACAATTCTACTATTCTTCATAAAACAACAGGTGTTTCAGCTGGTAAAGAATGAAAAAAATTGTTACAACTTGATCTAAGAAGATTTTTTATACCTTAGATATCAAGAGCAACTGAAGCAGAGTCATTTTCACCAAAGCCTATGCTAAGACAATATAATTTGTTTCCAAAAATTTTGCTTCTTTTAACATTGTTGATGTAATGAAAAAATGTAATGTTAATATCTCAATATGAGATGCTCTAAGTATTCCATGATAATAGGAGTTTCTTTGTCATGAACTTACTAAGATGTAAATTTATTCAAAAACGACAGAAAAAGAAGTTCAGAAAGTGGACATGGTCCTTGGAACAATGAAACATGACCACATTAAAAAAGTTAAATGGATGGTTCAAAAGGTCTTAAACACTTATGATATCAAGAAGCCACCACCATTTTATTTATCTCTAATTATTGGAGATCATTTGGTTCATAACTGCATGGTTGACAATGGTGCAAGTAGCACAGTTATGACAAAAGTATAATAGCGGAAAAGTTACACCTGTAGTATGAGACTATAGAGAAAAGTGTGTTGTATCTAGATGGGACAACAACTAATATAGTTTCAGAAACCTGGAAGTAACTTTACATGCTTGTCCCAATGTTACAATTCTACAAGATGTGACTATTGTAGATTTGGCTCCTTATTTTTCCTTATGCTTATCACGACATTATACAACAAAAATAGGAGGTTATCTTTCTTCAGATTGGTCATTTTTATTCTTTACTACATGATATGGAATTAAGGTTACCATAAATTAAGAGCCTCTAGCTAGATTTCATATTGAGCCTCATGCTTCAAATGCTATAGCAAATTACTCAATTTTAGATCAGTCTGATTTCGATGTTACAGCTCATGTTTCCACACTTGATGGTGTTTCTAATCTATTCATGGTTGAAAAGACTCCAGTGGAACATGCCTATGACTCAAGAGGAACATTCCTATGAAGAAAATGCACCAATCCCCTAGTGTCCAAAATAGAAGAAGCAACAGAAGGGCTATGGAAGCTTCACTTCGATGGAGCCAAAAATGAGAAAGGACAAGGTGTAGGTTTAATGCTTATTTCCCCTTCAAATGAAAGGTAATTTTTATCTTTAAGTTTGTAGTTTTCTTGTACTTGTAATGTAGCTGAATATGAAGCATTAATTCATAGCTTGCAATGGGATAGAAAGAGAGGTATCGACACTTTACAAGTTTTCAGAGATTCGGAATTAGCTATTAATCAAGTGAAAAAAACTTTAATGTGTGTAAAAATTCATTGCTGAAATCTTACAAACATAGAGTTTCAAACTTAATGGATGATTTTGATGCTATTAACATTCAATCTGTTCCAAGAGATGAAAAATAAACATGTAGACAAACTTGCAGTAGTTGGTGCTAGTTTTGATGTACTAGAATAGATCGAAAATAACAAGGTACAACCACATATTAAATTAATTATCATAACTTTAGTGATTGAAAATGGAAAGAAATGGCATGTTTTCGAAGATGATAAACAAATTTGTATATTTTTGCAACAAGAGGCTAAATTTTCTACATTAAATCAGGAAAAATATGCAGCACTTCTATAGTGATCAAATTGTTTAGTTAAAAACAAACATGTTTCCTCAAGGATTGGTCACTATAAAAGACATGTTCAGTTCTAATGATCAGCTAAAGAAAGGACAAAGGCAATATTTCAACTCACGTGGATAACTATGAAGAAATCATTGGTGGATGATGACAAGAAGCTACTTACTAGAAAGGTATGTTATTTAGCTGAAAAATAGTCATTTATCAAATTATGTAAAGAATTCAGAGATGTTTTTTCCTAGAAGTACCAAGATTTTAGAGGGTTTGATCCAATTTTAGCTTAGAATACAATAGAGTTGCAGCCAAATTCCAAGCCAATTAGGTATAAGCAAAGGCTTGTAAATCTAAAAATTGAGCCATTGATGAGAAAATAATTATGCAAGTTAACCAAATCCAGGTATTATTTTTCCAGTTCAATCATTCAAGTTGGGTAGCCAACCTTGTTCCTATTTGGAAAAAGAATCGATAAATTAGATTATGTGTGGATTTTAGAGTTCTTGACAAGGATTTATTGAAAGATCATTATCCACTACCTAACATGGATCATATTTTGAGAACATTTTCTAGTTGTGATAGACTATCTCTTTTGGATGGTTATAGTGGATACAATCAGATCCTTTTACGTGAGGAAGAAGATAGATACATAACAACCTTTACCACCAAATGGGGCACATATGCTTATAAAAGAATGTCTTTTGGACCTTTCAAATGTTGGTGCAATGTTTCAACAGTGAAATGGACATGGATTTTTGTACCTTACTAAATAAATGCATATTGGTTTATTTGGATGATGTTACCGTTTTCAAAAAATTCTAATGAACACCTAATACATTTAAGGTAGACTTTTCAGTTATGCAGACAATTTGGAATATCATTGAATCCCAAAAAGTCTATCTTTTCTAATACGCCAAGATAAATTACTTGGTCATATTGTTTCTAAACAAGTTTTAATAATTGACCCTTTTAGAATTGAAGCCATATCACAACTATCATTACCTCATCACAAGAAGGCATTACAGAGATTTTTGGGAATAATAAACTTTAATAGAAGATTTGAAGCAATTCTTAGGCTCCTATTTTTTCTATATTTTCAGCATTGGTTAAAGCTTTGAAAACCATGTTAAAGAAAGAGAACACTTTCTCTTGGACCAGAAAAGGGAAAAAAGGATTCAAAGTAATTAAAACAACCATTTCATAGGCTCCTACTCTTGCAAATACAATTTTTGATAAAAAAAAAGTATTTTATAATAGTATGCACAATGTAAAGGTTGAATTAGAAGATCCAGAACAACATAAGGAACCATAAAATCAGATGAGCTTATTCAAAATACTACAACATGACGAAGAAGAGAAAACGAAGATATTTCAGGTTACATTTGGCATGTTATTTAAAAGAGATATAAATGAAATCTTGCTAAACAAATTATTATCTGAATTCTATGAAGGACCTGTATGTCATCTAATTATTACCCACATGGTTAATTTCTTGGTGCAAAGGTAACATATTGGGCTATTAAGAATGAAATTTATTTAAGTACCTCATCTAATTAATACCCACAAGGTAATGGGTTAGCTAAAAGTACTAATAAGAATATTTTAAGGATCATCATAAGAACACTCAAAGATAACGAGAGAGCTTGGCATATAACGCTGAATTCAGCACATTGGGCTGACAGAGTGACTCCTAAAAGATTAGTTTACAATTCACCATACAAGATTGTTTATGTAAGAGAGGTGAGAATTCCTATTTTAGCTGAATTACTTGCTTTAGATTTTCTACATCAGATGGAGCTACTTGAAAACAAACCATTGCAGGTTCATTATGTAGACTTAATGGAATTACCATATCTTAAGAGATCAAGCTTATCTGAACATGGAAAAGAATAAAAAAACAACCGAAGATAACTTTTGATAAGAAATGCTAAGTTCATAATCTTTAATGAAGGAGATATTGTGTTGAAATGGGATTTTGATCGTGTAGAGATAGGAAACAACACAAAAAATTTGACACACTTTTAAGTGGTTCCTATATGATTTCATGCTTGCAAGAAACATAATGTTTTTCATCTTTCAAGGCTTAATGGAGAGGGACTTCCCATTCATGTGAATTGTATGTTTCTCAAAAATTGTTATTAAAAATCCTACAGTGTTTGGTTAGAGTAGGATATTTGCCTTTGAATAAGTGCAGTTTATGCATATTGCAATGTTTTTCAATTTCAATAAAGTGCATTTTTGCATGTGATCTGGTTTACCAGATCCTCTCCCGGTTTTAGTTCATTTTTAGAAGGGTTAGACCTTTAGAAAGGAAGATTTTTATTACATGCTTTCGAACTCCATGCCCAATGGACAAGAGTAAGGCACTATGGTCTATAAGCTAGCAGGCAGCTTTCCCTACAGGATCACCAAAAATGTTGACAATTTTTTCACTCTGTAAAAAAATGGGAAACTCGAAACTTCATTACAATGGATTGACATTAATGAAGTGAACCTAAGCTAGGGGAGATTATTCTCAGTTTAATATTTTTTCCATTGGATTAATTAATGACTACATGTAATTTGTCAGTTATATGTGTTGTTACAAAATGTAACAAATCACATAGTCTGCAATTTCATGTTTGTCTTCCAGAATAAGAAAACAAAAGGACAAATGTGTTATCTTGATGAAGATAGAAAATACAGAATAGATGAAGTCAAATTGTAGGAACAATTACCAAGGTTCAGATTACAGCAATCAAGGTTCATTAGTCACATGTATTTTAAAGTTCTTTCCTTCATGATAAAATACATTCAATTATGTTATTGAGTTATTTAATTCATTATACAATCCATATACAAAAATGAAATGCAGAAGGAAGTAAACAACTTAGTTTCAGATTTCAATTTTTTATTCATAAGGTATTTCAAAGGTTTCCCACATAAGGCATGGGATGTGACTCAAGTAAACATCACAACGACTAAAATAGAAGGTGCACGTGTATGAAAATAAAAGTAAAAGAATATGAAGGAATCACATCATTGCCTTGTTCTATTTCCCACTGCTCAATATTTGCTCCAACGTTCTCTCCATCTTCATCCTTGTTATTCAACACTATATTATACTTGAATGTGAAATAAAGTGAAGAGACTGTCAGTCAAGAAATCAGGATTGAATCATGTCCTTGTATTATCTATCTTCGTGTAAATGAATCTTCTAATATCAGGAGGTATGATTATAGAAAAGATAAATGCAATAGCAGATAAAGAAACACTATTCAGATTTGAAACAGTACTATCTATGTGGAATCCTCATGGTATTCACATGAAGAGTGAAGAGATAGAAAGGATGAGAAGAAGAAAATCACTATGTAATACAAGAGAGGCCAAAATAGCCTAAATATTTTCTAACTAGTTTTCTAAGATGTGCATGTATCAGGTTGGAACAAAGGAAGAAACACTAATCATGTTAATAAAGGAAAACTGCCTTCCAATACGAAAAAGAAATGAACAAGAGATATGGAAGGGTTTTAGTTACCACTGCTTGCTGAAATAGAACATACTTATCGAGATTCAACAAATTCAGCTTTACATATTGATCCTTTCAAGATCATGATCAGGTCACTCACACAAGGCACATATTTGAAAATTTTCATGATCCACGGGCTTAAACAAAGTTATACAAGTTCCATAAGAAAATGTTTGACTACTCTAAGTTTGAATCAAATAATTACATAGAACTAAATGTAAAAAGAAACAACTATGGTACAATACTGAAATAGTCACATACAAGAAAATGTTATGTCAAGAGTTACAGGTTTTGTAATAACATGAAGATAGAGCTATTGAATTCAGAAGTTCAAATAAAGAAACTCATCAACAAATATCACAAATAACAAGATGGCAACTAGCTGACTCAGTTCCATCTATCAAAGAGTAGAGGTCATACGAGATACAATTTCAAATGATCACCATCAAGAACAACAAATAAAATTATGACACTAGGATAAGAACCAAAAGCACTGAAGCAATACCAAATGTTTCCTAAAATGATTTCACATCACAACATTCACTAGAAACAATCAAAATGCCATGATTACAAGTTTCATAGTAGTGAATCCTTCAGGTTTCATACAATTCAACAATCTATGTTTTCACTAATGGATATTATTCAGTTATCATATCTGATAGATTACCAAGCCTAATCAAATAGAAAAGAGTGAAATTTAGAGTATAGTGATCTAAGATTCATGGAGATCCAAGTAGATGTCAAGCATCATTACATACATCAGTAGAGGAAAATTTAAATGAAGTGGTATTCAGGTTATACTTTTGAAATAGAATGTAAAAGGAAATCTGAGAAAACTTTTACAGGGCCTAACGCCATGTAAAATGGACATTTTACATCTTTCCATCTTATTTCACAACTAAAGTACTATAGCTTGAAAGCTATGACAAAATAGTAAATATACTGTCAATGATCAAATAATGAATCCAGTGAATAAAGAGCATAGTGCTTGTAGAAAATCAACACAGAATGAACAAAGATAGCATTATACAAGAATCTTCTAAAAAATCATCAGAGCAAGATAATACTTGAACTATGGTTGTAGCTATACAAAAAGTTCCCCATACCACTTTCTCATAACTAGATTAATTTTTCATAAGTTCAGTAGCTATACAATGGAGGTATTTTATACAAGTAAAAGGAATGTTTCCAATAAATTCTAGTTTCAAATGGAGTGTCAGAGTTACAATTATTCTAAGGTACAAGTCAATCATAAATTTTATGATTGTGAGATAAATAAAGGAGAAAAAGTGTAATAACCTGATAAAGTATCAACCTTATGCCATAAGGCTCATAAATAAATTACAAGCTTCTGACAAAAACAACAAATAATGATGGTAATAAAATTACAGAGCCCAAATATGTGAATGGTGCAACATATGAGGAAAACCTAGGTTTTACATCATCTCAGGGTAGAAATTGAGCAATTAAAGTAGTGAGCAAGGACTGCAATGGAATGAGCTTCAGGTAAATGAAATCAACAAATAGAAATATATAGTTTTGGGTAGAAGAAGTACACAACTCATTTAAAATTTCAATCCTCCAAGTGATTAAATAGATATCGATTCTACAACTTCAAATAAAGAATCAGTATTGATAGATCTAAACAACATATTGAAAAGTATGACATTTATTTGAAAAGGGATGGGTTATCTTGCTTAAGTATCCAAGAGGTTTAATCAATATTATCATCTTCAAATAAATGAAAGGAAATGAGTGAAAAACTAGAAGTGTTTTGAAGCTCATATGATTTCCATAAAGGTAATATTACAAAGACCACAAAAATTCCCAGAGTTGGGTTTCAGTACCGAATGAAGTCACCCAGGCCCCAAAAATGATCAAGTTCATAGATCAAGAAAATTATATTTTAAGTGACAAGAAAACTCAAAAAGTATGACATTCATGCAACATTCATGCAGTAACAAAACAACTCCGTCATGACAAGGGTTTCTAAAGACTAAAAAAAGAAAAGTCAAACCAGATCAAGATAAATGGATAGAGTTCCTTCAAAATATTTAAACCCCTTGTAGTTGTAAATAAGTAGAAGTTTCCTGAAATATGGCGATCGTGTGGAAATGAAGACCCACCAAATCTAGCAGTCATGGTCGATTCAGGGTTCGAGCCAAATAACAAAATCATCGAACGAGGAGCCAAAAATGAACACCTAGTAGCTGTTTTGAAATATCATTGTATAAACAGAGCTCGAGAAACTCAATAAATTTCTCGTACATGGCTTGAGGTCAAAAAATTGACATTCTAAAGCTCGTTCAGAGTCATGATTAAGTTAAATAATACAAACAAAGATCTCACATAGTTCTTTAATAATAAAATGAGCTCAAAGGCTTCAACAATGGTGGATAACATGATCAAATCTTTCTCAGAGGCTATAAAAATAGAAAAATATAACAAGACAAAGATATTCAGAGCCTGAGAAAACCATTTTGCGAAGGAAATCAAGCTTGCTATTAGACAACAATGACAGCAAAAGGAAAATGTCCAGGGCTTCACTTCCCGAAACAAGCATGCAAAAATGAAGAAAGTATAAGTTCGAGGAGTTTTTAAACAAACCTAACACATCCAAGTTTATCATTAATGGCTAATATCAAACCGTGTAAAAAAAAGGATTGAAAACCTTGGTACTACCATCAACTACCCTATCATCAAGGATTAAGAGATCCATAGTGGAGATGATCACAATACATGTGATCAATGGACACAAAGTATTTACATATTCATGTAGCTCATAATCAATGCAAACACATATTCTCAAAGGATCGATGGTGTGAGATCATCAAGGATATATATCAGTTTCTAGTAATCAATCATCAAATTCCATACAGACTCCTAAGTTACTCCAAAGAAATCTAGTATTGAAAAAGTATCAACACGTGTTAAGAAAACATAAACCCTAGCTAACTCAAGGTTTGCATATTTTCCACTGAAAAAACGAAGGGGTGAGTCATCGTTAAAGGGGTCCAGCCCCATGAATAATAAATCATTGCATTTGACCTTGTTTTAAGGTTCTAAACATGTGTCAAGAAATAGTCAAGCACCGACGACCAATGTAATGTAATAATTTTTCAAAGAAAAAGGGGCCAATGTACATGGTAAATGCCAAATCGTATAAAATATAACCTAAACATGATCAAATACTTACCAATATATCAACTCAATGATAATGATTTATGCAATGATTATTGGGTTAGATATTTTATGACCCCAAAGTCATCCATATATGCTTTTCCATGTCCATTTTACTTTATACTTTCCAAAACATCCTTAATTTCTCTAAAAGGTTAACATCACAGGTTGTCCCCACAATGGGAGGGTTTGAAAATGATAAAATTATATTTTCTCAGGAGTGCAATTCTTCATGTGACCACAAGAAGACAAGTAGAGGTCAACATCGGAGTACAAAGAGCCTTTTAAGGCTTATTACCTTATTTTCCACAAAATAGGAATGTTATTTGAGTACACATAAAAAGTGGTCCCCACAGAGGATGAATTCATGGGTGAATTATTTCTATAAATTATTGCAAATAAAGAAATTATTTTACTCACACATAGATATATTATTTTGCATGTGCATCCAAGGGGGGTTTAAAACTAAATAATGTCAAATATTATCACCACAAGTGGGTGAAGTTGCAAATTTCATATCATCAGCTAGAAGACATAGTTTACATTTATTGGATAATACTTGCTCATGAAGCAAAGCTTATTGTTAGCCAATTTATTCATCCAAATTTATTAAAAATAGAATAGTGAACTACAGTTTGACTGATGTTGTATTTTTGTAACAAGGCTATTAATGCCTCATTATATTAACATGTTTATTTTTTATTCCTTTATTTATTTAGGATAAACAATAAAAATAGGATGCATGGGCGAGTATAATTTTAGTCTATTTTTAGGAAGGGTAGGATGAATAAATTTTCTATATATTGTGTGTATTTCCAAAGCACAAGGAGGAATTTTTGACACGGGAGTGATGAAGCAGATTCTGGCTGTTGCGCCTTTTCCAATTATTTGCAGTGTCATGTATACTTTATTATTTCTTGTTAATGTCAAATTATTTTTTTAATTTCTACATAATATTAATTTGTATGTTTATCTTAATAGTATTGTTTTGAATAATTCCCTCAATACATTAAGTGTATTTACCTTAATTTTCATGATTGAAAACTATTGGTTTGTGCATCTAGAATCCATTCTCAAATTATTTTTGCATGTACTTAGTCAAATCCCTCAATACTTTTGGTATATCACCCCAATTTTTTTTCAACTTCATTTACATTCATATTTTTAGCATCAAAACCCCTAAAAATTAGTTTAGGATACATCAAGAAGGAACAGGCCTTGATACTGGAGACTCACCTCAACAATAGGTACACCTAAGGACTTGAGGTGTTTACATTGTATCTACGACAGAGAAAATCTAGAGCAAGCTTAGAAGCCATGTATTCATCTCTCTACATGGTGCACTTTTGAGAGATAATATTTTTTGGCACACCCAGTGGGAGAACGAATCAGATCTGTGAGAAAATTACAACAATTTACAACAGGTTCACAACAAAGAAAAGTTACTTTTGGAGCAACAAGCTGCAAAAACTTATTCTAAAGATTTATTTGGTGACTCTGTAAGGATGATTTTAGATAAGTTTTGTAGCATGTTCCATGCCTAAAGTGACTAAAAGATCATCAGTAAGAAGAATTCCTTCTGATTTTATTTCTTTACCTTCGAATTTTGTAAGAAGAAAAAGAGTTGGTAATGTTAGAATTTGAGGATTATAATAAATATAGATTTAATCAAATGCCATATTATATAATGTTACAATAAATATTTAAATAAACATTACATCATAACATAAGTAAATAAAGAAATACTTACAAGAAATAAATAACACAGGTGACACAATATTTATAGTGGAAAACCCCAATAGGGTAAAAACCACTTTAAAAATAAATTTTTACTTCAGAGAACTTATTTTACATCTAGTAAGATCACCTCCTTCTTAAAACCCTATTTACCAAGGGTAAAACCAAATCACTTGATTTCTACACCTTTGATATATTTAACTAAACAATAAAGTAGATTATTTTTTCACTAATTAAATCACAATTGCATCCATCTAATTGTTCTTTAATATTTTTAATTTTGGCTAAGAAATTAACTACATTTTCATCTCCTTTCATAGGAGTTGTAAGAAATTCTAAAAATAATTTAATAATTTTAGATAAATGCGTACCTTCATGTATGGATTCTAGTTTCATCCATACCTATTACGGATGTTTGATATTACCAATGTGTAGAAGGTAATCATCATTCACATTGCGCAAAATCATTGAAAGAGCCTCCTGCATTCGTTGCGAGAATGCAATCATGTTATCTATAGTTGCTTGATGACTGATGGGAGTAACCTTAGATCTAGAAAAAATTATCCAGAGTTTCCTTGTCATAAGTTCTGATTTGACCTTGATCTTCCAAATTTTGTAGTTGGTTCCATTCAGGATCTAGGTTTTGTCAAGACAGAAATAGCTAGATGTTATTGTTTTCCTAAACCTGTAAAACACACCCCATTATAATATACAATGTACCACAGAGTTAGATACACATTTATAAAAAAATAACACTTAATAGAAACATATCTAAATTTTATAGATCTACATAAAATATTTAATCATAACTAATTTTGTCATTATAATTCATATTAGTTTAATCTCTCATGATCAAAATAATAACCCACAATATAAAGGGCTTTGCATTATACCCCAGACTTATATATAAAAAAATTCTAACAATATAGAGGTGAAGAAGAAACCCCTAAGAATGCAAAAAAAACTTCAATTTTTTGAAAAAAATTAATGTAGAAAAAATATTCGGTTAGCTTAAATTAGACGTCTAAATGGCCGTCATACTGCCTTATGTTTGGTCTGTCATCCGTCAAATTTAATGCAGTACAAACTTCTTTTGTATTTCCATAATTTATTCTTCTATATAAATGTTAGAGAGGTTATATTTTAAATAACATTATATTAACCTATTATAATGTATAATGTAAAAATATATCCACTTTAAAAAAAGAGGTATATAATTTTATATAATGTAAATAAAAAACAACATATAGTCTAATTTTTTTTTTATAAACTACAGTATATATACTTTAAAAAAAATAAAATAAACACATGTAACCCTTATTACGGGGGCCCCTCATGAATATTTTGTAAAACATTTACCATGCCATATAATTTTAAAATTCTACATAAACCTTAGAATTATAGAGGACACAACATTTTTCACACTTCCAATGGAAAAAAAATTCAAATCCTATTTTGATGGAGCTTTGTCTCCTCCTTAATTTACCATTGAAAAAAATTCAAACCTACACATATTAAAAACTATAGAAAAAAATATTTCAAATATTTTACCCTTACCTCTACACAAGTTTTCACGGAAGGTAAGAAGTTTCCAAAATTCTACATAAACCTTAGAATGTAAACGAGAGAGACAACATTTTTCACACTTCCAATGGAAAAAATTCAAATCCTATTTTGATGGAGTTTTGTCTCCTTAATTTACCATTGAAAAAATTCAATCTGCACATAGTAAAACTATAGAAAAAAATATTTCATATATTTTACCCTTACCTCTACACAAGTTTTCACGGAAGCTAAGAAGTTTCCAAATTTTCCACTTGGGAATTCACCTTGATTCTTCACAAAGAAAAACTTTTAGGTTGCATAATAGAAAGAAGGGGCCGGTAATTTTAAATATCCTTCCGAGTTGGTTAAAAAAATCCGTACAAATTAAATAAATAAAATAAAAAATATTTGATTTTAATATATTTAATTTACCCTTCTGGATTGGTTGGAAAAACCCATACAAATTAAATAAATAAAATACAAAATATTTTATCTTAATTTATTTAATTTAGCTTGCTCTGTTACCATGTTAGAATTTGAGGATTCTAATAGATATAGATTTAATCAAATTACATATTATATAATGTTACAATAAATATTTAAATAAACATTACATCATAACATAAGTAAATAAAGAAATACTTACAGGAAATTAATAACATAGGTGACACAGTATTTATAGTGGAAAACCCCAATAGGGTAAAAACCACTTTGAAAATAACCTTTTACTTCAGAGAACTTATTTTACATCCATTAAGATCACCTCCTCTTTAAAACCCTATTTACCAAGGGTAAGACCAAATCACTTGATTTGCACACCTTTGATATATTTCCTGAATATATCAAATGAGGACCTATAGTCATTTTTATATAAGGTGATTGAGTATGTCTCTTGACCCACCTTTTCAACCTTAAATGGTTGACACATATACCTAGGTGAGTGTATTTAATAAATATAAATATAAATGATTCACATTATGAAATACTTACCTAATGTATATTACCTAGGTATAAATATTTAATAACAGAAAAGTATTTAATATTATTAAATATTTAACCTATATAATAGTGATGGAACCATGCTAATTAAGGGTAACAGGTAACACCCTACCTTAGAATAGGACTAGTTTTGGTAACCCTCCTAATCTTCCTTCAACATGTATTAATTTCTTTGTTCAGATCCCAGTTTTTATAATGACTATTCAACCACCTCGGAATTTTGTGACCTTTACTAATGATAGCCTGTTAGTGATCCCAATTTATCATGATATTCCTAATGCTGCCATGAAAAGTTTGACTTCATTCACTAGTGAAAATTGGGTTACACCTACAAAGCATATCAAAGATATTGCAGCCCTATGTGCAGTCCATAATATAACACATGAAGATGTGGCATTGAGAATTTTAGATGTATCCTTCAAAGGGAAAGCCTTGGAATGGTATAAAAACTTAGAGATTAGAAGCATAAGAACTTGGGATGAGTTAAGTGGTAAATTTTTGAAACAATTTCAAGATAATTCAAATCATTTATCCCTCATAGAAAAATTGTCTACAAGTAAGATAGCTCCTAATGAATTTATGGTCAATTTTAATATCCATTTTTGCTAGAAACTTGAGAAATAATCCCAACAAGTGTTAAGCCTCAAGATGATCATGCTTTTCTTTATTATCTTAGAGCCATAAAATAGTGATATTTTCAACTATGATTCAATCTATGTGAGGAGAGACTCTCCCAACAGCCTTATGATATCTCTATCCCGAATTGAAAACAACCCTTATTCAAGTAGGTAAATTGACACCAAGGCCTTGAATGCCTTTTTTTAGTAGATTTGGCACCTATCCCACAACCTATCACCCATTTTCCGAACCTTCTATTGTAGCCCCATCATATGATGTGTTTAAAAACTTTGCAGAACATGGGAAACAAAGTAAGAGTTTTATTGAAAATAGACTTGCATTACCTAACAGGCCTTAACAAGCTCCTTATCAACAAAAACTAGCAAAATAGGTAGCCTTATCAATAGAATACAAATTATAGACAACCATAACGACAAAGAAATTTTGACCCAAAGGCTCCCTAGTTCATTTGATGCTTTAGTCCTAGTTAAAATGGTTATATAAGAATGGTGTGAACCTTTTTAATCCACCTCATTCAACTGCAAATTGTCAAAATGTGTTTCTTGAATATAAGCCTTGTTGTAGAACGTCAAACTGAAACATTGTTCATTCCTTAAATGGAGGGGTGGGAAATAAGAAACTCATGTTCAAAAAGTACCCGAATAGAACTTGGTCAGTTTTAGTGAATATTATTTTAATTGCAGTTACTACTAGGGACCAAGAAAAGGCCTAGAAAAAGTCAAAAGTTTCAAAACAGACCTATTCTTCCCATAATCACAGATAAAAACAACTACAGGCCAAAAATCAGCTAACAGTTATTCCATTCCTCAGAAAAAAAATAGGTGTTTTAAGCTGGTTAAAGAATGGAAAAAAACATTTACAAACCTGATCCAAGAAGATTGTTTATACCTCAGATATCAAGAGCAACTGAAGAAAAGGTTAGTTTTCACCAAAGCTTATGCTAAGACAGTAGAATCTATTTCCAAAACTGTTTCTTCTTTTGAAATTACTGATGTAAATGAACAAGTATAATGTTAATATATCAATGTGGGATGCTCTAAGTATTCAAGGACAGTAGGAGATGCTTTCTCATGAACTTGCTAAGATGTATATTTCTTCAAAAAGGATAGAAAAGGAAGTTCAGAAAGTGGATATGGTCCTTGAAAACAATGGAATAAGACCACATTAAAGAAGTTAAATGGATAGTTCAGAAGGTCTTAAACACTTATGATATCAAGAAGCCACCATCATTTTATATATCTCTAATTCTTGGAGATCATTTGGTTCATAACTGAATGGTTGATTAGTGGTGCAAGTAGCACAGTTATAACCAAAAGTAATTGCGAAAATGTTGGGCTTGCAGTATGAGCCTGCAAAAAAAAAGCATGTTGCAGCTAGACGGGAAAAAAAACTAATACAGTTGTTATTGTCAGAAACCTGGAAGTAACTTTACATGTTTGTCCCAATGTTACAATTCTACAAGATGTGACTGTTGTGGATTTTCCCTCCTTATTTTTCCTTATGCTTATCATGAGATTTTACAACAAAAATAGGAGGTTATCTTTCTTCATATTGGTCATTTTTTTCTTTACTACATGATATTGAACTAAGGTTACCATAAATTTAGAGCCTCTGGCTATATTTCATATTGAGCCTCATGCTTCAAATGCTTCAGCAAATTACTCAATTTTAGATCAATCCGATTTGGTGTTACAGATCATGTTTCCGCACTTAATGGTGTTTCAAATCTATTCATGGATGAAAAGAATCAAGAGGAACATGCTTATGACCCTTTTTAAGGAAGTGGAAGAATATTTTTTCGGTGTTTATTGTTTGCATGAAGAAAATGCACCAATTCTCTTGCTGTCCAAAACAAAAGAAGCAATAGAAGGGCTATGGAAAATTCACTTTGATGGAGCCAAAAATAAGAAAGGAAAAGGCGCTGGGTTTAATGCTTACTTATCCTTCAAATGAAAGATATTTTTCATCTTTTTAAGATTGCATTTTTCTTGTACTTGTAATGTAGATGAATACGAAGCATTAATTCATGGCTTGCAATGGCCTATAAAGAGAGGTATTGAAAATTTACAAGTTTTTGAAGATTTTATAATTAGTTATTAATCAAGTGAAAAACTTTAATGTATGTAAGAATTCATTGTTGAAGTCTTACAAACATAGAGTTTCAGACTTAATAGATGATTTTGATGCTATTAACATTCAATCTATCCCAAGAGCTGAAAATAAGCATGTAGAGAGGCTTGCAACAGTTGGTGCTAGGTTTGAATATGTATAATAAAAGATAAAAAACAACAAGGTACATCCAAATATTAAATAAATTATTAAACCTTTAGTGCATGACAATGGAGAGAATTGGCAGGTTTTTGAAGATGATAAACAAATTTGTAAATTTCTATAGTAAGGGGCTAAATTTTTTTGCATTAAATTAGGAAAACCTGTAACACTTCTATGGTGATCAAATTGTTTTAGTTAAAAACAAACAGGTTGCCTAAAGGATTGGTCACTCTAGAAGATGTTTTTAGTTCTGATGATCAGTTAAGAAATGATAAAGATAAGATTTCAACTCACACAGATAACTATGAAGAAATCTTGGTGGATGATGAAAAGAAGCTACTTATTGGAAAGGTATGTTATTTAGTTGAAAAATACTCATTTATCAAATTATGTAAAGAATTCAGAGATATTTTTTCCTGGAAGTACCAAGGTTTGAGAGGGTTTGATCTAATTTTAACTCAGCATACAATAGAATTACAACCAAATTCGAAGCCAAGTAGGCAGAAGAAAAAAGCTTGTAAATCTGAAAATTGAGCCATTGATGATAAAATAAATATCCAAGTTAATCGAACCAGGTATTATTTTCCTAGTTAAGCATTCAAGTTGGGTAGCCAACCTTGTTCCTGTTCAGAAAAATAATGGAGAAATCAAATTATGTGTGGATTTTAGAGATCTTAACAAGGCTTCATTGAAAGATCATTATCCACTACCTAACATGGATCAAATTTTGAGAACATTTTCTTGTTTTGATAGACAATTTCTTTTGGATGGTTATAGTGGATACAATTAGATTCTAGTCCAAGAAGAAAATAGATACAAAACGACTTTTACCACCAAGTAGGGTACTTATGCTTACAAAAGAATGCCTTTTGGCCTTTCAAATGCTGGTGTAACATTTCAAAGTGCAATGGACATGGAATTTGTAGCTCACTAAATAAATGCATATTGGTTTATTTTTGATGATGTTACCATATTTTCAAAAAAAAATCTGATCAACATCTAATACATTTAAGGTATACTTTTCAGTTATGCAGATAGTTTGGAATATCATTGAATCCCAAAAACTCTATCCTTTTCAGTACATAAAGTAAAATTACTTAGTCATATTGTTTCTAAACAAGGTTTAGTAATTGACCCTTTCAAAATTGAAGCCATAGCACAAATATCATTGCCTCATCACAAGAAGGCATTATAGAGCTTTCTTGGAAAAATAAACTTTGTTAGAAGATTTGTTCCATATTTTACAGCATTGGTTAAACCTTTGACAACCATGTTAAAGAAAGAGAATAATTTATCTTGGACCAATGAAGGGAGAGAAGGGTTTGAAGCAATCAAAACAACCATTTCTCAGGATCCTACTCTTGCAAATCCAAATTTTGATAAAGATTTTACAATGTATGCGCACTTGCAGGCGCTAAAACATTTTCAACAATATTAACTCAGGTAAATGATGAAAATATTGAGTAACCAATTGCTTTCTTTGGAGAAAGTTTGCATGACTACGAAATAAGGTACACTTTTCTTGAAAAACAAGTACTTTCAGTAATAAGAGGACTAATTTTTTTTAAATACATGCTTTCAAACAATAAGATACATGTTCATGTTTCCCATCCAAGTGTGTAAGCTTTCTTGCTAAATAAAGAATTGAATGAGAAGAGGGAAGGCTGGATAACAAAGCTTTTGGAATACGATATTGACATTTGTGTTGTGAAAATAGTTCGAGGTAAAGGTTTGTGTGAGCATCTAATTGCTGATATGGAAAAACAACATGCTGCAGAATTTGAAGATCTAGAACAACATGTTGAAGTTACGTATCGACAATCAGATAGCATGGTGCAACAAGAAAATTAACAACCTGAGCTTATTCAAGAAGTTTAGTAATCAAGATGGATGACTGATTTGGTTAACTATCTATAACATGGCACTTATCTGAAAGGTATGGACAAGAAAAAATGAAGATATTTCAGGTTACAAGTTGTACCTTATGTTTTTATTAATGGCGTGTTATTTAAAAGAGATATAAACAAAATCTTGCTGTGATGTGTTGATTATGATAGAATTCAACAAATTATTATCCAAATTCCATGAAGGACCTGTAGGAGGTCACTTTTCATCACGTACTATAACCTTAAAAATTATGAAAGATGGTTACTATTGGCCCAACATATTCAAAGATTGCTTTGAATGGATCAGAAAGTGTAAGAAATGTGCTTTCTTTGTTGGAAAAGAATGTTTAGCTTCGCTGCCCCTATAACCTATTTCATTGGATCAGTCATTCATGCAGTGGGATCTTGATTTTATTGGCATGATAAATCCACCTTCCTCACAAGGACACAAGTGGATTTTGACTGCTATAGATTACTTTACACGTTGGATTGAAGAAATAACTTTGAAATGATGCTAACGAAACTTTGATACTATCCTTTTATGAAGGTATAGTTTGAAGATTTGGTGTTCTAGCAACTATCATTTCAGATAATGCCTTAGTGTTTCTTGGTGAAAAGGTAATAGATTGGGCTATTAAGAATGAAATTTATTTAAGTATGTCATATAATTACTACCCATAAGGTAATGGGTTAAATGAAAGTCCTAATAAGAATCTTTTAAGGATCATCATAAGAACACTCAAAGATAACCAGAGAGCTTGGCATCTAATGTTGAATTCAACACTTTGGACTGATAAAGTAAATCCTAAAAAGATCAGTTGGCAATTCACCATACAAGCTTGTTTATGGAAGAGAGGTAAGAATTCCTATTTCAGTTGAGTTACCTACATTATATTTTCTACATCAAATAGAGCTACTCAAGAATGAACCATTGCAGGTTTGTTATATAGAATTGATGGAATTACAAGAGCTGAGAGATCAATCTCATTTAAACATGGAAAAGAATAAAAAATAGATGAAGAATTTTTTGATAAGAAATATAAGTTCATAATCTTCAATGAAGGAGACATTGTGTTGAAATGGGATGTTGATCATGTAAAGCCAAGAAACCACACAAAATTTGACACACTTTGGAGTGGTCCTTATATGATTTCAGCTTGGAAGGAACATAATGCTTTTCAGCTTTCAAGGTTGAATGGAGAGAAACTTCCCATTCATATGAATGGTATGTTTCTCAAACACTATTATTAAATATCCTATAGTGTTTGTTTAGAGTAGGATTTCCCTTTCAATAAGTACAGTTCCTACACATTGCAATGTTTTTCAAATTCAATAAGTGTATCCGTGCACGTGATCTAGTTTACCAAATCCTTTCCCATTTTTAGTTCATTTTGGAAGGGTTGGACCTTCAAGAAGGAAGATTTTAATTACATATATTGAACTCCATGCCCAATGGACAAGAGTAAGGCATTAGTCTACAAGTTAGTAGGCAACTTTCCCTGCAGGATCACCAAAAATGTTGACAATTTTTACACTCATAAAAAAATGGGCAACTCAAAACTTCGTTATGATGGATGGCATTGGTGAAGTGAACCTAAGCTAGGGAGAATTATTTCAGTATAATATTTGTTCCATTGGATTAATTAATGACTACGTGTAATTTGCATCTATGTGTGTTGTTACAAAATGTAACAAATCACATAGTCTGAAATTTCATGTTTGTCTCTAGAAAAAGAACACAAAGGACACAAATGACATATGCGTTATCTTAATGAAGACATAAAAATACAGAATAGATGAAGTGTTAAGTTTTGGAACAGTCAACCAAGGTTTCAGATTGTAGCAATCAAATTTCATTACTAAGGTTACAGGTATTTGAAATTTCTTTCCTTCATGGTTAAATACATTCAATTATGTTATTGAGTTGTTTAATCATTATAAAATCCATATACAAAGTTGAAATGCAGAAGGAAGTACACAACTCAGTTTCAGAATTCAATGTTTTATTCATAAGGAATTTCAAATGTTTCCCACACAAGCCGTGGGATGTGACTCAAGTAAACATCATAACTACTGGAATAGAAGGTGCATGTGCATGAATATTAAAATTAAAATAAGATGAAGGAGCCCATCATTACCTTGTTTTTTTGTCCCGCTGCTCCATCTTCATCCTGCTTTTGCTCCATCTTCATCCTTGTTATTCAACATTGCACTGTACCTGAAAAACAAATAGAGAAAGAATGTCAGTCACGAGCTCAGGATTAAATCATGTTCTTTTACCGTCTATCTTCGTGCAAATGAATCTCCTGATATCAAGAGGTATGACTATGTAAAAAAGATACCAATAAATTAATGCAGACATATTTAAATTTGAAAAGTACTATCTAGTACAATCTCATGGCATTCACATGAATAGTGAAAGATCGAAAGGAGAGAAAATGAAACTCACTATGGAACACAAGAGAGGCCAAAAATCCTAAAGGTTTTCTAACTAGTTTGTATAAATGTGTAGGTACAGGTAAGAAGAAAGAAAGAAACACTAACTGTTGTGTTTTACAAAAACCTTCCAAGAAGTTAAATATTGATGAATAGAAAATGAAACCACTACATACTTTGAAATATTCAGATTAGAAGGTACCACATTCTGTAAAGATAAATAAAAGAAATGCAATCATTTCAGAATAATCAAGTACAACAAGTATATAATTGAATCAAGAAGCTCAATACTTAGAAAAATTCATCAAACATCAATGACTTAGATAGTCATGAAAAGGTTACAAGAGAAGTGAATAAATGAAGATAGATCTTTGTAATTCAGAAGGTAAATACAAATTCAGAGTTGCAGATCAAGATGGAAACTAGATGACTCAATTTTATCAATGAATGATAACAGAAATGGAATCAAGACACTGTAAAATTTCATCAAAGTAAATGTATAGATCAATGGTGGAGTATGGTTTCAATCACACATCTTGAAAAATCAAAATCATGATTAAAGTTGCATAGTAGTGAACCAAATGATCAAACAATTACAATCTATGATCACGTGATAATAGTAGTTAGCATATCTGACAGTTACCAAGCCTAATCAAATAAATAAGGAGTGAAAACATATCTCATGTTTTGAAATGAAGTAGATGTCAAGAAAGTTGTACAAACACAATGGTAAAATTTTGATCTATAACAGTCATATTTTACAGATTTGAAGTGAACTCAAGGAGCATCAAGGCTTAAACGATTTCAATCAAAGTTCAGATTCATTGCAGAATAAAGTTATATACCATGAAAGAAGAAAAGGATTACATATTTTTCAATTCAAAATGAATCCACTATTAACTTGCATATTCTTTGCAAAGTGAAGATACATTTTTCTTGTTTCATAACATCATCATAGTAAGACAAAGGAACTATGCAAGCTACAAAGATAGCATTTATCATTTGAAGTTCAAAAGATCAGAGAAAAAATTCTAGTAGATATCATCTTCATGAATCCATAAAAGTCAAATGGAGTGCATAGTTCAAAACTTCAAGGTACAAAAATACAAAACTTGTGAGTAAGCTATATGAAAACACTGAGAACTTATCAAAGGTTTAAATATTCTAAAAGTAACATGTTTGATTACCAACGGAAAAGAATAAAATAAAGTAAACTGTGAGTTATCAACCTTTCATGGTTAAACCCAGAAATCAAATGCAGAGCTAAAAAAAAACTAGAATCAACTCAGGGAGCTTTAAGAAACAAATCCATGAAATAGAGAGTTTTCTACAATATTTTGGTTGAAAAAGTGAAGCATATAACAAAATAACGTTTCCATTGAAATACAAGGTTCAGTCTCCAATTTTAATAGTGTATTACAAGTATTACATTTGCAAAACGAAAATCCTTCATTCCTTCATGGCCGTAATAGAATCTATCAAATTATATAGAAAAGATAAAGGATTCGAGTAATAACTCACCTTTTTGAGGTCGAATCAATGAAACTATTGAAAGGTAGAACAACAAAGTTCGATTTTGAAAGCATCAGACCCATTTTTAGCTCAAAGATCACGAAGAGAGAACCAAAGAACAAGAAAACAAAATAGGGTTTCCATTACTATCAAAGGCAGAGATAGAAGTCTGAAAAATGAAAAATGAAGAGTTTTCATTCAAAAAAAGAAATCTTACCTTCAAACGACAACCATTTATACTAACGATCCACAGTGAGGTTGAATAGAGGAAAAGCGATGGAAATAATATGATATGTATGCAAAAATGGCTTGTCAAATCCAAACTTACAGAGTTTTCATTTTCCAAAAAAATCAAAGATTAAAAACCTCAAAGTATACGAACCCTCGCAGTACCAGAAAATACACAAAATTGAACTCAGAAGAAATCTTATAAAGAAAGTAGAGCTCGAAATCATCATCAATGGCGTCCATGACTAAAAACATATTTTAGAGAACTCAGATAGAGATGAAATGAAAAAATTATACAAGATTTGAAGTCACAGAGCCTCGTAGGCTATAAAAATGCACAATTTTGAGCTTCAAAAGATCAGATTACAATTTTGGCATGACTTTTCCACTGCTACGCCCTTAACCTATTGCTTGTATTCGGATATGAGTAGCTGAATTGTGGCTTACCATATTTTTATTATATAATTTATACTTTCTCATGCTTAATAGGTCAGCCTTGGTGATGGCCATAACATATGAATAGTATATATAAGGGATTGTAGGTAGTAAATTATCATTTGAGCATTTGAGTCTTATTATATGGTTTGGAGGTTGCCCCCTCGAAGTGGTGAAGCTATTCTAATTGCATATTGAGATCATTATTCTGAAATATTGTGTTATTTGGTGTTCTCTTGTTGCTCATAATCTGAATTATACAAGTAATTTCATTACAAGTGGTATCAAAGCTGTAATCTGGGCCAAAATTAGGGCAAAAACCCTAATATTTTTTTTGCACCATATATTGCGAACCAAAGAGAATTGGTGGGAGATAGTTTTACAAGAGTTTAGAAACATTTCAAGTAAGGTTCCCTGAAAATTTCAGGATATTTTGATTTATTTTGAAAACGTTATTACAAATGTATGGTTTTTCATAAAATCACTCCCTAGGGTGCAAAATTTGGAATGTTTTCAAGTTATTTACATTTTTAGAAAGATCTCAAAAAAATATTATTAGTATGTTCTTTGTGTTTTTTCCTGTTCGGCTGAATTTATATCAAAAACCTAAACCCTAAGGTTTGACATCTTGGCAGGGCCTTCCACAAGAGTAAAAAAGAATCCGGTTACTCTGGGTAAAACCCAAAATAAAGATGGGGTAGTGATTGAAGAGATGGAGTTAGAAGGGGTAAATACAGATCCCTCAGCAATAGGGTTTACCTTAGTTTATCATAAGGTGAGCCAACTTGAGTATGAGATGCAAAATGTACAATCTGAGATGGCCTCTAAAGGAGACATAGAACAAATCAATCAGCGCTTAGATGATATCATGAAACATGTAAAGGGTAAACAGTATGGCTTGAATCTACCCCATATCAACCAAGGAGGATATACAGTTCAAAATCATGGAAAAAATAACCATGTTGGATCACTTTTCTAGCCCAATTAGAATCCAACTTATTCACAACCATGGAACCTGATTCCTAAAGTAGATATGCACAAATTTGATGGTAAGGATCCCCTGAATTGGATAAATCAAATGGAGAACTTTTTTAAGTTACATCAAACACCATTAGGATAAAAGGTGACAATGGAATCCCTGTATCTTGAACCAAACCAATTTGGTTGGTATCGATGGTTATGTGCTTAGAGGTAGATGAATGGTCTCGGTGTCACTTGGACAGTTTTTATCGAGGAGTTAAAATTGCACTATAGTTCCAGTGTTTTAGAGAACTATTTTAGTCAATTAAAAAATCTACGGAAAATAGGATCAATTAAATATTATGTGCATCAATTCCAGAACCTATCCTTAAGGATGGAGAATATTCCAGAAGAGAATCTGAATGACCTGTTTGTTGGGGGTCTTAAGGACCACATCGAGCATGAGGTATGTATGTTTAATCCACTCAAGCTTTCTGATTCTATTATCATGGCATGTCGAGAAGAGGAAAAAGTTCTTTGTAGTAAGAGGCCATCTTTCATTAACACTAGAGACCGTAGTATCTCTTCCCCTTCATTTGCTAGGCCAATTAGACTAACTCCTCAACAAATGGAAGAAAAGAGAGAAAAATGATTATGTTTTAACTGTGATAGCAAAGATAAACCGGGACACAAATTTCTTGAGAAGAAGTTGTTCTATATTGAAGGAGGTAATGAGGATGATGAGGAAGCTGAAATTATTGGAGAGGCCAAGGAACCAATAGACGATGAAGTAGAGGATCACTAACCTATAATTTCTTGCTATGCATTGTAAGGTATTAGTACTCCTCAAATACTCAAGTTTATTGGCTATCTCAAAAAAAGAAGGTGATGGCGTTGATTGACTTGGGGAGTACTCATAACTTCATAAATAGTAAGTTAGCTTCCCACCTCAATTGTTTTATTTACCCAGCTCCAGAAATGCAAGTTATGATTGCGGATGGTGGGACAGTCAAGTGCACATGAAAGTGCCATAGTATCAAGCTTTCCATGGGAGACTACATGTTAGACTCACCTATGTTTTCTATTTCTATGGGAGGGGCAAATATTGTTTTGGGTGTCCAATGGCTCACAACCTTAGTTACTATAGAGATGAATTTCCAAGAATTGTTCATGCGATTTCATTCAGATGGAAGGAAAATAAAATTGAATAAGATAGTAGATAAGACTCCATAGATTATTAGCTCTCATTAGATGCATAAGGTTCTCATAAAAGGAGTAGATGGATTTATAACAAATTTATTTTCCATAGAAGTACAAAATACAGAGTCTTCAATGCCACCCGATGTTTAGAATATTGTTGATGCTCACTCATTTTTTTTTGATGCAATTCCAAAGGGACTACCACTAGTTAGGGATCATGATCATGCCATTCAGTTGATTCCAGGGAGCCAAACACCTAACATCAGATATAACAAATACCCATATTCCCAGAAAAGTGAGATCGAGAAAATGGTTGAGGAAATGTTGAAGATAGGTATCATTAGGCATAGCTAGAGTGCATATTCTTCACCAATGGTCATGGTACGTAACACGGATGAAACATCGAGGATTTTTCCAGATTAAAAAGAACTCAACAAGTACACCATCGAATATAAGTTTCCTATTCCAATAATTGATGATTTACTTGATGAATTCCATGGTGCTATTTATTTCACAAAATTAGATCTTCGTTTAGGGTACCATAAAATTATAATGAAAGAGGAAGATGTTCATAAAACGGCTTTTTAGGACTCATGATGGCCATTATGAGTTATTGGTAATGCCTTTTGGTCTTACAAATGCACCCTCAACCTTTCAAAGCTTGATGAACACTATTTTTAGGCCATTTTAAAGGAAATTTGAATTAGTTTTCTTTGATGACATATTGATTTATAGTAAGACATGGGAAGAACACTTACAACATGTAAATAAAGTGTTGGAAGTTTTGGATAAACATACTATTTATGTAAAGCCATCCAAATGTTCTTTCAATGTACAAGAGGTAGAGTATTGGGTTCACATTGTATCCCATCAAGGTGTCAAAGTCGATCCTTGGAAGATCAAAGCTATGGTGGAATGGCCAAGGCCAAAAAATCTCAAAAATCTTCATGGGTTCCTAGGACTAATAGGGTACTACAGACGATTTGTGTGGGGATATGGTAGAATAGAAATGCAACTCACTACATTTCTAAAGAAGTATGCATTCCATTGGATAGACGTAGCCACTAAATCCTTTGAGAAACTAAAGGAATCCATGTGCAGCACCCCATTTTTGGCTACTCCCAACTTCTCAAAAACATTCATTGTTGAATGTGACGCTTTAGGATCGGGATTAGGAGGAGTTATAATGTAGGAAGGAATACCAATTACATTTGAGAGTCTCCAGTTCAAAGGAAAAGATCTACTCAAACATGTTTATGAGAAAGAAATGATGTCTATTCTTTATGCGGTCAAGCAATGGAGGCCCGATCTCATTGGTAGACACTTCAAGGTAAAAATTGATCATGATAATCACAAATAATTTTTGGATAAAAGGTTATTATCTGAGGAACAAAAAAAGTGGGTAACAAAAATGTTGGGTTATGAGTTTGAAATCATATACAAAACGGGTAAAGAAAATGTAGTAGCTGATGCGTTGTCCAGAAGGGATACATCCGCAAATGCCTTACTATGTCGAATGTCCATGTTGAAGGCCAATTGGGTGGATGAAGTAAGATTGGAATGGGATCAAGACAAGGATACACAATCTCTAATACAGCATATCAAGCAAGGATCTATGACATCTAAAAAATTTGAGTGGAAAGGTAATGACCTATGGTACAAGGACATGTTATACTTGAGTAAAGATTCTAAGTTGAAGCATAATATTCTTGCAGAGCTACATGCCTCACCTGTTGGAGGACACTATGGGTTTTTGAAGAAATATCATAGAATAAAAAGATAATTATTTTGGGAAGGACTTAAAGGGGATGTATAAATTTGTGTATTAGAGTGTTTAGTGTGCCAAAAAAACAAAGGTGAAACAATTAAGGCAATAGGTCTGTTGCAACCCTTACCAATTCGTAGCCAGAGATGGGAGGAGGTCTCCATGGATTTCATCACCATATTGCCTTGTTCAGAGGGTAAGAATGTTATTTTTTTATTGTGGATAGGCTCACAAAATATGCCCATTTTTGTGCCCTATCACATCCATTTACACCCAGCACAATCACAATTATTTTTTGGAGACAGTTCAAAGGCTACATGGAACCCCAAAGATAATTATAAGTGATCGTGATCCTATTTTCACAAGTAATTTTTGGATGGAATTATTTTCATGTTTGGTTACTCATCTAGCTCACTGTTCATCTTATCATTCTCAAACTGATGGGAAAATAGAAGTGGTCAACAAATGCTTAGAGGGGTATCTACGTTGTTTTGTATAAGATAAGCAGGAAAGGTGGATTAATTGGCTACCACTTGCAGAATGGTGGTATAACACATATTTTCATACCTCTTCTCAAATGACCCCTTTTTTAGCATTATATGGTTACCATCCACCTTTTATCAATTCCTCCTTGAGGTTGCACACTAAGGTTAGAGTTTTTGAGGAACACATTCAACATCAACAACATGTTTTGGCTAGTTTGAAGGAGAATTTAGCATTAGCACAAAATAGGATGAAACAACAAGTAGATCAACATCGTAGTGAAAGACATTTTGAAATTGGTGACTGGGTTTTTAAACGTCTCCATCCTTATGAAAAAATGTCCCTAAAGCAATAGAAAAAGGAAAAAAACATTGCTCCTAAATATTATGGCCCTTATCAGGTTCTATAGAAAATTGGTAGTACTGCTTATAAACTAGAGTTGCCTCCATCTTCACACATACACCAAGTATTCCATGTTTCATGCCTGAAGAAGGTTATTGGACATAAATTTGAAGCCTAGACAGAGTTACTAGAACATGATGAGGAAGGAAGAATCATTTTAGAGCCAGAGAATATTCTACAAACACGTACTAAGAGGCTGAGAACCAGAGACATTAAGAAATATCAGATCAAGTGGAAGAATCTGAGCATAGAAGATGCAACTTGGGAGGATGAAGGTTTTCTGCAGAAACATCTAGGATTATTCAATGTTGAGGAAAATGTTGAGGACAATGTTGGTTTGAAGGGGAAGGGAATGCTACACTCTTAACGTATTACTTGTATTAGGATATGAGTAGCTGACTTGTGGCTTATTATATCATTTATACTTTTTCATGCTTAATAAATCGGCCTTGGTGATGGCCAGAGCATATGAATAGTATATATAGGGGATTCTAGGTAGTAGTTTCATTATCATTTGAGCATTTGAGTCTTATTATATGGTTTGGAGGTTTCCCCCTCGAAGCGGCGAAGCTATTCTAATTGCATATTGAGATCATTATTCTGAAATATTGTGTTATTTGGTGTTCTATTGTTTCTCATAATATGAAACTATACAAGTAATTTCATTACAGCTACTCGTAACGAGCAATGAAAATGAAATGAGTTTAGGTTTCAAGTTGTTTTACCTAGCTCAACTAACCATCACTCAACCTAACTCGACCTAGGAGTTACAAGATCAATGGGGAGGATCATGTTGGTACTAGGATCAATGGATCACATCAAGCCAAAGTTCAATACAACCCAGGGGTAACCTAACTCACTCGGATTTAGTGATCAACGACTCTAGAATTTTTTAGGTACAAGAGATCAAAGGCTTAGATTCAATCAACATTAAATTCCATCACAGACCAATCGACGGCCTACTATATTGAAGGACAAAGATCAATAGCTAGTAATCAATCATCAAATTCCATACAGACTCCTGAGTTACTCCAAACCAAACCAGGGTTGAAAACATATCATCACGTGTCGAGAAAATACAAACCCTAGCTAACTCAAGGTTAACATAATTATCACCGAAAAATTTAGAAGGGTGAGTCATCGTCACGAGGGGTTTGGCCCCATGTTTTTTTAATTATTCACATTGACTTTGCAAAAAAGAGTTCCAAAATATAGTCCCAAATATGATGATTAAAAGCCGACCACAATGATTGGAAAAAAGGGCAAGCATTACCTTATATTCATACAAGAAAAAAGGGGCCAATAATAATATATGCCATGGTCATAGTGTAATCAAATTCTTTACCAAGGATTAAATTCAAGACAAAACCATAGTCCATGTCCAAAAAGAGAAAAGGTAAACCTGCATATTATTTTGTATGAGCCTTTCATCAAAAGAAATCAAGCTATGTCATTAAGGAACTATGTTTTCGACCAAATGGAAAGAATGAAAGACTTTATATCATCCAATGATTATTCAAAAGGGGGTCAAATCTAGAATGAAGACCAAGTGTTCACATCACAGGTGATCCCCACAGTGGGAGGTTTTATAAAGCAAATAATAGCATTATGTGCACAAGTGCAATTATTCATGTGTCCACAAGAAGACAAGCAGAGGTCAACATCAGAGTACAAAGAATCTTCTAAGGCCTATTACCTTATTTTCCACAAAATAGGAAGATTATTTCTAGTGCACATCAAAAGTTGTCCCCAAATGAGATGGGATACATGGGTGATTTTTTTTGCAAAGTATTTCAAATAAAGAAATTATTTTTACTCACACACAGGGATTTATTCTTGCATATGCATCCAAGGGGCAGTTTAAAATGTTATTTTTAGCAATTGCAAGTGGATCAAGTTGTAGATGTCACTTGATTAGCTAGAAGATAGAGATTGCATGTATTGGAGAAGACTTACTCATGAAGAAAAGCTTATTCTTAGCCAAATTATTCATCCAACATTATTAAAAATAGAACATTCAACTGTCAGTTTGACTGAATTGTATTTTTGTAATCAAGGTTATTAATGCCTCATTGTATTAGCATGTCTTATTTTTATTCCTTTATTTATTCAATGATAAAGGAGTAAAAATAAGATGCATGGGTGAGTACAATTTTTAGTCTATTTTTAGGAAGGATGAGATGAATAGACTTTGCTATATATTGTGTGCAATTGCAAGGCACAAGAGAGGGGACTTTTTGGATACATGAGTGCTGAAGCAGATTTGTGCCATTTTTTCCCTTTGAATGAGAATTGATTTCTACCTTTCCAATTATTTACAGCTTCGTGTATACTTTATTATTTCTTGTGAATGTCAAAATTACCTGATTGATCATCTTACCTTGTTGCAAATTTAGTAATTTTTGCATAATATTAGTGTGCATGCTTATCTTAACAGTATTGTTGTGAACCATTCCCTCAATACATCAAGTGTTTTGCCTTAATATTCTACTGAAAACTATTGGTTTGTGCTTCTCAGAATCTATTCTCAAATATTTGTGCATGTACTCAGTCAAAGCCCTCAATAAGTTTGGTGTATCAACCCAGTTGTTTTTCAATTCATTTACAATCATCTTTTTACCCTCAAAAATCCTAAAGAGTTAGTTTAAGTATACATCAAGAAGGAACTAGCCTTGATACCGAGAGACTCACCTCAAAAATAGGTATACCCGCAAACCTGAGGTGTTTCCATTGTATCTATGAAAGAGAGAGATCCAGATCAAGTTTAGAACCCCTGCAGTCATCTCTCTATAGGGTACACTTTTGAGAGATAACAGTTGTGCCTCCAAAATTTTAGAGTAGTTAAATGAAACAATACAGTCTTTCTATCCACCACCTTTACCCAATTCAGTTTATATTTAAGTTGCCAAAATTTTCCTCTTTACAAATTGTTTTGCGATTTCTGCTTAGAATATTCTTTTCTCTAAAATGAACCATTTGGTACATACCAGCACTAGAGATATGCTATTTTAGATATGCAATTTTTTTACATAATATTTTTTTATGGAAGATGTTTCCGAAAGACTTATTTATTCCAAATACATTTATTTTTTACATTTTAAAGCTTTTAAACAATCCTAAACATTGTAGAACCCATAAAATCAACATGTCTCCAATACTTAATTCTATGAGAGATCTCAATATGATAGAACCACATATGTTCAAACTTGAAAGGAATATTTCCATTTTTGGATAGATTTTCCATGATAATCAACATTGAGTTATGTTTGAAACCAATATATAGGTAAAGAGGAGAGGAAAAAATCTTTTCTAATAATCCAATCTGATTGAATAAGAATTATGGCCAATCTCACCTAAATCAAAATATCTCCTAACCTTTTATTAGACCATATGAATGGAGATCCTCTGAGATCTAAATTGACCATCTTATTGTCCAAGATAAAGTTAGCAAGGTCATCCATGCTCTCAAAGTACATATGGTTTCTAGATTTATTTTCAATGGGGGATAGTGGAGTGTGGAAAAATTCTAGTGATCATCCAAAGTAAATCACCAAAACTTTTGCTGAAGGTGTTGAGATCATTCCATTTTTTTTACATCTTGAGAGGATATTAATAGAAAAAATGTTAGAAAAATCTTCATGGAGCCATTATATTTGTTAGTGAAGATCACAATGAGGTGATGAGTACTTTTTAATTTGGTATTTCAAAAGTTAATTATCCCATCTGAGGCCATGAAGAGATAAAAATAGCTATAATGACCTATTTCCATATTTTTTTCTTATTATTCTCAATCTATGTCTCATTCATTTTAGTCTCTTGAATTGTAACTATACTAGGATTGATATTCCTTAAATATTTTAAAATTCTATTTTTATTCATACCTCTAATATGTCATATAACGAATTTCATTTGGAACCTTTATTATGGGTATTGCCTCCTTTCATGATCAAATTTCTCTACAGCTCCTTGAAAATATCTTTCTTGGTTTTCTTTAGCTCATTTTATTTCAAATATGTTATATTTTTCTTTATATCGTCTCCCACATCCATATATTTATAAATAGATCTTTTCATGCAATTATTACCCTGAGACTATTTCCTAGTTTATTTAGGGGAAGTTACTTTCCCTGCAAGAGTTTCTAAGGGCTTGGGGGGTAATTGCTCCTCTATATTGTGAAGGGTATACTTGATAACATCTTGATCTAACTCAACTAAAATGGAAAATTAAGAAGCTTTCCATAAGTACAAAAACATGATGTAGTGAGATGGGGAAGGATATTGTAGCACATCTATTTTATTCCTTTCCTTGGAATGGTTATTTTCAGTTGTTGATCCTATATTAGGTTGGAGATAGTTTTTATTCTTTAATCCAGTTGCCAAGATATTTTTTAGCCTCATTCTATTTAGTATTCATCATCTTATTCTCTTCTAGAAATCCATTGTTGTCTTGTGTCTATTGTGATAGACCAATCTCCTTCAAAAATTTTGGCTCCAAAACTACTATGTCCTAAACCAAAGAAGAGGGTTTTTTAGAGTTTTAGGCATCTTTATTCTCTTGTGAGTCCACTGAGTCTAACCTTGCTTCCTTAGAGGAATTTAATTTCCCTTATACTTTAATTTTTACATGGTTTGTCAAGGAAACCTTATCAATCCTATATAAATATTGAGGACTTTTTTTTGCCATGCTAGTTTGTCATTTTTTCCGTTATATCCATTTCATTTAAAAGAGTAGGAAAACTTCTAGTTATATGACCAATCTTGTGACACTAATAAAATTTTGGCATTGATTCTTCATATTCAACTCTTTGTATCCATTCATCTTGGCTCGACTTGAGGATCATAGAGGACAATTACTCCTGGTTGATGAAGGCATTCACATAAAATCTTGCATGGATCAGTCTGGCTCTGTAATTAGTTATAACATAAAAAATTATTAGGTATGAAAATATTTGGCCATGTGTCGAAGAATATTTTGATGTTGAAATCCACATGAGACCAATCGTCACTGAATGAAGCATCCTCTAGACTCTAGATATATTACATGCCCTCATGACCATCCCCATTACCCTTTTACTACTATAAATCTATGTAAGAAAATTTCCCTAACACCAGTGTTACTCCACTCTACTCTATTTCTTAAATTTTTTGAAATTCATCTAATTTTGTACCATTGTAACCTTGTGAATGAAAACTTGGAAAAGACTAGAAAGTTCCATGTCCCAATATAATTTCATGTTTGCTAATATTGGTCAATTAAACATGAAGAAACGATAGGGGAGGAGAGGAACCATGCCCAAAAAAAACCCATGCTTATGATTGGATCATAATAATGTAGGTAAGAAGTTGTGAAATAATAATGTTACATGTATAATTATTTGAACTGATAAATAGGTATCAGAGACTATGTAGAAATGTTGTAGATAACTGATAGAATTTGTGAGAATGGAAAATTGTGTATGAGATACCCCTATACAAGATTATATGTTATGGTCAAGAGCATAATATAGTCTTGGAATTCCTCTATGGTATTGAATTGTGTTAGAATTTTTCAGTTTTTTGTGTTTTTGTTGAGTTATGATGATTTATGCTCTAGAAAAATATTTCCTTGTATATTGTTGTCTATCCATGGAGGTAGAAAATATCCTAATGAATTGGTTTAATTTTTTATTTTATTAATGATGGTAATGATGATGTATTGATTTTTTTGATAAGGGCATGGCCCTCACTGTAGTGTCATATATGTATAGGCATTTATTCTTCAGTATGTGAAAAATTTGTCTAGTGTAATGGCTATAAAATTTGTAGCATAGTTGACGAGATGGATGTATTTATGTTGTTATATCATGATTTTTATATGTATGTGATTTTTTTTATGTAATGATGTGTACATTGTTAGCATTGAGATGGTGTATATTGATTGTTGAAGTTGGTATGTGAGGTGTGTAATGTGTAATAAAGATAAAGTAGATCTGATTAGAATACAAGTGTATTTAGGAATTGATTATGTTATTATCAATGAAATCATAGTGATGAGAAAGTGTGATGAGTGGTACATGCTTAAAATCTACATAATATTTCAATGAGCATATATGAAGAGGAAAACTATTCTTAGGAAATAAGGAATGGTGATCCTCATATATGTCATCAGGGTATTTAGTGAAAGGTTAGTGGTCAGAACAAATGTTGATACTGAATTTATGATATGGGTTATTAAAACATTGTGATGGAGAATTCAGGTCAAACTACCTGTGCGAGTAACAAATCTAGAGATCAAAAATGATTTTGGTGTAAATAAAACATGAAAATTGAGCTTAACCAGATATACTATTGATAGTGCCAAAGAAGTTGTAAGAATGATGTATGTAACTTTTGGGTACACAATTTTATTCCTTGGCAAGTCTTATGATTATTGGTTGTGGAATCTCCTATGGAGGAATAAATTCATCGTGAGAAACACAACTTGATTTATTAGAGGAAACATTCTTAGTGAGAATAGCACTTACTGTTAGTTGATGTTGTGGAGGAGGAAAAATGTATCTATTAGAATGAAATGTATCAAAACTAATAATGACTTTTTCGTCAAATAAGTTAAGTTTATGAAGTAATACATAACAATCATTGTCTCAGTATCCATTAATGTTATGGAAACTGTAAAAATGTCATCCCTTGGTTTATGCAATTTGGTGAGGAGAATGATAATAATTATATGGTAGCTGAATTGAGTCCTTATCTATTAGTGCAAGTAGGATGTTGTGAATCCTATCAATATATTTATCAAAATGTACCAGCTTATGCTTAGGCATAAGAGGATCATTTGTGATAACTCTTGGTTTAGTATCGTGATTATAAAAAGAGTTAATAAGGTATTAAAAATTGAACTTGATTGTTGTTAGATACAGATTCTGATGGTGCATCATGATCATGCATAATGGAAGAAAACTATAAGGTTCTAATTTCAATGTTTATGTTAATATGGGAGTATAATCCCTCACTCTAGATAAATAACACATAGATAAAGATCGATAAATGAATAAAATTTGTTGTAACATAACCTTTCCTTGAGAATCCATATGAGACCTTGACAAAAGTAATATTGCATCTTTAGGTAATTGGGTTGGTATAATAATAATTACATGTTTACCTTGAAACATAATATGTAGTTAGATATAGGCTTGATATTAACTTGGTGAAAGGAGGGTAAAAAATCATATATAACCGTAGGGACTCTATTAAAAATAACGTGTGCTAGAAAATAATATTCATGTTCCAAAAATGTACCAAGAGATCTAATAGGAAGGTGTGTAAAATAATCCATAGAATTTATGGTGATAATCTTACGAAAATATTTGAGGATAAATATATCATTGTTATGTAAATTCATAAGTGCCCTATAATTCTTAAGATATAGATAAGGATCCGAGGGTACTATCAAATAGTTGGAATGAAGGCATGCTGAAATTCCTATAGAATTATCATATTACTCATTAATGATGGGATTGAAATATAATGTGCATAGAATAAATGGGTGAAGAGGGAGTGTGAGTAAGAGTGTGAATGAGAAAAGGATGGGGTTTTTCAAAAATTAGATGGGTGGGAAACTGTTCAGGACACAGGGTATCCTTGAGATGGGAATTTGCAAATGCCCCTTAGTTTGGAAAGGATAAGGTCTTGTCAGGAATTTGCAGTGTCTTGGGATGATAGAGTGTTTAGACGAAACATGCATAAATTGAATTTTTTGAATAAGGAACTACATCTCGAATCTAAGAATGGAATTTTAAATCTTTCTATTCCTGATTGTTTAGCGAAGTGAGCTAATATTTGGATGAAAAATTATCTTGCTGGTAAGGTATTTAGATATAGACCTAATGTTGAATGGTTCCAAAAATAGGCTCATAGAAAGCGAAATCTATAGGGATCTTTGGATATTGCCTCTTATGTTAATGGTTTTTTAATCATAAATATTTCTAATAAGGAAGAATGTGCAAGAATCCTTTTGGGAGGTCCTTGATTTATGGGTAAGTGAAGTATTTTTGTTCAGAAATGACATCTAAGATTCAACCCATTCAAGGAAAAACTAGAATAACTACTTGTATGGGTCAGACTCGTTGGTCTTCCAATGGAGTTCTAGGAGGAAGAAATCCTAGAACAGATTTCTTGGGCTAAAGGGTTTCCAATAGTTTATGATCTTGTAACTAAGGAAATAACTAGATAAATAAATTCCCAATTCTGTGTTAATGTCATATTGGCAGTTCATTTCCAAAGGAAATTAGGATGAAATCTAAATATGGAATCTGGAATAAAAAATTGAATATGAGTCATCTCCACTTTTTTTGTCCAAAATGTAGTATATTTAGACATGATTCAAGACAATATAAGGAAACTTGTAAGGGTAAACAAATGTGGGAAAATAAGGGAAACAAGTTAGACAAAGGATATGGGTCTCCTATAAATAAAATTCCTTCTAAGATTTCCATATAAGTGGTAGAAGGGAATATCCCTATTAATTAAAAAATTAATGAGTAATCCCCTCTATAGGAGGGTCCAATGAATATTGCGGATGATTTAGATGGTTTTATAGAAATTATTGGAAAAAATATAAAGATTATCAATTTAGGAAAAGTAGAAATAAAATTGGTCTTCTTTGATAATGATTTAAAGGTAGCACAGATCCTTAATGTAGATGTGGATCAAGAATAAGAGTTAGTTAATTCTAGGGAAGAATAAATTCATCCTTCTGAAGTTACTCCTCAGGAATGCTTTAAAGAACCATGGGAATCCTCTTAGAAATAGGGTAAGAATGAAGATTTTGTTCATTATTCTTTAAAATTAGAAACATATAAGGGAAAAAAGAAATGATTGTAAGAAAATTAAAACCAGAAGAACCATGATAAAATGAGATCAATTAAAATTAGATTTGGGTAAAGAAAGAATGTCAAAAGGTAAAATATATAATAAAGAGAAAAGGGAAAGAAAAGTCTGTCGGGAAATTGAAGAAGGTAAAAAAAAAATATATTTAGATTTAAGCTTGTCTCCTCTATTTTCTCAAGGTAAAAAAAGAAGATCATCTCTTGTAATGTTAGGGGTCTAAATAACCCAAATAAAAAAAGGATTTTGAGTGGTTTTAGGAAAATTCATAAACCAAACATTTTGATGATTCAATAAATTAAGATGAGTAGAGAGAAGTTCACTAAAGTTAAGAATAAGAATTGGTATAAAGATGTGAGTGGGGAAGTAAGTTCTAATGGATCTTCAAGGGATTTGGCCACTCTCTGGAATCCAGACCTTCTTGAAGGATTATTGCTGACTTATTCTTCTAATCATGTGGATATTTTATTTAAAGAGAAGGATAAGGATCATACTTGGATTGCTTATAATATATATGCTCCTAATTCCAATGTTGGGAAGAGGTATCTTTAGGAAGAGATTATTTCTTTTAGAAGTAATTTTAAAGAGATGGGCTGGTTAATTGGTACGAATTCCAATACTCCTCTAACTCCTGTTGATAAAAAATCTAGTTTGGGTAGGTATAATGAGTGTATGGAGGATTTTTCTAAGTTTTTGTCTCAGGGTGGGATAGTTGATATTGAGCCTAGAATTTCTAAGTTTACGTGGTGTAATCAAAGAGTTCAAGATGATTTAATTCATACTAAGATAGATAGATTCCTGATCAACACTGAGTGGACGTCATCCTTTGATAGGTGTTTATATAGTATTTTCCTATAACTGGATTGGACCATAGTCCTATTTGTTGAACTATGATAATTGTAATGTTGTTAAAGGGAGACCTTTTAGATTTCTTAAAATGTGGCTCCTTCATCTTAATATCTATAACTTGATCAAAGTTTAGTGGAAAGTTGATGTTAGAGGTAACTTCATGTATAGGATCTTCAAAAATTGAAAAATGTTGAATATAAAATCAAAATATCGAATAAAGAGACTTTTGGAAATATTTTCCCTGAAAAATATAGATTTATAAAGAATTAAAAGAATTTGAAGAACATATGGAATTGGAAGGCTTAGATTAAGGGATGAATGATAAAGAGAAACCTTCTTTTAGAATTTCATTCTCTAGAATCTATAGAGGAATCATATTGAAAACATAATTCTAGAGTTTCTTGGCTTAAAGAGGGAGATAGAAATAATAAGTTCTTCCATTTAAATTCTACAATGCATAGAAATAGTAATTAAATTATGGAGATTGTGTCTAGGAATGTGATTAACTAAAATTAACTAAAAAATGGGGGGAAATTTAATAATAGTTAATCTAATCTAGCAGGACATAAATGACTGTAAATGAATGCACTAAAGTAATATGAAGTGACTACAATGATTGAAATGATTGAACTAGTAGAAATGAAGACCCTAATATGTACAAGAGGAAGGTAAGGAATGAGCTCAGTTGATTGTGGATGACTATCACAGAGTGTCACAAGTATGATAGGAAAATACATGAAGCTAGAACAATTACACAAAGGTCGCGAAAAGAGTAGATCTGGATGATTTGAATAGACTGGAGTGCCAAAGAGGGTAATGAGGTGCACCTTGAGGTGCCCTATGATATGGTAGAATATGTGCCTCAGTCTCTGAAAAATCTTGGAACCTTGTTCTTTTTAGTGTCAGAAAGATGCTTTATAATATTCACTACCTGTCACACTGGATTCAATTAACTATGTTCGAATGTGATGAATATAGAAAGATGAAGTTGAATACCTACAAGAGGCAAGAGAAGTATCAAAATCATAAAAAATAAGAATATTCAAAAGAAAGGGTCGAATTGACCTTAGCTACAACAATAGTAGGCTTACTAAACTAAGTGTTGCACTACAATTCAGACCCAAATGTAGTTCTGTTGTGTGTGTGTGCATGTCGTTCCTTAGGTGATCTGTTGTGTCCAGTCAGTACTTTATGAAGTAACGATAAATAACTAAATGTAGAAAAAAATGTAATAGTATGTGTACATGGAATAGAATAGAATCCCTCCCCCTATGAAGATGTGTATTGATGTAGATCTCCTTAGCCTTGATGCATAAAACTATGTGGATGTAATGTGATACAATGGGAACAACTATAGATGGAGTGATAGTAGTGAAGTGATGCTAGGACCCTCAGTTATGGTCTCATAAATTTATATATGTGGGGTTATCTTTCTCTAATTTCATAATTAATCTTGACATGGCCGACTAGGAAAACATATAAGGATGAAAAATGGCTAGAAAAAGTCCAAAAAAGAGGCGGGAAAGTAAAACAAGGACCGGGGCACCCCGGGTCGGACCGGGACATCCTGAGACACCCTAATACATGCTTAGGTGCACCCTAGTTTAGGCTAAAATGAATGGAGAGTAAGTTTCGAAACAAATGGGCATGTATGAAAAAAATGTGCGGTAATAGACGAAATAAAAAGTAAAACAAGATGGCCAAAAGGTGGGATTGATTAGTACTTTCTTCACTTAAGAACCTTCTAAATAGTAAAATGAGATTCGGGGTAAATAATGTCTAAAGTGCATGATTTTGTTTACTAGATTTTCCCCCAAACTTTATGTTGGTGAGTGGAGAAGCTCGGTAACATAAAGTAGATAGATATGTGTACCTGATGTCCATGTAGAGTGCAGTAGAAAACATGTGTGGAAGGAATAGATAAAATGTCATGGAATGATAAAAAATATAGAGGAACATGGAAACTATCGATGAAAAATGTGCATTGAAAAAGTGATGAGGGTGAACCTAGAGTAGAACGTGGGTGTGTGTACTTGCTGTGGTGTGTAGTGTACATGCATAGTTAGTAAGGCATGTTCCATGTCACGGAAATGTTATTGTTGTCATCATCATCGTCATCGTTGTTGCCCTCAATTTTAACTAATTTTTTCTCATATGGTCCGGACTTGTAAAGGAGAAAATGATCAAGTATTCAAATATGTATGTATGTAGAAAATTCTATATAAAATACGCATGTGTATAGAAATGTGTAAAATATGCAAATGTAAAATACATGAAAAGGAAAGCGTAAATGGAACATGTGCACCTAATCCATGTCGAGAGAAAAGGTGTGAAGAAGGATATCCTGTACACTGCTGCGATTTTTTTTTGGGTGATTTCACACCACTTTGGCTGAAGAAGTGTAAGGAGGAAATGATCTATGTCCTCCAACCTTTGATTGCTTCTGACTGAACATGTGTGTGAAAGAGATCTCTGTATTGTCTTGGTTTTTTGGGTGATCCGAACACTATTAGCCAAAGTAGTGTATAGAGGCACACCCACTGTAAACTCTAAGCCTGTAACTGCTTCCCAGAAATGCAAAGGACTCCATGTCCTATAAAATCCACTGTATATGGGGTTCGTAGATTAGTTATGAACCCACTTGTTGTATGTAAACCCACAATTCCAAGGGTGGAAAGTGCACTATGTACTGAAACCAGTGTAAATACGCTGTGTTAATATGTAAACCCTCAATGATGCCTTCCCTCTTTGGGGGTGCATGCAACATCATCTGATAGGAGAATGTGGCCCCAAAAAAGAACCTACCACAATCTGAAATGCTGTAACTCTTCCTTGCATGGGGAAAGGGGAATACACTTGGTAGAAACCAAGGCATGCACACAAACAAGGATAGTCTATCCAAAAATATGTGTTAGTACAAAAACACATGCATGCAATAAGACAAGTGTAACATATGTACACAGATGTATGTAACTACCAAAGCACAATAGTGTAAACACATGCAACGAACAAAGTAAGCTGCACACAAAGCAGGTGGTAAACATGAGCACATCACTCACAATGTTTCATAAGACATGCAAGGCCATCATAGCTGCAAACAACAAACAAGTGTGCACATAGACATAGGGCGAAGCTGGCATACAGTGGCAACCAATAATATACAAGTATAGACAAAAAACAAGTAGTCATGGAAAACTATAATCTTGCAAAACAAGTACTACACATGGAACACCCGCTAGCATGTTAGAGCAATACATAATATGTCAAAGAGTGTATGATCAAATAATGTAAGATGATAAGTACAAAATGAAACAATAAAACCTGTATGAGATGAATGTGGATGCCCCCAACGACTAGTATAGGAAGGGTAGAAGGTGAACATCTTTGCTGCGTGTAAGGTTCCTATATTTGCAATCACACTAAATAAAGGCGTGAACACACATGTGTGTATGATATACATAATGAAATATAAGAAATCAATCTAACATGTGTAGTAAAGTGATCATGCAAAACAATAGTAAACAAGAGTAAATGTCCCCAAGATAATGCAATATGTTGTGAATGGATGAAATGGAATGCAAGATGGAATGATATGATTAAAATTCCCCCCAAGTGTATGGAAGTGTAAGAAATGAGGTTCATTTTGTTTTACCCCTTAGTAGTCAATAATGAACCGTAAATGAGAGCACGTCATTGGGAAATGGTAGAGTTTTGTTTTTTACGTCTAACATTATGCGATGAATGTGTATGTGTAGTGGTGATGAGATGCGACATGTGGAGAGATGTGCATGAACCCTATATCTAAAGTGTATAACATGAATTTTTGAATAGATGAGTCATGATTTATCCCTATGTGTATATCACTATAAGATGAAAGGATGGGTGATGATTTAGCACTAAGTGTATATCACTATGAGATGAAAGGATGAGTGATGATGTAACCTAAGGTGTATACCACTATAAGATGATAGAATAGGTGACGATTTAGCCTAAATTGCATGTCACTAGGTTAGTAATGTCGCATGATGAAGTGTCACATGGTGAATGTAAGGTCCATTTTATTGGTAAACCCTTGACAGTCGAGTATGGAATGAGGAACTAAAGTGCGTCATAGGGTGGTGAGTACAACACGTAAAAGAAAACGTAGTATAAATGACCAAGCGATGAATAGGATATGTAAATAAATAGTATGTATAATGGAATGTATGAGATGTAAGGTGTGTAGGATGCGTAACATGTAATGTGTATAATATGCAATGTAATGTATGTTAATGTAGAATGTATGGATCAAGTGTAAAGTTAATGTTGGGGTGTGGAGCCTGTTTTTGGTCTTCTCGAATTAGTGTTAAAATGCTAGAGCTGGAATGGGTAAGTTTGGAGACTTTAGGAGCATTCTACGGTTGTATGCTTTGACGTTGTTGTTCCATCGCTGTTAATATGTTGTTAACATCGTGACTATTTTTTCAGCCGTGCGAAGTTGAAAGGTCGCGACTTTCAAACTTCTAGGGTCAGCTTTAGGACTTCTTAAAATGATTGTAATCCCATAAATAGAGGTGTTAGGGTATCTTGAAAATATCTTGAGTGTTCAAGAGGTCTTGAGTCTTAAAGATCAAGAGGTGATCAAGAGTGATCAAGGTTAAGCAATTGGGTGTCAATTGTGGTTTAGCATCTTTGGAATTCTATTGTGAGTTCATAATTGAGAAAAGACTGTGAGATTTGTTTTACTCTTGTTGATAATAAAATTTGAGAAAGTTCTTGGTGGACGTAGCCCACATTATGTGAACCATGTTAAATCTTATCTTGTCTTCTTTTCTGCATTATTTATTTATGCTGTTATATTTCTGTAAGTATAATTTTGCTATATAGTTTCCTATTGTTGTGGTTTGAGAAATTGTTTCCAAATATTTTGTCTCTAATTCGTAACAATTGGTATCAGAGATTTGGTGGTTTTTTGCTGAAGTTTTAAATGACAAGGAAAGTTTAGCTTGAGTGGAAGCTATGGAAGATGAGGGCAGATCGAGGGTTGAGAAGTTCAATGGGCAGAAATTTGGTTTGTGGAAGATGTAAATGGAGGATTACTTATATTAGAAGGACCTCCATGTTCCTTTGGCTGGAAAAGCAAATAAACCTTCAGCCATGTCAGATGAGGATTGGGAGTTGCTGGATAGAAAGGCACTCAGGGTAATTCATTTATGCCTTACATCTTTCGTTTCTTTCAACATATCGTAGGAGAATACCATGGAAGGTCTCATGAGTGCATTAGGGAAGTTATATGAAAAACCATCTTCCTTTAATAAAATATTTTTGATGATTTTTTTTTTTAATATGAAGATGTCTGAGAATGGTTCTGTTGCTGATCATGTGAATGAATTTAATATGGTTGTGAGTATGTTAAACTCGGTAAAAATTAAATTTGATGATGAGGTCAAGGATTTGTTGATTTTGTGCTCCTTACCAGATAGCTGGGACAACTTGGTTATGGCTATAAGTAATTCAGTCTCTAATAACTCAAAGCTGAAGTTTGAGGACATAAATAGGTATGATTCTAAGTGAGGAAATGCAAAGGAAGAGCACCAGAGATTCTTCTACTTCTAGAAACGATTCGATGGTGGAGAGAAGAGGGAGACAAAAGAATAGAGGGAAAGGTAACCGTGGGAATTCGAATGATCGTAGAAGGTCAAATTCCAAGAGTAAGTTAGAATGTTGGCACTATGGGAAGGTTGGTCAAACTAAAAAGATTGTTGGGCTCTTCGGGATAAGAAGAAAAAGATGGAGGAAACTAAAGAGGTAAATTTGGCAGCAGGTTATGTTTGTCGAGATGCCTTAATTCTTTCCTTAGATAATATTGCTGAATATTGGGTGTTAGATTTAGGGGCTTCTTTCCATGCCAACACACATAGACATTACTTTATTGATTTTGTTCAAGGTGATTTTGGACATGTATATATTGGTGATGATGAATCATGCAACATAGTAGGGAAAGGTTATGTTCAGGTGAAAATGCAAAATGGGAACACTTAGCTACTTAAGAACGTCAAGCATGTGCCTAAGTTGAGGTGGAACTTGATATTAGTGGGACAAATGGGTAGTGATGGATGTACGGTTAGTTTTACAGAAGATTCTTAGAAGGTTACTAAGGAAGCTCTTGTGGTTGCAAGAGGTAAGAAAACTGGTACTTTGTATTTAACCAGTGGTGCTGATTATTGCAATTTAGTTGTTGTAGATGGAGATGAAACTTTGTGGCACTAGAGACTCAGAAATCTAAGTCATAAGGGAAAGTAGATTATAAAGGAAAGGTTTCCCAGATTAAAGGAGTTAGATTTGGACTTTAGTGAGGACTGTGTTTATGGGAAATAGAAGTGGATGAGATTCCTCAAGGTTGGACCTACCAGGAAGGAGGGTAAGTTGGAGTTAGTGCATATAGATGTATGGGGGGTAGCTAAGGTAAAATCTATTGGTGGTTCATGTTATTACGTCACTTTCATTGATGATGCAACTAGAAAATTTTGGGTATATTGCATTAGAAATTTTTTTGATGTGTTTGAAAATTTCAAAATATGGGGAGCCTTGGTTGAGAATGAGACAAGTCTCAAGTTGAAATGTCTGAGGTCAGATAATGGAGGGGAATATTGTAGCAATGAATTTCTTGATTATTTTTCGGTAAATGGGATCCGCAGGAAAAGAATGGTTCAAAATACTCCACAGGACAATCATGGAGCATGCTAGGCATATGAGGCTACATGCGGGGCTTCCACTCATGTTTTGGGTAGAAGCGGTAAGCACAACTATTTATATGATTAACAGAGGACCCTCTATGGATTTGGATGGAGGTATACCTGAGGAGGCTTGGTCTGGTAAGAAAATTGATTACTCCTTTATTAAATTATTTGGATGTGAGGTATTTGTTCACATTGATAAAGATGATAGGACCAAGTTAGAGGTTGAGTTTGAGAAATGCACATTTGTTGGATATGGTGAAGATGATTTTGATTTCTGTGTTTGGAGTCTTAAAGATAAGAAAATATTTTAGTCTAGAGATATTGTCTTTAATGAAAAAGTCATGTATAAAGATCAATTGTAGGAATAGAAAGAGGAATCAAAGAAAGAATAACAGTGTTAGAGGACATTGTCGACAACAAGGTGTACAAGGGTCTGGTTCAGGTACAACATGTTCCGGCACAACCAGTTCAGGTGTCTACTCATCAGGAACCCCAAACTCCTGAGGTGAGAAGGTATTCTAGGGTAATAAGGGAACTTGAATGATTTACTCCATCTTTGAATTATTTATTATTCACTGACAATGGAGATCCAAAGTTCTTTGAGGAAGCAGTGTAGGTGGATGCCAGGAAGAAGTGGGAGCAGGCCATGGATCAAGAGCATAGATCTCTTATGGAAAACTAGACTTGGAATCTAGTGGAGCTACCCGAGGGTAAGAGAGCATTGCAGAACAAGTGGGTGTATAAAATCAAAGAGGAATATGGAGGTAGGAAACGATACAAGGCCCGGTTGGTGGTCAAAGGATTTTCACAGAAGAAAGGTATAGAATTTGATGAATTTTTTTTCTCTGGTTGTTAAAATGACTTCTATTAGGACTGTTCTTGGTTTAGCTATAGTAGAATACCTGCACTTAGAACAGTTGGATGTGAAGAATGCATTCCTTCATGGTGAGTTGGAGGAGGAATTGTACATGAAGCAACCACAGGGTTATGAGGTCAAAGGGAAGGAAAGGTTAGTGTGCAAATTGAAGAAGATCTTGTATGGCCTGAAACAAGCTCCACAGCAGTGGTACATGGAGTTTGACAGTTTTATACAAGAGAAGGGTTACTCCAGGTGTCATTCAGACCATTACATGTACATCAAGAAGTTTTTTGATGGTATTTATATTATTCTGTGTCTGTATCTAGATGATATGCTTGTTGCAGGGAAGAACATGTAGGAAATAAAGGTACTCAAGAAGTAGCTAGGGGACTCCTTTGCTATGAAGGATTTGGGGGCAGCAAAACAAATCCTTGGTATGAGAATAACTTGGAATAGGAAGGAGAGAAAGCTGGTATTATCTCAAGAAGAGTACATAAATAAGGTCTTGGAGAGTTTTAGTATGTAGGATGCTAAACCGGTTGGTACTACTTTGGCAGGTCACTTTAAATTATCAAAGGAGAAGAGTGTCAAGACTGAGGATGATATAATCTAGATGTCTAGGGTACCGTACTCATTAGTAGTTGGTAGTTTGATGTATGCTATAGTATGAACTAGGCATGACATTTCCCATGCAGTGGGAGCAGTGAGCAGGTTTATGAGTGATCCAGGTAGAGAGCACTGACAGGCAGTAAAGTGGATCCTTCGGTATTCAAGAGCGACCATGGGAGAAAAATTATTTTTCGGTGGATTGGACACTACATTATGTGGCTATGTAGATTCATACGTGGCCGGAGGTTTGGACAGCAGGAGGATCACAATAGGTTATGTATTTATGGTTGGTGATACAACAGTGAGTTGGATTTCACGGTTACAAAAGGTTGTGGCTTTATTAACCACAAAGGCTGAGTATGTTGCTGCTACAGAGGCAAGCAAGGATATTATTTGGCTACAACAATTTCTTGATGAGTTGGGTCATAAGAAGGAAGTTGGGAGACTACACAGTGATAGTCAGAGCGTTATTCATTTGGTGACAAAATCCACTTTCCACTCTAGGATGAAGCACATTCAACTGAGACATCATTTCATTAGGGCAACTTTTAAAGAAGATAAGTTGAAGCTGGAAAAGATGCATACCACTCAGAATCCTATGGATATGATGACCAAGGAGGTCACAAGGGAGAAGTTAAAGTTGTGTTCAACTTTGATTGGCCTTCATGGTTGATAATGAAGGGTTAAGAACTTTTCTTAGTTGAAAGTCTCCAAGTGGGAGATTGTTGGGGTGTGGAGCCTATGTTTGGTCTTCCCGAATCAATGTTAAAGTGTTGGAGTTTGAACGGTTAAGTTTGGAGACTTTAGGAGCATTCTACAGTCATCTTTTGTGACATTTTTGTGTCATCGCTGTTAATATACTATTAATTGGCTGTTAACGTCATGACTATTTTTTCAGCCGTGGGAAGTTGAAAGGTCACGAATTTCAAACTTATAGGGTCAGCTTTAGGACTTCTTTAAAGGATTGTAATCCTATAAATAGAGGTGTTATGGTATATTGAAGATATCTTGAGTATTCAAGAGGTCTTGAGTCTTAATGATCAAGAGGTGATCAAGAGTGATCAAGGTTAAGCAATTGGGTGTCAATTGTGGTTTAGATGTGGTTTAGCATCTTTGGAATTTTGTTGTGAGTTCATAACTGAGAGAATACTGTGAGAGTTGTTTAATCTTGTTGATAATAAAATATGAGCAAGTTCTTGGTGGACGTAGCCCACATTGGGTGAACCACATTAAATCTTGTCTTGTCTTCTTTTGTGCATTATTTATTTATGTTGTTATATTTCTACAAGTATAATTATGATATATAGTTTCCTATTGTTGTGGTTTGAGGAATTGTTTCCACGTATTTGTTCTCTAATTCCTAACAGTTAATCTCATATATAATGTAAAATAGCGTAGTATGTCAATTATAGATGATGTATAAATGTGCCGTGTGAAATAGCATAATGGCATATGTAATATATAGAATGACTAATATGTGCATGATGATAATGTAGTATAATGTAAAATGTAGACTAAGTGCAGAATGGATGGTGTACGATGCACAATGTGTGTGATAAAGTGTAAATGTGTTGTGCCTATAGCGCAGTGTGTGGGGTTAAGTGTAATGGTAATCCCTCAACAGTCAAGTGTGAATTGAAGCACAAGAGTTCATCATCGGTTAATGATGGTGCTATGAAATGTGATATGATATGCCTATAAGAAAGGATGATAAATTATAACTATGAAAGATGTGATGTAAGAATTATGTAACTATGCGAAAACATGAGTAGAAGGGGAAAGTTTGTAATGTGCTATGCCCCCCAAGTAGGTGAAATAACCAATGCGAGTGAAAGGGGAAGGTCCTCCTTCATACGTTTATGAGGAGGAATACGGAGATGCATAATATAAAAGTGGCGGTATGGTATATGAATGCAAAGTTGACGAATGAAATCTATATCCATTTGAAGGATGAACGTAATATAAAGAATGTGGTGTAGTGACATGCTATGATGATGAGATGGGTTGGGTTGTTTGCGGTGATATGTTTGATTATTTGGAAAAGGATCATTGTGATGATGCCAGAGAGGGGTAAAGAGATGAAAACCTATTTTTAGAAGAGTGTTACTTAGGATGTGGTTGAGTAACACTAGCTAGATATGCATGAGAGAGACAAGCCTGATGCGTGTGATTGCCAGTATTAGGGGGTTGTGTAGCGAATGAAAGAATACACGGACATTCAAGATCTTTAATTATTCATGAAAAAGCATCGAAAGCATTATCATGATGCCTATATATTTTATGATGGTGGAAATATGGACGACCGTGGTATTATGCTAGTCGGGAAGGATGATAAGAAGGAGTAGGTGTTAAAATGATCAACTGATGCGTAAGAATCTAAACAAGAATGTCATAGGCTGGAGTATTATGTTCCAATATGAGAGGATCGGGTGATGGTATGCCTTGAGTTTTGGTTAAGTGGAAAGTAGAGTACAGATGAGATGTAGAACTAGCAAAAACATGTGATTGAAAAGCATCCTTAAGTTGTTACATTTCAGAAGTAAGAGAGGAAATCGTAGATTCCATAGCATGAAACTGCTCTTAGAATAAGTTATGTGTAGCAAGAATTGAGTCCGATGGAGATGCATTAGGTTGCTAATTATGATGTCTAGAGATTTCAACTAAATGGGAAGATATTGGACCTATTTGGTGCGATGACAGAGTGTCATCAATGAAGAAAGGAAATGGATAAACTAAATTATCTAAAAGATCCTCTATATTATTGTCAAATTCATATTGAATGACATGAGAGACCCGATAAGTAAAGGTGTGAGGTTGGTCATCTAGATAAACGTGAATTCATAATAGATACATTGCAATGGTGTATTATTTGTCAGTAAAGGGAGGTAATGGAAATCCATGAGCATACCACATAGTGAAGTTGGGTGAATAGAAAATAAAGGAACTGTTACAAATACACATAGTAATAGAGGGCATGGGAAATGATATATCAATGTGAGCCAAATTGATTGTGCCTACAATATAATCTAGCCAAGACTGGATGAGATTAAGTGAAGACAGGTTAGGGTAACGTGTAAGGTGGAAAACGAGATGAAAAACATGTAAACCACACATAGCCATGAGAATAATATATCAGTTATACAAATTTGGATCATATAAACATGAATAGAGGTCCTCAAATGCAAAACCAATTCGAAGGAGACCATTTTGTGAACATACAATGGCTTTACAGGAGATATCAAATGGTATATGCTCCCAATAAGAATTATTCATGAAGAGAGTACAAGTGAATGGTGGACATACTAAAGGCCATAAGAGAGTGATGTCTGTGGACTGGAGAGGCCCTTGATATGGAATGATAACAATAGTAGCAAAAGGAGGCAGGGAAGGAACTATGTCTATCATGTGAATGTCATCTTCAAGTGATTGTTCATTGACAAGAGGAGGTGGTGAAGGAATAGGTTAAGCCAGAGAATATTGTGGAGTATACCTTGCATAAAGTATCATGGAATTGGTGACATCAAGAATTAATGACAAATCATAAGGGACCACATCAACCATATAAATAGTAGGGACCGAGTCATGTAGAGCTTCAAGAGATTTTTGTTCAAAAGTAAGAGATGGAGAGGCAGAGAAAATTATTTCATTAAAGGAACCAACTATATGAGAGTAATTAGGCCAAGGTGAATCATCTTGTGGTTCAGTTATAGAAGAATATACAATGATTATATTAGGGATCGGTTCTTGAGCCTCTTTAATGGTTTTTGCTAAGATGGAAGGGTCAATAGTACATAGATAAACAACAACTTCATCTATAGCTTTAGGGTCGTTATTAGAAGATGGTTGCTAAATAAATGAAGGACAAGGTATATACCCAAAAATATTAACAGGAGTATCAAAAACTTGGCATGACCAAATCTATCAAATTAGAGAGTGAGTGGAGATTCAAAAGGATTATGCTTAGTGACAATAAAAAATGGGGTTCACCATAATGATTAACTAAAATTAAATAAAAAATGGGGGAAATGTAATTATAGATAATATAATCTAGGAGGACATAAATATTGTAAATAAATGCACTAAAGTAATATGAAGTGACTAAAATGATTAAAATGATTGAACTAGTAGAAATGAAACACTAATATGCAATAATGAACTTAGATGATTATGGATGACTGTCTCAGGCTGTCGTTATGACAAGAAAATATAGAAGCTAGAATGGCTGTACATAGGTCCTAAAAAGAGTGGATTTGGAAGATCTGAGTAGACTGGAGCACCCAGGAGGGTACTGGAGCACCGAAAAGGGTACTAGGGAACCTTGGGGTGCCCTGGTATGGAAAAGTAGGAACCCTGGTCTTTGAAAAAGATCATAACCTGGTTCTTTATGGGTCAAAAGATGGTCTGTAACCTTCACTACTTGTCACACTAGATTCATTGAACTACGTCGAATTTGCTGAATATAGCAAGATGAAGTTGAAGACCTACAAGAGACAAGAGAAGTATCAAACCCTAAAAAAATAAAAGATGTAAATGAATGATTCAGAATGACCTCAATTGCCATAATAGTGGGCTTAATAAACTGAGAGCTGCATTATATTTTAGACCTAAATGTAGTTTGGGTGTGTGTGTGCATATCGTGCCCTAGGTGCTCTTATGCCAATTGCACTTTGTGAAGTAGCCATCAATAACTAAATTTCAATAATGTAATAGTACGTGTGCATGAAATATAATAGAATCCCTCCCCCTATGAAGTGTGATTTGATCTAGATATCCTAGCTTTGATGCATGAAACTATGTGGATGCAAGTGATGTAATGGATGTAACTCTATATGGGAGTGATAGTAGTGAGTGATGTTAGGGCCCTCATTATGGTCTCATAACTTTATATTTATAGGGTTCTCTTGCTCTAATTCTGTAATTAACCCCGACATGGCCGACTAGGAAAAATATAAGGATGAAAAACATGTAGAAAGAGCCCAAAAAGAGGTAGGAACTCACAACAAGGATCAGTGTGCCCCAGGTGGGACCAGGGTTCCCAGAGTGCCCTAGTATAGGACTAGGTGCCCTGATTAGGCTAAAATGATGGGAGAGATCCGAAACAACTAGGCATGTATATAAAAATAGGAATGACAAAATAAAAAGTAAAACAAGATGGCTAAAAGGTGGGATTATTTAGTAGTTTCTTCACTTAAGAAACTTCTAAATAGTAGTATGAGGCTGGGCTAAATAATGCCTAAAGTGTATTATTTTGTGGCTATAAAATGGTTCCATAATTCAAGAGAAAGGCGAGATAACAAATGAATTCATTATATTTTTCTTTTGTTTATTATAAGAGTCCCAAGTGCCAAATTTAAATAAGGAAAATACTATTGTAAATTTGTTTTAGCCATAGGGGTTCATTTGTTAGGCAATATCCTAGCACGTGCATTCATATTGAGGTAATTGAAATTGATAAAATCAAATTCAATATACCGGTAGACATTAGGGGGCGAAAGAGTTTAATTTACTAATATTTTAAATTAGGTATTGAGGGTAGGTTAGAGAGGTGGACCTAAGGAGAAGTGGGGTTTATTTTAATATTAAAATAGACTATTTGACCCCTAGTTTCTAATAATAATTACCTTAATATTGCATAAGGAGTGTTTGTTATGAAGTTAAATTATAATCTCCTTTTTAATAAGGAAATATAATTTATGAGATTCTTAACCAAGAAATAATAATATTATAGAAAACTAGGATTGAGTATGCTTTTCAGCTGAAATGATATTATTTCATCATCCTAATTATGTGAATAGCTATTGATAAATGATTATATTTTAACATTAACGTAATTGATAATATATCTTGAATGAATTCAAAATATCATTCTAGAGAAGAGATATAATAAAAACAAAAAAAATTGTGTGGAAAACATGATATATTTTCTATTTGATATATTAGATAAGAAATAAAAAATATTTTCTATTTGATATATTAGGGTAGAAATAAAAAGGGGTAAATTAAATTGTAATGGAAAAATGGGTAAGTAAGGTACATGGAAAAAATAGGTGGTATTTTCACTCTAATAATATAATGGGAGGGGGTGTTATCAATTAAATAATTAGAGGTAAAAACTAACATTAAGGGTATTCTTTAATACCCTTCAAACGAACGTGCTATACCATACTTTTACTAAGTGAAACCCCCATGGTTTTATCCAGTCATCTTTGTTACTGAGAATCATGATCCTAATAGGGTTCCTATTGATGGTGAATCACAACACCCATGAATGTTTACAACTCGATGGGTTGAGAATCTCAGTGTGATTGCATAACATGGAGCCTTTCCCAAGTGTGGGACCTTATGAATCAGGAAATCTCTCCAGATGAAGGCCGGTTCCTATTCCTCTGTTTAGATGCACACATAAAAATGCAGAGGGTTTACTCAAAAACCTAATCTAACTTGCCAAGAAGACAGGGTAAGAAGATGCATAAAAAATAAACCTAAACTAACAAAGGTGATGCATTGAGGAATGGAGAACACCTTTCTTGCCAATAAACACAAACCATTAAAATGCAATGCAAGATCATGCACAGATAACCAAATTTGCAGTGAAAGATCAGGAGGATGCAAATGAACATAGAGAGGGTTGAGAATCATCCATAGGCATGCATTATTTTCTCCAAAGATTGATACAATACACTACAAAAATGCCAATAGGAAAAGTTGCATTACAGTTTTAGATGGGAGGTTTGAACTCCAAAAATTCACCTACCAAAGAGAAGAAGGGAGGGGAAAAATAAGAATGTCCAATGTTTAGAAAGAATCCCCTCCTTAAAATTTATAGGAAGAATGAGAGAGGGAAGAGAGAGGAATTCCAAATCTACCCCAACCACCTCCAGATTGTATTTTAATTCATCTCATTATGGCGGTAGGTGAGAACTCTAGCAAACCCAAAAAATGGTGAACTGTATTTTGCATTTTTGAAGAACTTGTTCTCACCCAATTAAATATATCATATTATTGTTGGGTAGAGGACCTTGTAATATTTTTGAAAAGTCCAACCTTGTGTGAATCCGAGCTCCCTGTGAAAAGTTATGGCCATTTGAATGTCTGGGTAAGGGTTTGCTTTCTGTCGGGTTTGGGGTGTCAACGCTCGAAATGTTGCGCCTCCTGAAGGTGCGCCCTAGCGCATATATCCTCATGTCAAAATAATTTTAAGGGCACCATAGGCACTGAAAATTTTGTGCCGACGCCTTCTGACTTGCACCTTCAACCTACGCCAGGGCGCGACTTTTTCCATGTCGACACCTTCTAACTTGCGCCTTCAACCTGTGTTAGGGTGCAACTTTTTCCATGTCGACACCTTCTAAATTTTTCCTTCAACCTACGCTAGGGAAATTTTTTTTCCATGTCGACACCTTCTGATCCGTGCCAGGGTGTGACTTTTTCCATGTCAACACCTCCTGACTTGTGCCTTCAACCTGTGCCAGGGCATGACTTTTTCCATGTTGACACCTTCTGATCTACGCCTTCAACCTGGTGGCGTAAATAAATGTCAGGTTTTGAGTTTATTTTATTTCCATATTCTTCTGTTTTTCTATATTTACCTAGGGAGGGAGATATATACAACAGTTCCTTTAGCTAAGGAAATAAGAGTGGCTATTTTTTACTTAGAAGGTGATAAATTTTCTAGATCAAATGGATTTTCAGCCTTTTTCTTTCAAACCTTCTAGGAGATTATCCATAAGGATGTTGAAGATGCTATAAATTATTTTTTAGTTCATTGAAAACTTTTAAAAGAGATCAATAATACTTTTATAGCCATTATTCCAAATAAAATAAGGTACAAAGAACCTTATTGATTTTAGACCTACCAGTTTATGTAATACTATTTATAAGATCATTTATAAAATTATTTCCTTTCGTATTAAGGGTCTTCTTGAAAAAATCATTTATTCTAATCAAGGGGATTTTGTAGAAGTAAGATAGATATTGAATAACATTATCAATATTCATGAAACTATTCATTAAGTGGATAAGTCAAAAAGAGAGGCCATGTTAGTGAAAATAGATATTAATAAAGCATATGATCATGTTTATTAGAGTTTTCTTTGTATCATTATGGTCTATTTGGGATTTGATGATTAATTTATTAAGTTTCTTTTGGAATATATCTCAAATCTAGAATATTCTATTCTTATCAATGGACAAACTAAAGGGTTTTTCTCTATGGGGAGAGGCCTTCACCAAGGAGGTCATATTTCTCCTTTTCTTTATATTATTGTGGCTAAGACTCTTAGAAGAATTTTTGATGCTATAATGAGGAATGGAAGTATAAAATGTTTGGTTATATCAAATAGGTTACATCCTCTCTCTTAACAACCATTTTTTGATGATGCGTTTCTATTAGGAAGAGGTTTTGTTCTTGAAGCTTAGAATTTTAAAGAAACTCTTCAGGATAATGCCGAGGTGAAATAGAAACTAATAAATATGAATTAAATTTCTATTTTTTCCTGAATGTTTAAGGGGAGGTTCAGAGGATAATTTATCATATCCTAGACTTCCCTACTAAATTATTTCCTAATGTTTATTTAGGCATACCTCTATTTAAAGGGAGAATGGAAGATGGAATCCTCTTCTTAATAGGTTCCAGATTAAGTTGGAATATTGGAAAGGGGATCTTCTCTCTCAAGAAAGTAAAGTAAAAATCCTTCAAAGTTCCTTGGAAATATTATCTATTTATCTAATTTCAAATTTTTAAGATGCTAAGGAAAATAAGGAAGATTATTGATAAGATCAAAAGAAGGTTTCTTTGGTCTAATGTGGAAAGTACATAAAGAATTGTATTGGTGTCTTGGGATAAAATAACCCAACAAAAATTTCATGGAGTTTTGGGTCTAAAGGATATTAAATGATTGAATCTTTCTTTAATGGCAAAATCTGGTTGGAGATTGTGGGTAAGGATTCTTAAAGCTAAATATGTCAACAATCATAGAAGTCAAGATTTTTTTCTGAAGTCGTAGAAAATTATGGTTATGTCATATTTTTGGAATGATCTCCTTAAATATAAATATCTTCTCAAAATTGGTTCTAAGTGGGAGGTTGGTGATGGATATAAAGTTCACTACTAGGATGATTGGTGGTTAAAATAAGGTCCCTTAATTAGTCAGCATCCTTGGTCTCTATTATCTCCCTTTTATAAGGACTTAGTGGGGCTCTTTCTTTAAGATTATTGGATTAGGGAGGCATATGGATTCTCTTGGTAGAAAATTTAGTGATTTGACAAAATTTTTGATGGTGAGGAAGCCATTAAGGTTATTAACATTGATATGGGTGGCTTTCACATCCCTTCTTGTCCTGAAGTAGAGTCTATTATTTGGGCCTCTTCAAATGATGGTAATTAATCAATTAAATTAGGATATGTTGTGGCATGTTAGTTACCTCCTCAAAATAATTATTTAAAGGAAGTGTGGGATAAAATTTTGGTTCTTAAAATAAATCTATTTGTTTGGTTGGTCATAAAAAAACAAATTCCTCACTATTGATAATTTTTAGCAACAAGGAATAATTAATCAAAATAGGTATGTTTTATGTGAGAGGAATAATGAATTTGTTTCTCACCCTTTTAAAGATTCTTCCTTTACTCAATATGTGTTAAATTGGGTTCTTAAATTTTTTAATTTGGCCTAGACTTTTTCAGAATCCTTTTTTGACTTTTCAGTGAATGGAAGTCGTCCTTCTCTTTCTCGTGTTTATGTAAGGCTTGGAAGATATATATTCCTCAAGTTTTTTGGGGAGTTTGGTTAGAAAAAAATAATAGAATTTTTGCAGGAAAGAAGCTATCTACAAAAAGGGTGGGAGGTAAAGTGGTTTGGGCTATTCGTGAAAATATTTCGGTTGTTAAATTTAAAGAAAAGAGATACACTCCCCTTCACAAGAGACACATTATTTAGTCTCTTGGATTGCATAACAATTTGAGTCACCATAAAAGTTTGAATATTATTTTAAGAATTTTTGTAATGTGGATTAAATCTAGTTCAAGACGGTTCAAGCTCAACTTTTATGGTGCTTCCAAATGTAATACTGGGTTAGCAAGAGATGGAGGTATTATTAGAAATATTTTTGGTGATATGGTTGCGTCTTATGCTGGACCCTTGGGTTCCAATATTGCAACGTAGGTGAAACTACTTTAGCTTTATGGGGTATTTATTTGTAATTTTCCCTTAAAATTCAAAAGCTACATATTGAAGGGGGCTCCCTTAATATAATTCAGGTGATAAAGAAAGAGCTAAGTGCAAGTTATAACATCAAAAATATAATGGAAGACATCCTAAGGCTATTACTAAGGTTTGAAGAAACTATTCTTGGACATATTTACCATGGAGGTAATAAAAACGCTAATTTTCTAGATAAATTCGGGGTAAAACACCATACTAAGTCATTATGGCATAGTTAGGATTCTTTACCCGTGTCGGTTGATAGGATCATTAATGAAGACAAATAGCCCTTTATTTTCTCATGATAGACCTGGATTTAGTGTACTTATTTCTATGATTTCCAATTTCTTAAGCGTGTGTGTTTTTTGGTTATTAGTACTATTTTTGGGATCTTAATTTTTTCAGTTTCTTCTTGGCTTTGTTTCTTCCTTTCAAAGCTAGTTAATCTCAAACCAATGATAGGTGGTGACCGTGTGCATGTAGAACTAGCTTCTTATATTTCCTTACAGAAGGAAAAAGTTATTTTGTCCATTCTTAAAAAGGGGGGTCTCACCAGTTATATGTTTAACCTTACATGAAGTGACCTTTATCTTTGAGACGATTTTTCCTGTGCCTAGGATAACGGAGTTGTATCCTTAAGAGGGGTTGTTGTTCATGTTACATATGATCTAATTGCTAAGTTTTTTAGCTTTCCCTCATATGGCCTTAAAATTTTTAATGATAGATCCAAGGGGAAGGAAGAGTGGGAGATGTTTTTCCATGTTGATGAAAGGATTTATTCAAGGAATATGGGATAGCTTGGGTTTCTCTTCTAGGTATATGGCCTGAGATTTGTTTTCATATTATGAAATATGTCACTTTGGATAAAAAAATTCAAAAAATCCATACTCATCACTTCATCAATAATAAACGTATGAGCATTCCCTTTTTCCTCTTTTTTTCTCTGAGTAAATATATATAAAGGAATTTCATTTTAAGAAGGCTATGGCCCCTCTTCACCAGGGGCTTATCCTTATGTTGCTTAAAGTTGGTTTTCTTGTTATTGACCTTAGGGTTATTTTAAATGAAGGGTATTTTTGTTTTGGTGAGGATATGGATGACCTCCTTCCCTTGTCAAAGAGGATTAAGAATTTAAAAGAGAAGAGTAAAAGTGATAGAGATATCAATCTGGTTGCTACTTTAGTTTTACATAGTATGACATGTGGGATTAGTTTAGTGTCTAAATGTAGGTAGGAGTTTGAGGCTATATTTTGTGAGATGATGTTTCAAAAAAATGGAGTCTCAAGAACATATGGTGGTTTCCTTGGAGGCGGAAAATAATAATTTGGTTCGTATGGTTATAAATTTAAAAGTAGATGTTGTGATTTATGGCCAGGGATTGGATGTGCTTGATGATAAGAGGGTAGAAGATGTTTCTAAAGTTAAGAAATTGAAATGAGTTCTTATTAGTTATGATTATGCGGCCAAGGAAAATATTAATCAACAATATAGAAAGGAAGGGCATAGCTCCAGAGCTATGCTTAACTCAAAGTCCCTTTAGTAGCCATTTTGTTTCTTTTCTACTGAATTTTTCCTCTGGTGGTTGTTTGCCAATGTTTTTATCTATTTTTAGATTTTATTTGTAATTCCTCTTGTTTTCTTGGATTTAATTTATTTTTGACTCTTTTTTAGTGGTTTTTTGTCTCACTATGATCTTCATTTCCAATCTTTTGTAATGGCCCTTGAAAACTTTCAAAAAATTACTAATAAAAAAATACTAGGGAATTGAGAGTGGAAGATTTTATGTTGAATAGGATTTCCATATAAAGTATTGGAATTAATTCCAACATAGTAATATTTACTCTCTAGATTTAATATATGTACTTTACATTGTAAATATCCTACCAAATACAAAAGAGAGAGGACCTCTTGCGGAGGTATGACATATACATCTATATGCTCATTCAAGGGTTGTACCTTACCATTATTAGTTACCATAAAAACACTATTAAATTTAAAATAAATATGGGGAAATGTATTATTATGTAAAACTTGGGGTCATATGGCCTTGGTCACAAATTAAGGATCTAAAGGAGTATTACTATTATCCACAAGAAAGTAAGTCAAACTAGGACATGAAAGTAAACTTTGTGTACTGAATTCAATTAAAGGTGAATAAACATGTTCATATTTTATAAGTAAAATAGAAAAATTATCATCATTGTGCACATTATCATATACAAGTGGTGGATAATAATTAATATTAGAATCATTAAATTTTATTTTGAGAGGAGAGGTATAAAAACATTTTCTTATAGGAATAAAAATATTTGTATCATTATTGTATTCAAGATTATTAGTAGAAACATTAATGGTGCAAGTAAAATCACTTATTTCACATTCAATGTGAATAATAGAAAAAAAAAAAATAGAATCATGTATCGTTTAATAAATATGTTAAAATAAATGTCTTTATCTTTGCATTGAAGAGGAAGAGTAGAAATAAAATTCTTTTCTTTGAGAGAATGTACATTGGAAGAAGTAAAATCATGCATGTCATCATATGGAAATTACGTATGGATGGATTCTAAATTGTTATTAGAAACATAAGGAAGAATATCAATTAATTTATGAATAGAAGGAATATCATTTGTATCTAAGATGGAAATAGTGTCATCATCACTAGAGTATATTGGATTTATGGTAGTAGGAGAGGCATTTATGGGTGGAGGGGAAGGTAGTTGTTCACCATAATTTTCATAAACATATTCATTACCTTTAAGGCTAGGAAAATAATTACCAGTTGTGGTGAGTTTGGGGAATAAAAGTCTTCAGATATTCTGTATAGTTTGGAGTGGTGTACTAAATGGAATAGAATGAAGTTCCTTAGGTTTAGTAGTTAAGTAAGGTGATTTTTCTAAAAAAAAAATGGGATTATCCCCTTGATCATAAATGAATACTATGTCACCCTTATTAAGATATAACGAAGGAATAAATTTAAGAATAATCTTCGAGAGATGACTTCTTAGATAAAAATATTATTTGTATACAAGGTAGTAAATTCATGTACTAAAGTATGGATAATAAGAATTGAATGAGAAGGATTAGGAGACTATGAAAAAGTAGTAGTGGTATAGACCTGATAAGAGGGATAGCAATCCTTTCAATTTTGCAAAGTCCTATAGAAAGCCATGGTTAAAATAATAAATATGACAATTAAGATAATACAATGACATAACCCTGGAGTTACAGTAATCATAAGGCCTAATAAAATAGTCCATGAAAGACCTTAAATTAGGTGAAGGGTTTGAACAAAAATATGTTCACCAAAATAAATCAATCCTAATTAATTTTATTTATGTTTTATTTTAATTCATACTACATTAAATAAGATTCTAAACATATTCATATTTATAATACATATAAGGAAGTAGAAGTATATAACATGGAAAATCATAAGGACATTTGGATATATGTCATTAGAAGTGAAATTAGTATAGAAAGAAGCATTTAAGTGGTTCATAAGGTTTTTAGAATAAATTTTATGAGTAGCTTAGAATAGGAATATAGTTTGTGAACTGGAATTTTTTTTTTTTGAGTTGTGGAGCTTCCTGGTTAGGAGTGTACAAAATCATTAGGATTGCGAGTGCTTTCCTAATTAAAATGTATAGTTTTTTACTTGCATAAAATGGGAATCTATAACTTGTATTTTCAGTGTGTGTCATTGTTTATCGCTCTTTAGCATCTTTAACTTTGAATAAAACCCTAGATGTCACACTTGAACATGGAAAAAACCACATCTATCCTATAACACACTCAAGAAATAATTATCCCTAAAACTATATATGAAAATACTTGAGTCAGGTTGTCTTCAACGATCACCCGATTTTTGAGCCACCAAGTATTGTAGTACATTTCAAACTCAATTTAGTCCTCATAGTTCTATTTCTTAATGTTTATGCAACTATAACTTGACCTAATTTCCCCCCTATACCTCAACATTTATAGTGGTCTATGCTACATCATCCCAATAGAAAACCTTGAGTGTATATGAAATATTCATATTTATGCTCACTTATGCTATGTATGTAATACGCATATGTATATCTTGATTCCCTATCTCAGTAGATGGTAGATAGATAGGTTCTTTCTAGGTAATAAATACTTACATTAGAGTTATGTATGTATATATATATATATATATATATATGAGTTATTACTCTAAAATTCATGCCTTAGTAGTGGAAAAGGATGACCTAGAAAATATAATTGAAAAGATAAAAGGGTAAGAATTGGGCCCATGAAGAAAAAAAATAAAAAAAATATAAGATGGCAAGATCATACATAAGGGTTAGGATTATGGTATGGTTTTAACCATGCTGGATAATTTTTCCTAGGCTCAAATATAAAAAACAAAAAGGGAATTGGGTGGTGCAAAATAAACAAAATAGGTAGAATAGTAAGATATAGGGTTAAATAAAGCCATAAAAAGAAATACGATACAAAAATAATTCCACTAAGACCTTGTTTCATTATTCAAAACTCACATGTATATAAGTCTAATAAAAGACTGATGTAATAATGATTTTGTTTAGATTTTGGTGGATACATAAGTGCTGATAGTTAACAATTACCCCCAGTATGTTTACAATTCTCTGCCTATTGTGTCCCATTGGAATCACAAGTTACTAGTTAATGAGAATAAATATCTAAAGGTCCTAGTTTGGGTGGAATTTATGGGCCTTCATATACCTTGTTATCACTTTTTAGACTTCCTCTATTGTTCAGATCATTATAAAATAACCACTTCAGTTTTTTTTTGTTGGAGCCCAAAGATAATTTTTTGTGTTGAGATTGACCTTTCTTGGGACCTCAACGAAACTATTAAAATATAGGTGGGGGATTATCAATACAATCAATGAGTTGTCTATATTAACCTTCCCAACACCTTAGTTTAATTCCAATTTGGAGAAAATACAACTCAAAATTACCAATTTTTAGATGAGAATAATAATGTTGGACCACTATGCGTCACAAAATGTTTTGTAACAAATACCCCATTCCGTACTTTTCTCATGGCACTACCAAGGTTGTTCAACCAAAATCTTTCTAATTGCTTGTTTTACAGACCCTTCCTAATCAAATTGACATTTATCTCTCTAATCCTTCTATGGATTATATGTCACTATTGTAAGAGATAGTTTCCACTACTCCACTACATTATTCTCCTCTTTTTTCTCGGCTTATGTGGAGTTAACAGGTTTTCAAACTAATTTATAGGATAATGGTAGTTTTTTTTCTAGTTCTTAACTTTTATTTTCTTCCCACATAATGGGAATTCAATGGCCTTGTAGCCGTCCTATGCATGAAGAGAAAGGTGAGATTGTCACTTTTACTAGAAAAAAGATGAGTCTAGTGAATTATTTCTATCTAACCAACAGAAATGTTTATATAATAGTTATGACATCATTTTATGTTTGAATTCAATGTATATGTTTCTGGATTCTCCTTTTTAACTAATTAATTATCATAGAATATAATGGGTCTCACATAAACCAATTAGAGGAAAACCTTGCAAGATTTTAGGAAGTGATTTCTAGAGATGGATATTATATTTTTACAAGAAACTAAGGTGGTAGGCTATATGCTATCCACAATAACTAAAACTATCTCTCCAAATAGTTTATCTCTCAATAATAATCATGAGCCTAGCCACGAAATAATTACAAAATTTATTTCCCCTAGATGGAGGCCTCATTATGTTAATCACAGATGTGACCCAAAAAATCACATCCTCTTGGTATTATTAATTAATAATGTCTCTTTAGGAGTTTTTAAAGTTTATGCATCTAATGATGTAGTTGAAAGGATGATACTCTAGCACTATGTTTCCAATGAGCTCCATGATTTCCAATTGGTGATATGTGGATAATTTAAAATGGTAGAATTTCCTATTGGCTAGATATATCTTCTACCCATGTGCTGGATTGTTGGAAAAATGAAATCTTGTATGTATATGCACAGTAAAAATGGATTTTATGACCCCAATGTTTCTCTTCATTTTGAATATGTTGTTTTAAAAACTTGGTCTATTTTTTTCCAAGGATCAGATAATGTATTTAAACACCTAAATTGTGTCATGTTATTAGTGCATCATTTTTATCCTTCACTAGTGATTATCAATTACGAGGGGAAGTATTTCTAGATTTAGTCCTTTTTAACTACTACCTCATCCACTTTAGGATTGAATGGAAATTTTGGTGGCCATGTGTTCACTCTACTTAGTGTTACCTCAATACTAATATATTACATCACAAGCCCACCATTCACCATATTTAGAAATTTTGGGGCCCTATGACACACCCTTTTGGTAGTCGATGTATTTTTTTGTGCACTTTTGGGAGCTAGTTGGCCCATTTTTTGTGCAACTCTTACTCTTCCACCACCTTCAAGCTATGCCATTCCTTAACTACACTAGAGAAAAATACCTTTAATGAACATTTGGAGGGACAAGTGGTGAATATTTCATAGCACATACAAATTATAGATGCTTACAACATTAGAGGAACTTAGAAAAAATCTATATTATATTTGTTAAAAGTGGGTGATTAAGTTTATAATAAATTATTTCATTACATAAAATCCAAACATGCCCACAAAAAATTAAATGTTATCTAGGAAGGATTTCATCATCTTTCAGAAGTGTTGGAGATGGTATAGGTTTTTCTACTCAATTATCAATGAGTTTTCAAATCTTAGTAGGTTTCTCTAGAGTGATGAGTGGCTCTAGATAAATTCTTAGCCATTGTCCCTTGTAATCTCTCTCAATTAAAAAATATTGTTTTTAATAGAATTCCAAGTACTAAGGACCGATTTGAGGAGGTTTTTCAAATGGAAAATGATAATATTCCAAGAAATAATGGGTTCTCATATTAAATATATAATACCTTTTGGGATGTGGTTGGCAATGATCTTTTTTAGGTCTATTAAGAGGCCTTTTATTCCAATTGTCTTGGTCAATTCATCAAAAATGGGCATATCAAATTTATTTCCAAGATCAATGATCTGTAGCCAATTTCTAATGGGTGCTCAATTAATCTCCTCAATGTTTTTGATAAGAACATTTCTAAATCTCTCGCCTTGTGTATTCACAACCTATTACCTACAATTGTTAGTTAAAACAAACAAGGTTTATCTAAAGTAGATACTTTTCAGATATTGTTATTTCAATATCATAAGGTATGGAATGGGATAAATGGTCACAAAAAGATTATTTTATTAAAATTGATTTTGAGAAATCTTATGAAAGGATCAAATAACATTTTATCTTCACCATGCTTAAATATCTTGGGTTTGACCCTAACTTTTTTAGTCTTATGGCCATGATTTTTTCGATGCCTCTACCTATCTCTTTGTTAATGTCACTCACTCTGATACTTGTTTGTCTCTTTCAATAAATTCATCAATTTTTCCCACTTGATACTTCTTTATAAGTTTTATCCGTAAAGTTATTTTCATATCTTCTCACTAGTGTCACTCAATGTGGCTTCGCAAAATGATTTTTTTACCAGGTTTACCTCCTACTCATCTCATCAATGTTCATTATTACCTTAATTGAATTAAATCCTAATTTTTAACATTATTTCTCTTTCCTGGATGTCTATTACCTCACGTCATGTTTATAAATTCAATGGAAAAATACTCAATGCTAGGAAGTATATTTTGCTTTCTCCCCACATGGCTATTTATTCTTTAGTGTAATTAGATTCAACATGGTGATATATCCTAATTTTTAAGAATCTATTTTACATTCCAAGTAACTTTTTCCTAGCTATGGAAATATGCTATGGATTGTGTTAAATAGAAGCTATTATATTGGATCACAAAATGCCTCTCATTAGCCAATAAATTTCATATTTGTTCCAAATTTCTCATGGCCCCTCATGTTTAATATTATTCATATTGCCCCTCCTTTGAATACTCTTACAAAATATGGAGAAACTATTATGTGATTTTTTAGAGGCTAACTTAGAGCATAATAAGGGTTTTAATTTGGTCACTTGAGAGTATTGTAGGATAACCAAATAATCAAGGTTATATTTTGGATGTCAAGGAATTCCCCTTTATGAAAAATGTATTCATTGTGCCATGGATGCAATAGAGATAGAAAATTCTGTTATGTAACAATATTTCTGAGGGCTCATCTCATGGTTGGTTGACTTGGAAGGGTTTGGGTTTCCCAAATCTACATTTTATAAAAATCCTTATGAAATTGGTTAGACTGTCTATCATTAAAAGTGTTTGGAAATATTCTAAGAATATCAAACCTTGGATTCTTTAGAATAGATATGAGTTCATAACAGGGTTATCTGTGAATTCACACTCGATGTGGTGGTCTCTAGTAATTACCTTCCACAATGTGCCTCTTGTATAGGTTTCGTAGGTACACACACCCAAGATTTTTAGGTGATGGATTCACATGTTGTGGGACTTATTTAATCATCCATGTTGATAGCTTCTGAATTGGCCTAAAGCTAAGGGACTATTTTACTAGCGAATAACAATCAATGCTCTTATTAGACCATCCTTGAATCTATTCCCACTAAGATGTTCCAAAAAAATTGAATTTTTTCCTCTAAGAATTGTTGGAAGAACTGGAAACGGTCTTGAAATATGCAATTTCTCCATTATTTTCCTAGAAATTACTATGATTCACTATCTCCCAAGCTTCAAATTGTGGAAAAACTCAAGTTTTATTGGTCCCATTTATGTTCTCCTTGGTCGGGATTTTTTTTTCTACTATATGGTCTTCCATTCTAGAGCCTAAGTTTTCTCATTTTATATTTTGTTTAATTAGTTATGGATTACCCATTAGACATAGGCTCATTCACATAAGTGTTCCAGATCAACATTCCATTTTTTTAGGCATATTGAAACCGGTATGAACCTTTTCTAGTTATTCCAAAAATCTTAGACTATTTGGGTCTGGATCCATGAATTCTTTTATCCATTTTCTCTGAAACCCTTCCTCTGGAAGAAAATTTTACTCGTGTATTGGTAAATATTCCCCATGACATTCAACAAAGTATAACATGCTTTTAGAGTGGAAATATTTTTATATATCGAAAGAGGTAAATGCTTCTCTTTTTTCTCATAAAATTTAAGATTACAGTATTTTAAATTTCAACAAAGAAATGATTAAGTCTAATTTTTTAGTATATATTCACATCCAAGATCGGAAGGTGGTACTAGAGATATCCCACCTCAAGACTCTTTTGAACCATTTGAGTAACACTTGTTATTTTTCTCATGTTCCATTGCTCTCTACAAGTCAAGATGCCTATTCTAGATGTCGTTGCTATCAACGGAGTCGATCACATCAATGAAATCATATATCTGTTCTGGGTGGGGCTTACCTCATGAACTCCACTCTTCTTTGCAAGAATATTAGGGATGGTTGGGCTCACCACCTCCTTTCCATCACATTTTACTACCACCAGTAGATACTAAAAACTTTCCTTAGCTGAATTTTTCCATTTAACTATTTAGGGACCTAAGAGAATCAAACTAACAAGCCACATCAGGGGTCCCCTATGATGCCACTGGTTGAGATCCCATTTATAATCGGAAATACCTTTCGCTAAGATATTGGGGCAATCCCAATTATTACAGTCCTTTTCCATTGTCACTCTTTGCGACTACAACCTAATGTACTAATTTTATATTTGGATATGGTCTATGGGCTCATTTTTTTTGTTGCTCGTGCCTTAGGGAAATTATATACTTGAGGCATGATTCCATACTACCTAGTATTTTTGTGAATAGTTTTACTCTCTAATTTTTTGGTAATATAACAACTATTTCATCAAAACATCATTCCTTCTTACATAATTATATTTTCTTTAAAAGAGGAAATTGACCTACCATCTTGAATCGTCATATCTCCAGTGTATTTCCTACTTGTATAAAAATAAACTTCAGATACCTTATTGAAATCAACAAAACTAATAGTGACTTCTCCATATCTTTCTTCTTGATTCTTAATGCCATATTATGTGTCTTACATCCTACTGAGCTTTTGTATGAAATTTATATAAAATCCTATCAACTATAGAATATTTTCGATTTTTATGAAATATTAGGTGGAAACCATTTCAATATATATTGCACCTTCTTGGAATCCATCTCCAATCCTATGAGATATCAAAATTCACAACTATACTAACTCAGATATGGAACTCCAATTAATGTTCACATGAATCTTCTATTTGTGAAAAAAATATAATAGTTCTCCCAGTTAGATCAAGTGATCCTATTAGTCACATAGAATTATTATGTAATTTAGAAACAAAATTTTAAATTTATGAGAAAAATATTCAACATGTCATTCATGAGTCTCACATATGCGCTTAGAGTGTTATCAAAATGGCATGAAAAACTATTCATATAATCCATCTTGTATCTTAAATGTAGTTTTCCATTCATCACCCTATATTATTTTGATTTTGTGATATCCACTCTTACAATAAATATTGTTGAGGTATTGTAATTCACTTAAGAAATCCATCAAACCATTTACATGGAAAAATGGAAATCTTTACATGATAGTAATCTTGTATATGAGTTTATAACTGATTCTAATTCTTGATTCACGTCCTTTCTTTAGAATTAATATTGTAGATATTATGAATGGGATGAGGACTATGTGATAAACAATTTATCAAGTAAATTTTGTAATTGCTTCTTCATTTCCTCATTTTCCACAAGTTTTAAACTTGTAGATGAATCCGATGTGTAAAAAATACCTAAAAATCAAAGTAATTTAATGAATAATTCTATACATATGTGTAATTCCCACATTTTCAACACCAAAATACCACAATAAAATTATTGGAATAATTTTTTTTACTTTAATTACACACTACACAACACCACATGGGATCCAAATAAAGAAACTAGACATCATGTAGGACACTTACATAAACATGAACCCACTCATACAATAGGATAACATAGGGTACATATCAATGTCTTACTCAAATGACATAAAAAAGGAAAATGAACTAATTACAGTAAGAAACACATGATAGGCATACTCTACAACATGGCCTTTTCATGGTTTACATATTCATTAGATGTAGGTTTCCATTGTATGACCTTATAGCTTTCAACAAAATTAAACACATAAGGTTTAAAATTTCCTATTTTAAAAACTTCAATTACTTTATTTTGTAAACCATTATTCTTTAACAGAGAATTCATGTTTGGTTCCTTTCTCAAATTCCATTAGTTATCCATAGCTTATTTTTAAAATAAATTCAATCTAAACAACTACGAGTCTCCTAATATTCAATTCTTATGTTAACATTTGTATCGAAAAAATTGTTTAGTTGACTATAATTGTCTGAAGAACACATAACATGGGACCCTTCGTTCCTTTACAACTAGGTTGCATGTTTTTGTGAAACATTTCACCTATAGTGGTTCCTTTAGAATTTTCTTGTTTCTCTTATGGAAATAACTTTATAAATCTTGATTGTGATTAGGAACGTATAAACACACAGGTACCTTATAATATTTGACTTAAGGATTTGTTTGAAAGAGTTGAGTTTACTTGGTTTAGAAAAATACTGTCGTTATAAAGAGGAAAATTCAAAAGAAGAAAAAATTAAGGTTGCTAGATCAATATAAAACCTATCCCGAGTTCATTTCATAACATTGTTTAATACTAACAATAAATTATTTTAATCTTATAATTATTACAACCAACTATGTAGGTTAACTAATTAAGTTTTATCATTCTTGATTCACAATCCGTTGTTCCTATTAGGAATTTATATTTTCACAATCATATTGAACATGGACAATCACATTACACCTATGTTCCCCTTATAGATATTTTTCCTTGAATCTAAGTGACGAATTTCACATCTCAAAATACTTCTCTTTCATCATCTTAAGGGTTCAATCTCAGTAGAAATGAGTTAATTACATGTTTCAACCATAGACTCTACTTCCTGAGTGATCCTAGATTTAATATATTCCTATCTTTGCAAAGGGTTCTACTAATTTTTACAAGTCCAACGAGAGTGCAATTTCCTTACTTCACAAGACCTTGGCTTCAATTGAATTTATCCCATTCTTAAGTCTACATTTCATTATTTCATTAGCATCGTTGTTTAACCACATTCATGCATACAAAGCATGTGATCATGCATCATATATGATTTTCCAATTTATTAGGTTGTTGTATTATTCATGGAGCTCTACTTAATCACATTCATTTTATGATCACATTTGACATTTTAGCTTGTTTTGACATCGCGCATTGGTCTATAAATTTTGTAGTGGACATTCCTTATTTTAATGTTTTTCACCCTTTTTACTCACTAAATTTACATGGTTTCTTTGGTTCTGTGTTAACATCATTTTGGAACAAATGAAATTCCTATAACACTTACATAACACTGAGGAATTTAATACTATAAGGAGTACAACCTCACATAAGACAAATCATTTCATTGTTCTTAAACACGCAAGTATTAGGTTTATATTGCAAGAGAGATATCCAAAATAGTCTTAAGCATTGAAAAAGCCTCTTAAGGACCTATTTCAATTGTTGGGTAAATACGCAAGTAAATCAAAACGTAGTCTCCACTCACATAATTTAGATCTCATAGGATATCAATCGTAGGTACAAACCACCAACTATCTTTCAAGGATTTGGCCACCCACTAGGGTACTAAGGTAAATTAAACATAAGGGGGTAACTTATTCGTGATATGGTAATACCTAAAACACCTAAAAATCATCACCTCACTCGTCCCAATATGATAGGTTTCATAACATATGTGCACCACATCATAAAATATTAGGGAAATGGTCATTAGTAGGATGTCTTAAGTATGAAGCATAAATATGCTTAATGAGATAATAGTATTTTACTAACATGATCAATGTTTTATACCTTGGAAAATAATCAAATTGTAGGAGGAAGTACAATAGGCATTATAACTCATTCTTTTATTTTCGTTAGTTTTGATGAGAGGATATTCTACCTAGAATTTTGCTTGATCAGGAAATATACCAATAATTAACATAGAAAAATATTAGTTGAATATCTTTATAACATTGAGTACAACTTCACATCTAATTTGATACTATAAAATATAGCCACATTGGAATTCTCTTTTCAAAATATACAAAGAAAAATTCTTCGAACAAAACTACATATCATTATTCTATGGTAATACATGTATTGCAAGGTGAATATAACATTATAATGAAAACTCATTAATTACAACATATCACATCCATAAAACTCCTCTTGATTAGAGTACCTACAACCAAATTTGCATCATTCCTATGACTGAGTATTGAAATCCCCTACACTCAAGCAAAAATTCCACACATCCATCATTTCAAACAATCGGAACAGACAACAAAGAGAGATAAAGATAGGAGAGAGAGAGACAAAAGAGTAAGGGAAGGAGGAAGAAAATATAGGATGCATTTTATTTTCAAATCACCATAACATTCTATATTTAATTTTCATTTCATTTTAAATCATATACATTTTGACCCATTTACATTTTCAAAACCTAATGAATATTTTCATAATTATATCTAGAGAGAAAGGGTAAGAGAGAAAAAGTTTGGATTTTATTTTCCTTTCTATTCATCATATCATAATCACACACATTATCAAATTTTCATTTCATTTCCAACCCATGACATTTATAACGCATTTAATTTTTTAGAACAATTCAAAATATCAGAGTTACTTCTAGAAAGAGAAAAGGGAAGAGAGAGAAACATCATAATTTAACAAAAAACATTCATACAATAATTTGATAAATTCATACTCTATAAAGTGTGGAAATGATATGTGCAAGGTTCCATCGTTAGTTAGGAGTCAATAGAACCCTTAGAAAGTGTGTTTAGCTAAATTTTCAATTTTGGTGCAAGCGGGCCGAAACATCTAAAGTAATCACAAATTGGGCCTTGAAAAAACTTGTTTTAAGTTTGAAAAAAAAGGTTGATGATTCTTGTGTCCTCTCCCATATACATAGAATTCATCACATTAGACATAAGTTTATTACGAAGAGCAGAGCTAAAGTTACAAGGGAAACTCTGGGGCTAGTTATCGTAATTGCGACAAAAACTCTTGTCACTCAGGGACCAGTGGGCCCTAAAACCCACTTGCAATATATTCTCCAAAGGCATTTTCATTGAAATTAAAATGTATTACGATCCTCTTGCTGGCGGTCTAGTTATATGTGGAAATGTTTTCAATTTTTTGCTCGAACTAAGTGGCAACTGTAGGCTGAAACCAACCACATTTTACTAAAACGAACATGTCACTACAAGTGACTGATAAGCTAAGTGGGATTAGAAATTTGAAATGCAAGGGTGTTAATTAAGTTCAAACAACTTGGTTAAGTTTCCACATAGTGTCTCATGTTACCAGGGGTCATGCAAGGAGTTTCAGGTTTACGGTATATTTTGGTGTGACACTCCATGCACATAGCTTTCAGGGTCAAATTTTTTTATTTTTTTAATGTTTGACAGTTCCAAATGAAGTAAGGTTTTTATCATTGGTTGGAGTTACATTTCCTAATAATTAACATTTAATTTCAAAATGCAAGAAATGCTCAAAGTTGAATTTAGTGCAAGCGAATATTTGCAAGAGGAAAACATAATAGTGATTTTCATCCTAGATTTAGGTTGGTGACTTTAATTTGCTTGTGATTTCCCACTACCCTTTCTAAAAATCCAGTTGTGCATGTCCATCCAGCGTGGTATTCTGTGAAACCATTTTTTTTCCTCCAATAATTACTTTCGGCTTGACATTAAAATCCCTTTCAACGAACCATCCTCTGTATATATTGCAATCATTGTAGTCCATAAGACAACACCGCTTTTAGATATTTTGTCAAATGATTCACTTACTAAGTATTTGTTTTCACATTTTACATACATATCTTCATGACATTTACAAATAAAACATCATGTGGACACCTGCTGATTACATTTGATGAACAAAAGAGAAGCTCGATAGGGGAGGCCTACATATTTTCTTTCTAGCTACCAACACCCCACACACTTTCCAAGTAACTAAGTGCCAATCTAAGAGGTGACCACAAAAAATGTGAACTAGAAATCATAAAGTGTCCTTAGGCTTGCCCAAATGATCCTTCATAGAGATGCATGAAGGTTAGATGTTGGGTAAAGGATGTGGATGTAAATATCTACTCCTTTCACGTCACCTTGTGGTCAAAATTTACATTAAGATCTTGTTGCTCCATAGACAAAATGTCTCAACATTCATTTGAGTAAATAGAACATCCCTACCTACTTTAAAAAAATCCCCTGATGCAACCTAGCTACATTGACATGTACAAATTGGATAAAATACAAAAAAAATGCCCCCATTCATGTATTAACAGAGGTTAGAAAAATGTATGGTTTCACGTAGAGGAAAGGTGAAAGAGAAAAATCTTGGAGAGACATATGTGGGATAGCAGGAAGGGAACACTTAATGTCTAAGAAATACAACAACTACTCAGAATAAAATATAAACAACAGATAAAGACAAATACCAACAAGCTTACAGTACACGTAGCATAGGTGGTTAGAAGAAGAAGAAGTAAGATCATAACAGCTATACCTTACACCTAACTCAAGCTCCTCCTCATCCCCAATCATATTTTTCAGACATAAAAAACCATAGCGATAGGAAATAGTTTCCTTTCAATTCAAAGAAAATTTCAATCTTCTTTAGCTAGAAATACAAATGCACATTAGTCAATTTGTAAAAGTAAAATGAAGAGATATTAGGGATACATATTTTATCTCATGAGTAGGGCTAAGTTACCCATCATGGTACTGATTGAGGATAGCTACTTATGAGGTTTTTGTCTAACACAATCCCCTATCACATTCTATACGTTTCCGATATCTTATTACTACTAAATTGCAAATTTAACTTGGGTTCCAATGTGGTTACCATTTAGATCTTGAACACAGTGCTTATATTATTCAGGAAAGAAATGATAGGTCTGAAAGGTCATCTGGGATGTGTCGTTCTCCATATTCTGTTGAAGCTACAAAAGATGGAAAATTTTTCTTGGGAGGTGAGAGCACGGTTTGAGGGGAAAGGGATGTTGATAGTGCTAGTGCAGTACAACTTTACACTTGTCAATTGGATTGCATTGAAAATGGGGCACTACAATATGTGACTATCGATCCAAACTATCATTATACATGATATATTATAACTCACCTAACATATTCTTTACTTAATGTGAAATTTTTCATTCCAATCTCATCATGGCCACCTTCTCCTTCTATACAGGGTTTGGAAAGATAAATAACATTCAATCTTATTCTTCATATTTTACATAATTTTTTTTTCCCAAAAAGGTCAACACCTTTATACCCCTTTGAAATTATACACTCACATCCTTTTAAGGATTTAAAGTATGCTATGTTCCATTTTTCACCAAGGTGTAATAATTTTTATGGTCATCATACAAAATTTTACTTTCATACTTCAAAGTTTGACAAAGTTACACATCAGATATTTCCATGGACATTACATCACACATGAATTATCTTCATAGTTACCAATCTTAAAGTCACACTTTATATTTATCATTTATAATAATTAGTATCCCTTTAATTACCAACATTTTTATATGGAATTATATCCATAATCCTCTTAAGAAAAAACCTTCCAACCATCTCATTGTAAATAATAATATTAATGTTACCATTATCTCTAATGACTTTACAATACTTACTTATAGGTTTGTAAATGGTTATGAATAGATTATTCATCTACATATGTTAATTATCCATTGTAGTTGGATTCAACAAAAATTTGTTCATCATGAGAAATTCTCCACACTCAAAATATTCTATTGAGTTACTTGATGTAATAATTTCTTTTATCTATATTCCTGACATGTTTTCTAGAAAAAATTCTCCACACACCTTTATTATGCTATGCATTTAAAAATTTAACACATGATGCATGGTTTCTCCATTATAGAAAAAAATATAGAGAATCATCTACCTCTTGTATCCTCTTCCTTGGAATGAATATCTACATCAACTACTTTACACGTGGTTTTAATCATGTCAATCAATCCCCTCATTCTTTTACATGTGATTTGGATTATCATTGGGAATTTCTCCAACTATACATAAGAACATTCTTTTCCCCCATGCACTTCCTTATCATTTATGAACCACTTTTATTCATCCTTCTACACTAATTGATATGATTATCCTAAAAAACATAATCTAACCATTCCAAAATCATTTTTAATTGGAATATATAATCCATTGACATACCTTTATAATTTCTCTACACCACCTTCTATGTGTCTACAGAAAATTGTCACGCTTAAAACTATTTTGTATAGTTCATAATGCCTATATATTTTTATCTCACATTTTCTTTCTTCTTAACATATCTTTATTGGTAATACAAAAGAAATAATTTATTTTTCATCTTGGAAATAATCCATTACCATGCTTCAACATTATCATTTTATTTTCTTTATCTGTTATTTCGAATATGATCCCACCATAAAGACCCACCTTGCTTGTTATTTTTATAACAATAATAAATCTACTTTTGGTATTGAATGCAATCATAGTCAAAATACTTATCCAATTTAGAGATCACGTCAATGATATCCTCAAGATATAATCTTGTTGATTAGTTTGAGACATCAATGGTAAAGTTACCTATAATTCTTTAAATAATCGATAGATACATATCTTCATGCTCTTTTGATAACTCTTTATCTATCCCAAGCTTCGTTTATTCATCATTACTAGAGTCTTCATCTTTAAAAGTGTGCCCTCTTTGATTTTTTTCCATATCTTCAAGTCTTTCATGTAGACCTCTCATTAGATATGCTAAATATGCATCAATTATTGGTCTAATCCCTCCTCTTATCATTGAAATACCTATATGTTCCATCCCAATTTCCTCACACAAACAACAGTAAAAAATTCCACAACCTACAATGTGTACCCAATATCATAATTAATGGAAGATGCCTACACCTGCTTTACACCCAAACTCACAAATATCGAATCTAGACAAATGAAAATCACTAACCTATAAGAATTTACATCCCACTCCAAAACAATACTAATGAAAAAAATGTTAGGGGTCTCAATGAAGATATTCCTTATACCTTGCAACAAAAATGATTCTAGAGAAAATGCCTTACATAAGCAAGATCACTGCACATATTTAAAGAAACAATAAAGGAGTCTTCTATTTATTAACGAGAAGAATTATCTATTCATGAAAAAATAATTAATCTATTCTAACATCCTTACAAGGAATATTTTAAAGGAAATCCACGAAAAATAAATCAACTTCTAGAATCTTATTCTTTATATGCTTGTTAACTCACAAGACTTACACATAACTAGAATTAACTCTATCAAATGGAGTAATAACAAAAAACACTTAAGCTACTTATACTTCACTTGTGTAGGACATTGTTTGATTATGAATTCTCTTCTAGATATTTTGATCACTCCAAGATGCTTTACATGTTCATCAATCCTTCTACTCATATAATATGGTGATAGAAGTAAGTATGTCTTTCGTAATTAAAGATACCTTTGCAAAAATTCCTTAACTTGGTAAAATCATCATTGAATCACCTCATATGGTTTTTGAGTAAATATCCCTTATGGAAACATTATCATTCGATCAAAACATACCAAGCACCTTGATCTTAAAGTTATTGAAGAAAAGAGATCATGGCCCACATGTTTGGTGCACAAACGGTCAATGTTTATAAGTCCACAAGAACATATGATCTATAGGGGCAAAAGTGAAAATTATTTATAAGGTGAAAAAATTCATAATGTGCGAAAAAAATTGCAAGAAAAAATTGAATATGATATAAAAACTACCAAGGCTTCGTTCTGAGACTTCCCTATTCAAAGTAAATGTATGCCCAAGTTTGTGAAAAGTCATGAAAAGCTATGCAAGAATGCAAAATTTACACATGGGTATTCCACAAAAAAAATTGCAAGAAAAAATTGAATATGATATAAAAACTACCAAGGCTTCGTTCTGAGACTTCCCTATTCAAAGTAAATGTATGCCCAAGTTTGTGAAAAGTCATGAAAAGCTATGCAAGAATGCAAAATTTTATTTAGGTAATTCTAAATCCTTTTTCATGATGGAAGTTTGCAACTTAACCAGATGCTCATGAATCATGTTCCTATTTTTACGAGCTCTATAAGATTTGTATGCCTTTATAGAATTTTCTATTAGTTGTTAGAAAACAAATATCCTTCATTGGAACCATAATAATCCTGTAACACCTTGCAAAATCATGATGAAATCGAGAGAGTTAATACGTGCTTCTCAAATTTCTACATTATTATTAAGATCCTTTGAATTTGAGTAGTTTAAGAATAATCACATAATTGTAATATAGTTCATTTAAAATATGATGAGTCCTCATCATTTTTATGAATGCAAGAAGAAGTAAAATGCTATATGATTATGATTAATTGTATAAATTCATAAATTCTACTTTTATCATAATAATGCTTTAGAAGTAAATCAATCATGTTGTTTTTCAAATTCCATTCTAGAAATTTACATGTAATCTTTTATTTTATGTGTTTCTTCTTAATTCTAAAAATTCACATGTGATTCTTCAATATCTCTATGTTAAAAAAATAACTAATACACTTAACACATTTTTGATATACACATTAACACACAATAGGTGCCAAAAGATGTCAAAAATGACAAAGATATCTAGAGGACACCAAACAAATGCTAGAAGACCCCACCAAATAGGTGACCAAAATGATATTGGTGTGGTTTTGACATTCTAGAAAAAGATACCTTCTATAGTTCAAATAAAGGCCTAAAACAACACAAAAAAAAGGAGAAGAGAGAACCAATGAAAGATAAACATGAAGAAGTGGGAGCAAGTAGTGTCAAAATAACAAGGGGAAAAATAAAGTGTAAAGTCAAGAAAATCAAAATAAACCAAAAGGAAGATGCCAAAAATCATATACACTCAAAAGACACATCCCAACACGATGTTAACATAGAAACAAAAGTTTAGTAGACACATTAAAACACTACTATCATACCAATCAACTAGTTGAAAATAGGTGTCTACATTTGGTAGGATATTCATACAATAATTAAAACATAAGTTCAAAAAGTGTGGATTATTACGTGACATCTCCCATTGGTGTGAAATATAAAATACAAAACACTCTAGGACTCTCCAGAACTTACAAATAAAAAACGGCATTCCATCTATGCATGTTCAATTCATAGCTAGTAAAAGTTACTAAATAGTTCAGTTGTAAACTTCTGTTGGTATATGAAATTTTACTCAATTAGGCTGCTTAGTAGACCTTGAAATTTTAGTTGATAACTTCATGTGAAAATAGTACTGAAATTTAAAATACAAGGAATCGATTGCAAGACAATTTTATTATGCAATAGTTGTAATATCAAAACCAGAAGTATACAAAGAGATGATAACTTACATATGTTCTTAGAAGTATTTTGATGCTTGTTTCTCTAAGAACATTTTTCTCTCTCTTTTTTTTACTCATGAGGTGTTTAGAAGCCCTCAAAATATTTAGCTTTTAGTTTTTTCCTTATGATATAAATTAAGTTGTAAAAATAATAATTATTTTATGGAGATATTGGGGTTGCAATTGATAATCCAACAGAGAAAAGTAGTAAAATTGGTGAATGAAAGTGCAGAAATAAATTTACACACGAAATAACACACAATAATATTATATTTTCTATTTATCTGCACAACATGTTTGGCTAATATATAGCCAATACAATAGAAGAACTACTTCCTAGAAAATAGGAAGTCAACAAACAACTTAGCCATTTATAATTTTACGGGTACAACAAAACTCTATAATAATATATTGTTGAAACAATATATTATAACAATATGAGTTGTAATACCAACTCAATTACATCACGATCGTTGCAAAATCTGACTAATGCAAACACAACATGAAAATGAGAACTAACGACAGATGAAATACTAACATTCCCCCCCTGAGTGTGATTATTAAAAAAGACCTGCTGTTTACAAACACCTGAACCTCGACTCAACTGGCCAAGCAAACTTAGACAGAATAAACATCAAACCTCAAAAATGGTTTTACAAATGGTTGACCACTAACTCAAATCAAATAGCTGGTTTTGCAAGTGGATGCCCATAAACCATCAAGGGAAAACGAATTGTTTCCCAAAAAAGAAGGGATGACCAGAACAGAAGGGAGAAAATAACGGATACCCAAAATTGAATGGAATCCCTAATATTAAACATACCTGGACTGAGAAACGTCGTAGATCTGGCCCTTGATGGCCATGAGCAAGGGTTTCTTGGGATCTGTTCCGTCATAGGCTTTCAATTCCTCCTCTGTGACCTCGCCTAGCTGAACAGGCTGAGGCAAAGGCTCCATGGGCACAAAGTCCCTGGCATGGGTTTCAGGTGCTCCAAACATGCCACTCACGAGATGATAAACCCCCACCAACACAGCCAACAGCGTGAAAAAAGTTACAGGGGAGAGCCCCGTATATGCAGGAATGGCTTCCATGAAAGTTCCCCATAAACCCATTTCGGACAGAATCGAAAATTCCACTATTCTCAGCGATTACTCGACAATCAAAGAAGATGAGAAACGCAAAAGGTAATCCAAAACCCCTCTTTCGAGAAGAGAGAACCAATGAAAGAGGCACAACAGGAAGACAGTCCGTCCAAGTTGTGTGTATATAACAAGGGGTATATATGTTGTCTCCGAGGCACATTGAAAATCAACACATAAACTTACAATTTAAGAGCGGCTTAGGTCATAGCTACACTCTAAAGACCAGGGCAGCTCCCCACACGAATGCGAACATGGGCTGAAAGGAAATATTTAGTAAGTCTTACATCAAAACGACTACCTATCATACCAATCGATTAGTTTCGGAAATCGGTGTCTACAATTGGTAGGATCCTTCCCTAGGTAGGTAAGTACCCCCATGAAGTTCAAATGAGTTTGGATTAATTTCCTTCCCTAATACTTAGCCACGTAGGTACCCCCATGAATATGGGTAAAATACAAGATCCCTCTAGGACTTTCCAGAACTTACAGCTAAAAAACGGCTATGTTAAATGTATGTATGTGCAATTCAGTTGCAGCATTAGTTTAGGTTACTAAATGGGTTCAGTTGTCAAACTTCCTTGGTGGGATAGGAACACTTTTACCTCAATGTCTAGGCTGGTTGGTTGACCTTGAAATTTGTAGTTGATAACTTCATGTGAAGGATAGTCTAGTGGAGAGATCTTAAATGTATCTATATCGAAAATCGATTGCATAGATAATTAATTATTAAGACATTTGTCTTGGATTATCATAACCATAAGTATATATATATATGATATACTATATATATATATATATATATAGTATATTGGATGCTTGTTTCAGTGTAATGGAGATGTTTCTCTCTCTTTTTTTTACTCGAAGAAGTGTAAACTTAGAGGCCCTCAAAAAATTCCAGGAAGAAGAGGGGTTCCTTATGATAGAAGGGGTTTGAGGGAGGAGAAATACAGCGGTGGGGAATTAGTTTATGGAGAAACCTACACAATACCCTTGATAATCTTAAGACAAGGGACATATGAGGTCTGTGTATTTTTTGTCAATTGTTTGTAGGAGAAAGGGGGTGTAGTCACACGAGATAACATTGAGGCAATAATACTATATGGACTATTTATCTGCAGAACATGAAAAGCCTAGTCATATAGCCAATACAATCCGAAGAACTACTACACTACATTTGTAGGAATGTCTCCCTATAACTTTGCCATCCCTATAATCTCTCATACGGTTACAACAACTAACTCTATATTTGTAACATTGTTGTAGCCACAACAATATACAACTAGCTTAGTATGAGTCGTAATACAAACTCAATTTACCATCACGGTAATTATAATCTGACTTTGATAATAATGTGTAGCACTAAATAATATGAATTCCTAACATTCCCCCCCTTAGTGCGAACATGGGAAAAACCTGCTGTTGTACTTGCACTTGCTCATGATTTGGTGATTTTCACAGGATGATCACAAACCTCAAGGATGGTTTTACAAATGGTTGACCACAAACAAAGAATGCTGGTTTTGCAATTGGTTTACCATAAACCACAAGGTGATGGTTTTGCGAATGGATTACCAACAATCAAGAATGGTGGTTTTGCTATTGCTTTACCACAAACCACAAATGAAGGTTTTCAAGTGGTTTACCTACAACCACATTATGATATGCAAAGTACTACTCTCAGCCCTCATCACATCTCACTGCAAGGAATAACATAGGAAATTCTGCTGAAATATGCTGCTCATACATACATAGAAAAAACTGACATAATGGAAATGGAACATTGGATCATGTTCCCCCGCTCAATGTGAAATTTCCACTTATTGAAAATTGAAAATTGTACCACAGTGGAAGCACTAAAATCAAACTGCACACACACACGTCACCAAAGCTGGTATGTGGCCCCATCATTAGAGACTGACGAGAGGTCACTGAGTGACCTCCAACCTCCGTTTGCCTCCATCCTCCAGTCTCATGCTGCTAGCTCAGCAAATTTGGTTTTGAGGCTCAATAGTTGTCAGGATGTTGGGTAACACTGAAAATTCATCCGTAAGGCAAAAGTTATTAATTTTTACAACACTTTTGACAACACAAAAAGACAAGAATACTACTTATGAGATATAAGACAACTCAACTCTTTTGACAACTTTATACGAATAATGACTATTGACTATAGTCATATCTTATAGAAGGAATTTTATTTTTGACGAAAGACTCTTTTACAATACATTCTTTTTTGACGATAATGACAAACGATAACTTTATTATTGCTTTGACATACAAATAAATGACCAAAAATAATATTTGAATATTTAAAAAGTAATCAGACATTACTTTTTACTATAACACTTGATTTTAATTGACTATCTAATGAACACAATAAATAACTATGACTTCAAATCAAACTTATTAATACAACAAAAAAAATGACCACGTAAATGAATATAATAATGACCATTATTAAAAAAAAACTTTAACCTGGACAAAGCATAAATGACACCTAGACTTCAATTTGTGACAAGAGATGCAAAACTAATTACAAATCTATGGACTCGTGACAAGGAAAAGCTAAAACATTAATTTTTATCCAAAATTCACTCCTCAAGGTAATTTTGATAACATGCATCAAATTATTTTGTCCCAAGCAATTATATTGAGTCCAGGTGAAAATTCATATTTCTAGGGTCCCCTCAGTCAAGGCAGCTCGGAACAGTTGGGCCGAAGGTACGCGAAGTACGCGAACCGGCCGGATCGGCCGAAATGAGAACTTAAAGTCTAGGACGCGCGTGACAAAAGTACGCGAACCGGCCGAACCGGGCGAATTGGGAAAATTTGTCCCGAACGGTCCGAAAGCAAATGGGACATCTGGGCCGCAAGTACGCGAACCGGCTGGTTCGGCCGAAACAGGGAACTTCAACACTGGGCCAATTTTAATGAGGGTAGATATATTTAAATAAAAGAAACATATTCAGCTCCAGTCAGTCAATGCTCATTCCCGTCAAATGACAGAAAACGCCTGCCAGACCCAAAATAGCTGCCCGCACTCAGAAGGCCATAACTTTTGCATTTCTCAACGAAATCACACAAAATTGGTACCGTTGGAATCGTGGTTCTGAGCCCGATGCATAGAAATCAAGAAATTCCAGATTTGGTCAGAAATTGATTGAGTTTTTTAAGAAAATGTGGCCGGGTTCATAACAATGTATACTCTACACGTGATCCATGGATACAATAAAAATCTTAATATAAATTGGAGTGTTGGGCTCATTGTAAAGAAGAGATTTTTTGGGTAGCAAAGCTCTGCCAAAATTGCTTTGTGAAGCTAGTGTGTTGCAGGCCCTTGTAGTGGACTCTTTGCATGGTGATCCAGGCCCTTATCTTGTAATAGACTGAACTGTGCATACCAGGAAGCAATAAAATACAAAGTTTGTGGATGTATCTTCCCCTGTTATGTTTTCTTGCATTCTTCTTGCCCCTTTTATCTTTCTACAAGAATATTGTGTCTATTATTATGTTCTTGCAGGAATTCATTATCATTGTGTGTGCTTGGAATATTGCTGTGAATGCATTTTGCTAGATTATGGAGAACTGTCATCACCTCTTCTAGTGTCCACTTTGCCTCTGTATTTCACACATTTGGAGAATACTCTCACATCATCCTTTTCTGGTGTATCACCGCTTTAGTGTAGGCTTTCATTTTATGCATTCTCTCTCCCTGGGCCCTTGGAAATTTAGATTAGAACAGTTAGCTTATCCTACATTAGAGTAGATTGTGGCAGGTAGTTTAGGAGCAAGAACCAGCTTTCTCTGGAGGTCTATCTCAAGTAGCAAGTCCCACAACTTGGAGATAGTACCCATGTTATCCGATCACACTGTGAGTTCAGGTATATGCACAGGGGTGCTGTGATTCGGTGATAACATTAATACTTTACTTAACTACAAAGTAAGACTAATCGACTGCAATACCTAAATACGACCTAAAGAAAGCAAACCCAATCTTGAATACAATTATAATTTTACCTATTGACTAATAAAAACCGTATACTCTACACGTGATCGATGGATACAATAAAAATCTTAATACCATTGTATTGAGCTCGCCAATGTTAGAATTGTTCCACATGATCTATGTTGAAGGGAATCTATGTTGAAGGGAATCCGCACAGGGTACTTCACAATGGTCGACCAAAAACAACAAATGATATCTTCCAACCGACACGGTTATTTATGACAGATCGAAGCAATCACTCAAGTTTTTATTCGAATGGATATTAAAAAGAAATCAAATGCCATATACTATTAAAAACCATCGCCAATCTGCGTCAAACTCTGATGTTGTTTTACTTCGGATTTCTTGTTGAGAGAGACGGCTTGACAATACACGCAATCTACCTGACTGAATATGTAATTGCAATGAACTTGTCTAATTGAAAGAGGAAATGACAACGACCTTGCAAAATATTGGAACCTCCAATGTACATACGAGATGTGCCACGAAGGAGATGCTATTGATAGTTCATGGAGCAGTCCAATGACGAGTGTCCTCTTAGATTCTTCGACCACATATATGATTTGACTGAACAATCTATTCACTCTGATATTAGCTGATAGAATCCAATGTGTTTGCTTCTACAACTTAATGAGCATCTAGACGCCTTTTCTTTCAGAACAGATTAAAATTGTATACGGGCATTCCAAACTATGACAAAGAATGAAGAAACTATAATCTTTTATCACTCGGAGCAATTCAAATTTCATGTCATTGCTCCTTTTTAATTCTCAAACAACCATCATGCTTAGGAAAAATGTCACTCTGGTACCAAATGAAAGTGCAACAACAGATTTACACAGGAAATAACACACAATAATATTATATTTTCTATTTATCTGCACAACATGTTTGTCTAATATATAGCCAATACAATAGAAGAACTACTTCCTAGAAAATAGGAAGTCAACAAACAACTTACCCGTTTATAATGTTACAGGTACAACAAAACTCTATAATAATATATTGTTGAAACAATATATTATAACAATATGAGTTGTAATACCAAATCAATTACATCACATAATTATAATCTGACTTTAATAAAAATGTGAGCACTAATAATATGAAATCCTAATAGCAAATCTGTGATAAAACCAAGAAATCTTATGGAGACTGCGGTACCGGTTTGCGCTTGGCCCAGGGAAACGAATTGCTTATGGGATTTGGGCCAGTGGGGACTTCATGCAGATTAAGCCTTGGGAGATTTGTACTTCCATCCCTCCATCCCTTCAAAAAAATGAGTCATTTAATTCTTCTTAGTAAATTCTTGCAAAAGGCTACAACAAGAATAATATAAGCTTTTGCAATAAATTGTAACAACTTCATAATGAAAAAATATCTACCTGCACTGTAGAAATAATGTTCACCTTTAGTGGGATATTGAATACTGCACTTGGTGTATCTTTCTGCACTAAAACTGAAAACAAATATCATTAGTAGAGAGGTTTAGGGTTTCTAATACAAAAATGAGTAGAACAAAAACAAACAAACATATTTATGATGGAGAGACACACTTGTTGAAAAGAAGAAAATGAAGAGAGTTACAATCAGTTTTCTATTGGTAATGCTTTAATGAAATGTTTGTAAAAGGAATAACGTTTGGAATCATCAATAGTAAATATTCGACTCTAAATAAGTCTATCTACATATTATACTGTACTTATTGCAGAAAAATATATTTAATTGTAATGGTCTCCATCGTCACACCTTTTTTTTACCATACCCATCTTCTTCCTATTGCTTGATATCTGTCTAAATATAAAGAATTAAATCTCTATTGACATAAATATAGAAAATTGAGACGCCTAAGGTTAAGATGTAAATTGAAAATAAATAAAATCATTCAAAGCTTTTAAAGGATAATCTAAGAAACTTTCTGATGAACTATGGATATTTTTGAGTGTGTAAAAGAATTTACAATGAAATATGGACCACTTAGCACTCGACACGAATGGCTGGGTATTTTAATATTTTTCTGTAGCGAATGTGGATCGAATCTCTAAATATAACTCAAGCTCCTTTTTCTCTTTGTTTGCTATGATTTTGAGCAGGTGATGCACATTGTACTATGTTTGATATAATAAATAAAATCATTCAAAGCTTTTAAAGGATAATCTAAGAAACTTTCAGATGAACTATGGATATTTTTGTGTGTGGAAAAGAATTTACAATCAAATATAGACCACTTAGCACTCGACATGAATGGTTGGGTATTTTAATATTTTTCTGTGGCCAGTGTGGATTGAATCTCTAAACATAAATCAAGTCCTCTTTCTCTTTGTTTGATATGATTTTGAGCAGGTGATGTAGGTTTAACACTTGCTAGTTCTAATGTTGACTATCATGGCATATTCACATTGTAGTTATATTTGATATGCATGGCATATTGAAGATTTGGAGTTTCATTAATATGGAAAAGATAGTAGAATGTAGGCTTAGAATTTCAATTTATCGGTGCCTGTCAAATCAAAATTTGTTGACATTTTAGTTTATTCAACCGACTGTAAATTTCAATTTTTTCTATGGATTATTTTATGATCCTTCATATATATTCAAAAAATTATACATTTCTCTAAATTTTCAACCTGTAATGTAACTATCTAGAGCTTTAATTTTTTTTACTAATAATATACCATTAAAATAACAAAAACAGGTCCAGAACCTGTCCATTTCCAGTCCTAGTAGAGGGGTCCATTGTTGAAATCTACTCCTGCATATAGATCCAGTCAACCCTAATTTCCATAGGCCATATGTCCAATAACACCTAATTTCCATCACCCAAATGAATCTTTGACCAATCCTTTAATCTTCTTGTCTTATTGGACAAGTCCTCCCTCCTTCGACAGGTCAAGGACATAAACGTCCTAAAACCACAAGCTTTAGTGTCGCTCAAAGATAAAGTTAAATTTGTAGACTGCAGGTCACGGGTTCAATTTTGGTTGATCCCATCACGCAACTAAAAAATTTAGTGCGAAATATTAGAAAACAAATAAGAAACAAAAACACAGATAAGATTTTGTGCATAACACATTGTTCTAAAACCTCCTGGTCGGTTGATAGATGAATTTTTCATTCACCTAAATCTGTCAGATTTACATGTAAACTTATATAATTTATCTTGTTCTGATATTAAAAGCAGAGATGCTAACAGATCTGTATAACTCAACTGTTTTCAATTCAAAAAATGTTCTAAACAACTTATGATAACTTGAATGCAATTAAATTCGTTAGTATTCGTTAGTCATACCTTTGGGCTTACGAGAAGAGCAGCTGCAAGGGCTCATATGTATAATAATCAAGAGAACAACCACAAGAAATGCCATTTTTCTACAGAAGCATCCCATCTCTGAACGTTCCTCGCCCAATCTTGTTCAAATGAAAAGCATAGAAATCTTGCATTAAAATTCTGGCTTTCTAGTGTTTTGGAGGGCTCGGGGAGCGGGAACAGAATGTAAAATGTGGTCTGGCCGAGGTTGCAGAAAACGAGGACGTAGAAAAGGCCATGCAGATAAAGGTAGTGCAGCAATCGCGAGGAAATAGGGATCCCTGAGGCAGACAAGGATGTGAGAAATGCATGGAAGGCTGTCGTGCAAGTGCGCAACAGGGCGAAGGTGATGCCTCCAAAGCCCGCAAGGGCGGCGCATGTTCTCAAAAGTCAACGTCTTCTTCATTTCTCCACGCCCTTCTCTACTATTTCCTATTCTAATTTCATGGTTGTCATGACAGGGCTAGGGTATTCTGGGCCTTATCTTCACCTTGTTCGAGGAGATCAGGTGGGTGATGTGGATTGTAAATTGTGGGCGTAGTTACAAACAATGTTTGGGTGTGGTGTTCATGGTATGAGAATGACTGTAGGACTTCTTTTTTAAACGGCGCCTATTTGAACGTAGTTCCTATGTCCATTGTTTGAAGAGAATACGGACAACTAAGCAGTGCACATCTAGCTAATATGCTACAATTGTATCTAGATCTTTTTGCATGGGGTTTATGTATGAAGTTCTACACACCTAAGTTTGGTAAGTGACTTGTTAATTCCTATGGTGCTAGTGCATTTATGTGTTTTTCATCTTATCAGTGTAAATTATGATTTATTAGTGTGTGTTTGTTTCATTTGCTTGATTGTTGTCGATATTTATGTGTTTGTTTGTTCCTCTTTTATGTTTATCTTTCTCTTATTGATTGTTTGATCTACTTGGTTCAATCCCAACTTCTTTAGTTTATATTCTCTCTCCTTTCTATGTTTTCATGATGTTCTGAGTTGTTTCATAGAACTGTAGCAGTACAGTTCTTCTTGATCTTCTCAGTTGTTTTCTAAAAATGTAGTAGTACAATTTATCTCAACATTATAGGTTGTTCTCCAGAACCGTAGCAATATGGATGTGGTCAACCATAACTGTACAACTACAATTCTTATCATGTGCTTGGACGTTCTTTCTAATCCTTGTTTCAAGTACCTCGAGTCTCTTATCATCTTTTATCATTTCTCCCTACCCATTGTGTATCGACGTGCAAGAAAATAAGGTCCTAATTTGAATTGAACAAGACTATAAATACATAATTACATTATTTTATTTAGGAAAATCAATTTTAGATAATAGTGATTTATTGATATTGTAAGAGGAATTTATTTATGTATTTTTAAGAGCATAGAAATGCCAAAAGAAAGATTCAAGTATTTAGAATAGAGCATATATCATTTACTATTTATTGCATTTTCATCCACTTAGAGGATAAATTTCTAGACACTTGCATCATATTAGAATTTATGTTGGACTCCATTATGTGTTGCTTTTTAGATATATTCCCAAAAGGGGTTTGATTGAGATCATCTCCTTAATCGACACCCCATTTTTCTATTTTGCAAGGTTTTGATGGTGATGCAAGGTTGTAATACGAGTTTCAAATCCTTAGCGTATGCTTCAGATATTTTTCAATCATTAGAAGTTGGCCTTCCACGCTCAGGCCCCTTCTGATGAGCGTTAAACAACCCTGGACCAATTCTTGACAGTTTTGCCTTGTAAACTCACTTTGGCACAAAAATTGGCATGCGATCGAATGCTCTCCATTGAGGACCTGCATGAAGTTGCCATGTAAATGGCTAATGGTAAAGCTCCTGAGTGTGATGGCTTTTGTTGTGAGTTCTATAAATTTCTCTAGGATAGGGTTGGCCTGGATCTTCATCAGGTTTACATTGAAGGTTTTCAAAACTAGTAGTTGGGAATGTGCATAAATAAAGGGAACATCAAATTCATCCTTAAATTTGGTGACCCTGAGCAGATTACTAATCGAAGGCCTATCACTTTGCTTAATGTTTCATATAAGATCATCGCCAAGGCCCTTGTTATTTAGTTGTGTCATATCCTTCCGGACATAATCCAAACAAAGAAATTTGGGTTTATCTAAAGGTGTTTCATTCTTGAGAACATCATTTTTGTCTGGGAAGGCATGGAATGAGATCACAAATCTAACCAATATATCATGTTCATTAAAATTGGTTTTGAAAAAGCTTATGACTGGATTGAATGGCCATTTATTCTTACCATGTTGTAGGCCTTGGGTTTTGGCCCTACTTTTATTTAGTTGGTCTGTATGTTGTTCCATAATGCCTCTACTCAAATCACCATTAATGGCCATGGTTCTAAGCCTTTCAGCCCTTTTCATTCTATCCGCCATGGTTTCCCACTAGCTTCTGCACTATATGTTCTCGCGGCAGAAGATTTTAGCTATCTCCTTACAAATGCCAAATCTCAAGGGATTGTAAGGGGGATTTCAATTCCTTCTATGGAAGGATAGCAATTGCTTAGTGGCCACTTTGTAGATGATTTCTTTCTCACCCTCATCGAGGAGGAAAGCAACATTCGCAATGCCATGAATTTCTTGGATATCTTCTGCTTAGATTCTTGTTCTTCCATTCAATGGTAGAAAATGTAGTGCTATAGGAAATTATTCCTTCATGCACCTCCTTGGTTGGCCTCTTCCGACTAGAAACATTTTAGCCATGGTGAGGTGTTTTAGTTTCTTTGTATTCCCTTTTCCTTCTAGGATTCTCCTGCGGAGATTTGGCAGTATGTGATTCAACTGCTTGCTAAGAAAATGGAATATTGGATTACCAAACCTCTCTCATTAGTGGGGAAAATCCAAGCGTGTTCTAAAATCCTTACAGCCATGCATGTGTACTATTAATCCTATTTGGTGCCATCCAAAGCCTTTGCACAAGAATTGGAAAAGCTTCTAAAAGACTTTCTATAGACTAACACTTCATTTAGAAAATATTATCACCGAGTTTCTTGTGAAACGTGTTGCCTTCTTCGTAAATCTAGAGGGATGGGTCTCATAGACATCCCCCAGAAAGGGCAGGATCTTTTTGCGAAATGGATTATATGATGTATCAAAGGTCAAGAAGCTTTGAAAATGTTGCTGCGACATGGTATTGCTTAGGGCTTCCCTTATGGACGTCCCACCTATAAATGCCAAGGGTTTTTCAATCTTCTCATTACTCCAGTGCCTATTAAATTTGTTGGCACCTTTGTGCTTAAGAGTATTTGGAAAGCATGGGAACATATCAAACCATGGCTCTAATGGAAAGAAAATGGCTTTCACAATGGCCTTTCCTTCAACCAATAATCCTTGTGATGGTCACCTATCCTTCAAGTCCAACATTAGTGTCTTGTAGAAGTCCCTAGAATTACGATGCTCAAACTCTTCAAGTATGGAATTCATTCTATTCAAAATACTTTTTTGTAAGCACACTCACTCTTGGTACTCTTGTCAAGAGATTCGTGCTAGATACTAACTCACCACCCTAGATTATGTCAGTATAGATGAAATCATTGGGGAAAACCTTGATTCTATGTTGCATAAGTTTGTTGAGCTTCTATTTTGTTCATGGTGGACTGACTGGAAGTGGTATGTGGACACACCTTTTCATAATTGTATGGCCAACAAGGGCTACAGTTGGCTCTCACCACATTTTCCCATGGTTGAAAAACTCAACTCTAGGTGAGGGATTCATTCTTCTCCTTATTATTGGAGAGGGAGGTTTGACACGGTCTGGTCCACCTGTGTGGAGCCTAAGACTACACATTTTTTGTGATGCATTTTACATCAGGGCCTTCTTATTGACACTCATCTAGTTCAAATTGGTTTCTATAATATGAAATACCCCTTATGTGGGCACCTAGAAACTCTTCTACATTTTTTATGGTACTTTCCCAAAGCCCAATGGGCCTAGAATTGGATTCATTCATTGCTTCTCCCTCTTAGGCCAGAGTGTTTCACCTTGGCACCATATTATTTTAGGAGATAGCCCTAGATCTCCTCTTATGTTAACCCATATTTGGAATGCTTTCAGAGGGGAAATTATGTTTTCGTTATGGAAATAACTAAATACGTTTTTGTTTGTCAATACTAAGGTTGATCACCATTTTTACATTTATAATAAATTGATGGTTATCTCTAATGTGCTACTACATATTTAATTCTAGGCTAATAAAGTGGCCCTGGAGGTGGAGAATTTGCAAAATCTTGCCTGTGGCTTAGGGTTACACTTAATGTAATGTTGCTCACGAGCCACCTTCTTCATCTAAGAACTCTCCACCTCACGGTGGCCGTCCCCGTGGAGGTCTCTAGAGTTGCTCCTAGTGACACTCTTTCAAATGTGCTCACTGGTCTCCACACAATGAACCATAGAGCCACTCTCCATCTCTTTAACAGGGGTAGGGCTCCGCCACACTAGCTTTCCTACTCATTTGGGGCTCACTGCTGCATTCAAATCCAAGTACCAAGGATGGGTGGATTCTTCCATCTTTGCCTCCACCATCTAACAAGTTTCCCCAATTAGCTATGGTCATTTCCCTCACTCGGGATATCGTTGAGCAAGAAGAAGGCCCCTCGGACTCACGTGATGGGAATTTTTAGACTCTAGCAAGGATATTCTGGGATGTGGGTGGCTAGATGATCGTGATCACCCATCCATTGACATGTTTTCTACTACTACTTAGTCTCATATCTATTTTTTATGATGTAATGCTTTGATTCTTTCCTAGGTGCTTCTTAATGTGTTTGTTTTCTCATGGTTTTGGGGTGTGTTCTCATACTCCTCTACTTTTTTTTGGAAAAATCTTGTATCATGTTCTATTTAATATAATACACATATAATATAAGATTGTTTCCATAAAAAAACTAGGGTTGTAAGGAAGGAGAGTGATTTCTCAATGACTTATAGTGATTTCTAGAAAACTAAGTGAGAATTTTAGGTATGACGTCAACCGTGGTTTCCATTTCAGATTCACAATTTTAGTGAGTTCTTAGAACTATATCAATAAAAAAAATTTATTAAAGGAGTGCTACAATTCTATTTTAGTTTCTCTATTGTGCCCAATTATTATGGGGTGTATTTTACCTTTTTTATCTTAGCCAATTTTCAGCTTCCTATTACTCACAATCTGTATCATCATAAATAACCACATTATATCACTCTAACATCCTAAATATCTAGTGTTTTCAATCACTTTAATTATTTTTAATATCTTATATTTCAAGTAAGCTCTTATTATTGTTACTAGGTAAATTTTTTAGGTTCTTATTAATAGGAATTAAATTGAATTAATTTTTCTTGTTTTAGTAAATATTGAGAGATAACCCCCTTTCTACATTTACATTTTTTGTTTACTTGAATTTTCTTGCAAGTACAACCTAGGGTTCTACATTTTGGTGAACCCAAAACAAATTGCACCTAACCTTAGGTTTCTCTATAGTGAACCCGCCTTACTTTTAATTATTTGGGTATTATATCTCTTCTTATTCAATATATATTTTATTTTTCTAAAACTTGTGTTATTCATTTGTTCAGTTATGTTAGGCTTAGCTATATTGAGAAATATTATTATGATTTTATTCTCAACATGTTATATATCTTATGCCCTATAGATTTATTAGCTCAAAAATTGTAGGTACAAGAAGTGCTTGGGTGATTTCCAATATAGTTAATATTATTAGAAATTTCTTTCAATAACATTAGAGCTATTGTGAAAGCAAAAATATTTAATATCAATGGTTTTCATGTCGATAGTAACAATTATACATTCTCTTATTATTGATGTTACTTTGATTGATAATTCATGTTTTTTCCCCAATGTTTATCTAATACAAATCTATAAAAGGGAAAAAGTTGATTCGAATGATCATGAAATAATCCAAAGCATAGTCGACCTTATAAACCATCTATTGAAAAATAAATTATAACATAATTGTCTTATGTAATACGCTTATAGATGTTTAGTATCTAATACACAGTCAATGGAATACTAGCAGATTTACTATATAGGATAATACCTATGATACGTAACCTATATATTTGAATTATATTAAATATTATTATACAATTAGGAAACCACATGCTTTACCTAATCATGTAGTAATTTCCAAAATTTATTGACATGGTTCTTCTTTAGGATTCTACTATTAGTATTTAATGCTTATTTTGATTCTCACACTCCTTTGATTGATTCCCATGTAATTCAAGTTCTACCTCCAACTCAATGTCTTGTAACTCCCCAACCTCCACATTTTATTACTCAAAATGCATTTACCACCAATTCATTTCCTAACATTTGTAATATTAATTATTCTACTTAAACATGTCTCCATTTTTTCTTAAATGACCATTATTGTGATTTTTTAAATGGGTTACAAGATAAGACAAAGGGGATATACCAAGTTACAAAAACACCATGTAATGGGGTGATGGAGTTACAATGAGGGATCCTAATGAAGGTATACCATATATCATGTAAAACATAAATTTAGAGTTGGATTTGATTTAAGAATAAATTCATGCATGAATTACTAAGAAATAGAAAAATATTATTCTTTTGATCAAGTGGGAAAATGATACAAAATTTTCTATAATTCCACTATAAATTTTTTGATGCCATTTCAGAAAAATATTTAAAAATCTATAAGAAAATCGATTCTTATATCTATCTTAGCTAAGCTTGTAGATAATACTAATATTTTATAGAACGAAGATCACTCTAGTGATAATGGATCTTAGAAATTCATTCTATGGATCACACATACTATTTTGTGAGTTTAAAATTGTACTTGATATTTAGATAAAATATGATATCCCTCTCAGGTTAAATATCATGTTCACTACTTATATTTTATTACAAATATTAGTAGCAAAAATAAATGTATATTTAGAATTTATAAATATTCCGTTAAGAATATGCCTCAATTCTATCAGATCGTCATCAATTTTATTATTCCAATTAAGAAATTTATCTCTCATTGGGGCATCTCCACTCAATTAATATTTTCTAAGTTACTAAGTTTCCTCATAGGAAAAAAAATGGATCAAGATGCACATGTTATAATTAATAATAGTTGTAGTAATGGTATTGATGTTGAAACTGTCTCCAAAATCCTCCCATATTTGAAAGGCCCAAGAAACCAACATCATGGAACAAGTTGGGGTTCTTTTGTGGGTGTAAAAAAATAATCATTTTTCAAACTAGAGTAGTGCTAGAGTTAAGAAAGTCTGTAAGAACTAACAATACATATTTGGAACTATTCAAGACCTTCATGGACCAAAATTAAGCCTTCACCAAAAAATTAAGGATTCTGTACAATGAAATGAGATAATGTAAATGTTCTCCTACACTATAGATATTTAAAGGTTACATTTGAAAGAAAATTTGGGAATAGAATCCACTAGGATCTGGAAGAAAATAAGGTATCGTAGATTTTTCCAAAAAAATAAATGGAACTAAGATAGGATTTTGTTAATAAAGTAAGGATTTTGTGTAATAGAATAAGGTAGGAAAATGCTTCCATAGAACTACGTATGGTGTAATGTTACTTTGGGATTTTAGAATAGGGAATGATTTATTAGTATAGGGTTTTATTAGATTGCATGGTTCTTCCTAAAAATGTATTTATCTTGGTTAGGTGTCATCGAGATAGATGAGAGTTACACTTCTACATATTTTAGGTGGGAGTTACAATTCCCCACTTCCCATTTATACACCTCTTATAAAGCAAGTTTTATGCATTGAATATACAAGCTATCTTTTGGATCATGTTTGGTTCCTATATCTCGGAACATTAATATTTTTTTGTGTTCAAATTTTATCACCAGTCAATCCAGGCCCACATTCTCACATGGTATCAAAGATCAGGTTGGTAATTGAACATTGTTTTTTATGTTATATTTTATTGGAATATTGAATTATTTCAAGATTATTATTATAGATCCTCTAATCTCTAAGTATGATATTTTTTTGCATATTTAGATGATATGTAGATTAGAATAGAGTGAAAGAAACAAGTGGTTTGTAGGATAGTATTTATTCTGTATATTTTATGGAGAAATAAACCAAACCATTTTTTCTAGATCATGCCAAAACCATATGATCAATAATAAACTTGAGTATGAAATAAAGAAGGAAAAATTCGATCTTTTAAAGGTTGTTAATAGTAATATTTAGGATATTTAATGGTGATATTTTGTACTATGCAAAAAATTGAATTTTATAATAAAATAGAGGGTATTATTTGGCTTGATATATACAATGGTCACATTTATTAGCAAGGATATTCTTCATATCTAACCAAGTGTGACTATAAAAAGTTCTAATTGTCATGACCATCACATATTGAGTTTTATTAGGTGATGTACTTGATTTTGGGCATTATACGCATTGTTAGAATAGTTTTTTGGGAATACTTCCATGGAGGAATTGGTTCATCTTGGTTTTTTATTGTATTCATCTATTGGTTTAGCTATTGGTGCACCTAATTATTACTACATTTTGGTCTATATATATGTAGTTTGAGTTAGTGACGATTTCCATTGGCATGGCTCAAAGTTCTATGTGGGTGCCCTAACCATAACCCTATGAACCTTTCACTTTGTATAGAAGGTTTAATAAGGAGATAAAATCATAATAAGAAAATGCACAAATCACCCTAAAGGTGACTCCATTTTGAACAAGTTTGGAAATTTGGAGAAGTCCACCCCACCATGTTTCCTAGCCTTAGCTCATAGTAACATGATGTTTAGACCCTAGTGATGACTAGACCAAGGGGGTTAACTTGATAAGCATGAATATTTTTTCAAAGGCATAGGACAAAGGATTGAAACTTGCAAGTGTAACTAACTTTTGAAAGCCATAAATTTCTACTATAAAATCTATTTATGGTGTTGTTTTCTTAAAGAGTGTATTGTTTGAGTTGTTTGTAGTCTTACTACTCAAATTTTATTACTTGACATGTATTAGATCATTTTAGGACTTAAATAAATGTATTCATAATATATCACAATGTGCCATATCTTGTTGATGGGGTGGGAGTGGTGTGGTCAAGTCAAATGGTTGTGTACTAGCCCATTCGGTTTCAAATCCCCTCGAGGCACGATCCTCCTTGGAGGTGGTTTCACCACTAGATGTGGCATATCTACTCATTGCTGCTGCAGCATGTTGGTTCTTAACTCACTACAGTTGGTAGCATTTTGGTTCTAACTCACTCTGGTTGCTGTTTCACTCATTGTTTTTACTAGTTAAGGCTTCAGTCGTCAATTTATACTTCACTCTCTATTGTCACTGGGCACTAATTCTCTCGCTAGTTGCTGATTCACTCACTATAGTTGTTGGGCGTTGCTTCTTTAATTTTTGTTGATAGTTTCTTCTTCACTCGATGCTATCATTCATTACTTCTTCTCTCGCTGCGGTCATTATCGTTGGTCACTGCATCATCAAGTTGGTTTCATGGTTTCTTCAATCAGATTCATAATGGTGGTCCCCATCATTGTAACCAAGGTTATCGATCCTCTATAAAACAAATACTCATAAAATGTACAAGGATATGGGTCCTTTCAACACCCTTAACAATTCACCCAATTTTAGAAAACATTGTGCCATGTATCTAAGGGGTATTGTAATAAAGAACTATGGTCAAGTTCAATTTCGGGGACTTCATCACGTGTTTTGGTATTAAATTCCATCATTATGTTGTTCAACTAAATTTAGAGAACTATTTGTCCTAGAAACAAGGGATACAAGACCATTGCATATTACATAATCTAACTCCCTATCTTCTTGGAATCATTATTGATCTTACTGACTATATTCAAAATATTAAGTGGTTGAAAAAAAGTGACAGGGTCTACCAACTAATATGTGTCACTAATATTTAGGATGTTCTCCTTCATCTTGCATACACTAATTGATATTTTATCACTTGGAAATTCATCCAGAAGTTGTGTGGAGACCATGATTTTCCATCTGAAAGTGATGTTTCCTTAGATAACAATTATTAAGTGGAATATAATAAGAAAAGTACCAATCCTCCACCGACTTCTGACACCCCATCTAAAGTTGATGACATTTCTTTTGTACATGTTTCTACTTTAGATTGCAAATTTCACTTATTTGATAATTTTCAACGATTCTTTACATTATTTACAATATGATCATCACATTCCTCCTGTACCAATTTCTACTTCAAATTATAGAGTCCATACTTTAAGATATTCAAGTTATTACTTCTAGAAATATAATGATGCTCCTTCTATACCTGTTACTAATTTATAGTAAAAAGTTTCTTCTTTGAGATCATGTACTAATTATTTAATGGGATATTAAATTTTCTCAAGTATCTATTATTAGTTTAGAGTGTTGAATTGCTTCTTCGAGGTCTCATAGTGATTATTTGCAACATGATTATTTATGTCTTATGGATTCCCTCATGAGGACAAATACCTTCTAGGAGTTATTATTATTTTGTATAGCTCCACATTTTAAATCTAAATGACACCATTAATGACCTTATTCTCCTCTTTAAAGATATGCCTCCACCACTTGTTATTTCATAAGAGATCATAGTTGATTCCTTGAGGACTTCTAGTAATTCTATATAGCAAGGTTTTTCATGTCTACAAGGTCCACTTCATTAGTGGGTATACTTACCATACATTTCATATTTGTTTTTGGAATCTCACCTTTTAGATTTTGGTTACAATATTGAGGATATTTTTTCCCTTTTGCTGTCAAATTTGGAAAAAAATATTTTTTCTAATTCTTTGGATGTTTTTTCTCTGCCACTACATGCTTACATGGTGACAGAACCTATAATAATTAAATCCTATTCTTAAAATCCATCATCATTAATGTTGACACCTTCTATTGGAGTACTTAGTTTTGGTTCATCTCTCATATCGATATTAGGATCCATTTTGAGTCTTATTTGGTACTAATTTTATTCATTAGTACTTGTCATAGTTTAGCATTAGTTTTGTTGAGCAATATATGGAGATATGTTTTACCTTTTCCTTTGAACCATAGTATTTTAGTGTAGCATCTAACATTCCTTATTGGGATTAAAAATTCATTAAATCATTTATTGAAATCAGGACTCTTCATTTCTAGGATCTATTAGGAGTTTATGAGGCCTCATCTTATGGGGGGGTTAGATAGTCCTCTCCAATTCTGTTCTCTATATCTCTTTATTTATAGGGGGATCCTCAATATTATTCTAAGGGGATTAATTACTGAGGGATATTTTATAGGTTCTTCTCTTTTCTTACTTTTGGGAATGAGTTATTCTAATGGGTTGTCTTCTTTTATATAGTTTATTAAGTATTCATTACGCACTTGGGTTCTTCATCAAGCCCATTTCTTCAAATCACCGAACCTATGCCTAAGAGGGGTATTAGATTATGTTTCTACTCCATTACATGGTTATTCCTACACGTTTATTTATATTTATTAAGTGTGTTTTAATGTGTTTTCATTGATTTCAAATGAGTAATTGATAGAAAGACATTAATGAAAAAGTTTAAAGGATCAGTGATTGAGCATGATTGATAGGTGTCTCCTAGACCTTGTTCTTGGTCATTGGTAACAAAATGAAGCATGATGGAGCCAAGAGGAGCATAAAAAGAAATGAGGATGGTTTTTAAATTATTTATTCTTGTTCATAGAGTGTGGAGAGACTCACATCGGTCTCAATATGCACACACATCGTTTGGTCATGTGTTATAGGTATATACTTAGACCTAGTCCTGGTAAGAAATTAGAAAATAGTGCATGAATATTAGTCAAGTTAGCCCATGTGGGATTCAAGTAGGTAATTAGTGCTATTTTCATATTGTAGAGGCTTCAAGAAGGTAATTCAAAGTGCTAGTTAGGGGATTAAACATGGTTGAGGGTTTAGACCTAGACCTAACATTTATGTCTTAAAGGAATAATAAGGCATACTGATATTTTTTTGATTAAGTGAGATTTTTTAAGCATGATGATAGGTAATACACATTATTATAATCATGTAGATATGTTTTTTAATTATTTCATGAGTGGTTATAGTGTTGGTTTTCCTTATTATGACATAAATCAGGAAAAACCCCAAGGTTTAGTTACTCAAAAGAGATAGGTTGAATATTTGTAGAATTTTATCGAGCATGATGATGAGTGGAAATGGTGTAAGAGGTTGATACAATGCTGAGGACAAAAGTTTAGGAAAAATTTCCAAAGGTGAATTAATAAATGTAACTTTGAGTCCTATCGAGTTTCTAGCTTTAGTGTTGACTTTGATTTTGTCATTGACAAGTTAAACATTTGAAATGGTGGCCTAAGCATTTCAAAAATGTTTAGGAATTTATTGTAGAAAATTTACTCAAGTAGAATGATTTAAAATTATGGTCTATGTTTTATGAATGAACGTTAAGAACCTAAATAGGTTCCAAACCCTCTTAAAACCCTTCTCTGAAAGTGATTGGGAAGAATTTAAGAATTTTGGCAAAAAATTACTTGAATGAGATAGGTTATTGATTTGGTAATATAGAGGACTCATCCTACTTCAATTTGGTTGTGGTGTCATTCTCTACGAAAGTTGGGAAGGTACTACAATGTGCTTGTTTTTAAGAGATTTGTATGTAAAATCATGAGATGAAAGATTCATGGTAAAAGGATTAGGTTAGGAGAAATCTTGGAATGTTATCTAAATTCTTAGAAGATGTTTCAGGTATTTACTTTTCAAAATTTGAGTGAACAATGTCATCCAATATGTTGTATTGTTAATGGTTATAAGATACACAATAAGCCACATTAGCTTCAAGAAAATTTGATGTGACAACATATTATTGAAGTGCAATATGAACATGGAAGGTTGATAGAGGTACAATATGACCTGTAAAAAATCATGAAATCATCAGGTGAAGTGGTTTGAGGTATAAGTTCAAATGGTCTAAAATTGTTTCATTAGTCCCGCCAATAAGGCCTGAGAAACAAGAGTACAAGTGTGATTTTCTTGTTCATAACATATACAAGTGAGTACTTGAAGTTTAATTTTATGACACTAGGAAAGTGTTCCAATAATTTTTTTTACATGAAATTATGTTTTGTAGTGGTGAAAGAGACATACAGAAAGACTTGTTTTTTTGTTTTAAAAACCAGTATGAACAGTCTCTGAAATGCATGCATATCTAAGCCATATACCTTGAAATGATGAAATATTATGATATGATGAGTTGATTAAGGATCATGGATTTACAAAAATATGAATTTGGAGCCATCAATAGGTTTTTTAGTGCATGTACCAACTCACTTTGTCAAGACTAATTTTAAGAGTATGTAAACCCTTGAGAGACGTTGGTCTAATATGCATTACATGGATAACATGAAGATGATAGTGATACTACAAGTATGTGGTTTTGTTGTAAAAATATTTAGTATTAATTTCTCCTAAATAATTTACATGACATGAGTTTATAATTCTCTTCATGCACCTAAGTTGAAGACTGTATTGTAAAGCTTATACATCTAGTTATGCAATTGAACTCTAATGAAGACTTGAAAGTTGAATGATGAGTTTTTAAGATTGGTATTGATGTAGAAGAAAATGAAAGGTAATTTTTAATGTATGAATTCCCCCTAATACTTGTTACCTATTATCATTAGCTATAATACAAATAATATACGTTGAAGAAGAGGACAATAATGGAACAACAATTACAAATAAGAGTATGTAGATGTCAATATGGAATCTTATCGGCTGCTTTAGGAGGGCTGTGAGTTTAGTAAGGTTTTTCAGAACCTAATAAGAGTATGAAGTGTCTTTACAGTTCATATAAGGTATATACCAACAACAAACACACTTGCAAAGCTAATAATTGCACTATGATATTTTTTTAGATAATGTCATTTTAACTCTTGTATGAGTTGAATGGTAAAAAATATGAAGGGTTGAATGTGTAAGGAAGGTGAAGTGTAAGAGAATGTATTTATAATGTATTATTATGAATTATTTTATATGAAAATTATCTTTTGGAGGACCAAAAAGTGCGATGTTCATACTTGTGTGTGTGAGAGAGAAAAAAAAAGTGTTTAAAAGGAGATGTCTTAAAGGGAGTATGAGGTGAGTGAGATAATAAGTATTCTGAAATGAGAGAGGAGAGAGATGATCCTATTCATGGTATGAATTAGGTACAAATAGGTGTGTGTAAGAGAGGACCTAAATACTATGGTTACAACAGTATGAAGTGATGACAAAATATGTGAGTCAAGGTGAGTAAAGAAGGGAGATAAAGAAAGAATAGGATCTGAATTAGAGATCGTCATTTTTTTTATTACAAAAAAAAATCAAAGTGATCAAAAATTTGTAAAATTATAAGTAGATACTTAGAAAAGTAGTGATTTGTTGCTTCCTTGTAAGTTATAGCTAGTAAAAGGTCAAGTTGTAGGTTGGTGATTTTTTTTGAATTTATAGCTTCCATGCAAGGAAAATATTGCAAAATTTCAAGAAGAAGCTTGACTAAATTATTGGAGTCGTTGCCTCAAGTTGAGTGGATTATCAAAAATTAAAATCTTTGTAACATTTATAGGACAATTGTCAAAACTACTACATTGATTTCAGTGGGTTTTTCTCCCTTTAAGGTTTTCCCACATTAAACATTGTCTCCATGTGTACTTGCAAGTTATTTGGTTTTGTTTGAATGTAATTGTTGTCTCATGATAAAAGTTTATTAATATTAAATTGTTTACTAGGTGTTTGAAATATTGTCAAAGCTTTTAGAAGCAATGATTCAACCCTCCCGTATTAGTTCTTGTGTTTTCCAACAATTGGTATCAGATCCAAGTCCTTTGGAGAAATCCTAATAGCTTGAAGGAGATCTAAGAAGCACTAGCATTTTTAATGTGTCTAAATAAGTTCTAAAAGGGAAGTTTGAGAATTTTGAGTCTTTGATTGATGAATTAAAAAAGGAAATCAATTATATGGAAGTTGAGCATGGTCAATCCATCAAGGAGATGGAATCCATAGCTAAGAATGTGTAAAAGTACCTAAATCCAAAGAATATGATTGTCCCAGACATGAAGAAGAATTGACAGTCTTAAAAGATGAATTATAAGAAGTAAATGACATGTTGAAGATGTATGGAAAGATTTAAAAGATATCTAAATTTCGTGTTGGAATTTTGGAGAGTTAAAGAGTAACAGGTGACAAGACATGACTAGGCTTTAAAGGAGCACCTATGGATAAGTGTGAAGATGATAAGGATGGTTCTAGTATACATGTAAACATGAATAAGGCGAAGGAAAAAAAATCAAGAAGGTATAACTCTGGTAGACAACCTAATGCAATAAGGTATGGTTCTTATTTTAATGGGTATTGATTTACTTGTCATATATTTCAAAATAGAGCTACAAAGTGTAGGAAGAATGTCAAAAATGATCATCCATCAAGAGATTGCAAAGATGAGTACTCGATGAATATCACTTGTTTCAATTATCAAGAACAAGCACATAAGTTTCCAAGTACTATTTATATGAACCATCTTGTCAAGTTTGGAAAAATGAAGGAATTAGAGGTATGAATGCAGTAGTGTGTTATAGTTACAAAAAATTTCATATGCATAAGGTTGTTAATCATGATTGTAATCTCAATTCACATCAATGTAGAAGTAAGAACTATGTTGTGCATTACAATTTTCATGAACTTGGGAATTTTACAAATCATTGTCATCTAAATGACAATCCTAGATATAATAGCAAGCATTATGCATTCAAAGGGAAAGAAAAATAGGTGTACAAAGTGAAAAACAATCCTAAGAGTGAGTCCACGTTGAATTAATGTTTGAGACAATCACTAGAAATAAGGATGGTATAAAGGAGAATAAGTCAAAGAAAACCTTAGGAGAGATAAGCTCATGCAAGATATCAAAAAGTCTTGATAAGGTTGAGAAGGAAGAAAATAATCTGTAGTCACAAAATCATGCACTTACTATTAAATTTATACCGCCAGGTATGTTATTTTATACATGGATCTTGCGTAATAAAAGTTTTCACTAGTGACCCATACGTTGGTCTTATTGTCAGTTGGTTAATCATCATTAATACTAGTTTGGTTCAGTTATCACTGGGTCGATGCATTTTTGGGCATCTTTTAGGGAGTATTAGGTGTCATAATTTTCTCAATTACCATCTCCAGTCATATACTAGGGCACTTAGGGTTGTACTGGGGCACCCCAGGGCACCCCAATTCGTGATTTTAGGATCCCTAGTTTGTCGTAATTCGTGGGTCCTAATTTATTTGTTTGAAGTTGGTATTTTTTTTTACCCTGTACATCCCCCTAGGTTATAGTTGGTAGTTATGGGTCACTAGTGTTGAAATTTGAACAAAATATCCCTATATAAACATAGCATAATCACTACATTATGGGAAGACATCTTACTATCAAGGGAAGCTATCTACTAAGGAAAGGGATTGCATTTGGGAATCTTCTACATTTTCTTCACACAAATATAGGTGGAAAGGGTTGTATTATTTCTATTCCATCCACCATTTTTGGTTTTACATCTAGTTATTGCCACTAACTTCTACGTCACTCGTGTTAGGGAACCCTAGGCACATAATTACACAAACACGCACATATAACTATAGAGGGTTTGGAATGTAGTTCAGTGCTTAGCTATATTTCCACCATTGTGGAAGATAATGTCAGTCCAACCTATTTGTATGCATTTTTAATTTTCTAGGAATTGATTCTTTGAATAGGGTTTTGTAGGTGGATCTTCATATTGCATTTATAGCGACACATGGAACAGTGCATTGACACCTATGTGACAGAGATGAAGGTATCATAGATACATTATGACACTTCCAAACTCAGGTCCCTATATTTTATGTAGTCTGTAGTTCCAAGATCATATACTAGGGTGCCCTAGGGTGCATCAATATCCTCCAAGGCACCCCAGTATAGCCATATCTTTAGTTCCTGCCCTTCTCAAAGTCACTAAGTCATAGATTTCCTTGTCCACATAATAATGTTCTTTAGTCCATCACATAGTGAGGTAAGTTAAATTAAGGTTAGTATTGCATCCCTCTTATTTACTTTTACTTCAATACATTCAAATAATTAAATTAAATATTTAAATTTAGTATTTTCTTTTAGCATTCTATTTCTATTTAGATTAACTCATAAAATAAGAAAAAGTATGTATTTCTTTATTTTTATTTAATCATTTTTGGTGAAACCTATGTTTCAAATACTTTTCCCTTGGATCCTTTTTATCCACATAGTTATTATTTTCCATCATGTCTCATTTTAACATCAATCCTATCTATGATGAGGCTTTCATAAACTGAGCTTAAGGATTTATATCTTACCCCTATGACTTTACATGACGATACTCAACAAGCCCTCTTAGAAGGTCAATAACATGTGCTAACTAAACTTTTTGATTCTCCTATAGGTATATGTCTTGTTGATAATCTTATTTCTTTCACTCATTATACACCGTATCATCCGGTTGCATTTGGTCCTTATTTTGATATTCCTCTCGATCCTTTAGATGATTTTATCCTTGATTACTTATTAGGCATTAATCCAAACTAAGGTGCACCGCATACCTTTTCTACCTCTACTCCAACTACTCCTACATCTTCTATCGCTTCTGATAGTACTCCTCGCACATCCCATTCTAGCTTACATTCTCCTTTATATTATATCAATGATACTATTAATCCTCTTCATGGCCACAACGTTATTTCAGGAACCCCATATCCTACTGGCGATCATCATGGGTCTCCTTCTTTCTATACAGCGATATGCAATCCTCCTACTCCATTTTTATCCACTTCTGAGATGGTAATCACTACTGTGCATGAGTCACCTCCAACTAGGGATTCTTTTCCTAAAGTCCCCACATATTCTTAAGATCCTATTGCATCTTCGCCTATAGAGGTCTCTTCCTTTATCACCGCACCTACTAGAGATTATGTTGATACTAGTCATATTATAGCTCCCACATCATCATTTTCCACAACTCCTTTAGAAAATGGCCTCCACTATATCACCTCTTAATATCCTTATGGTCACTCATAATGGAAAAAATCAAACCGCTTAATACATTATTGCCATCTCCTACCATCCCCTCACAACATATTTTATCTCTCATACACGTTGTAGGTCAACCCCAATCTCAAGTTCATATTATTACCCTAAAACGCAGAGCCTATTATGCCTCTATTGACAACAATTCTTTACATGGAAATATTTTTCCTAAAAATCTTCATAATTACTCCTTCCCTAGAGAATTTATCATGCCTACTTTCACATGTTTTGATGGAACTTGTGATCGTCATGCTCATATCCTACATTACCACACGCTTATGGCCAATTTTTAATTATTGTTTGTTACTTGAGGCCTTTCGCTATATTCTTCCTGATGAGGAAACTACAGTGGTAAACCACTTACCCTTCAGTTCCATTAGCACTTTCTATTGTATTGAGGATGCTTTCCTCCGTCATTTCATTATTAATAATGGCCCTAGAGTTACTTATGACCACATACCTACCTTAAATCAAGGTTCCTCTAAACCTATCCAGGACTATATCTTATGATTAAATTTCTGTATACATGAAATAATACTCCAAAAAAGTGACTTAGAAAAACAATTCATCTTTGTCATGGTCTGATTCCTCTAGTTAAGCTAAGGTTACAATATAACACTTGTGAGTCATTTATTCTCTTGTGTTGTAAAGTTATCGATCTATAAAAATAACTTATATCCTCACATATTGTTGATCTCACACATGTTCCTCCGACCATTACATCCCCTACTCCTCCACTATTTCCTTTGGTTGAGAATCCAAAGCGATCTCCATATTTTCTTAAAATTCAATCCAAACAAGCTCAACTTTCTTCTTCACCACCCACCAATTCTTCTCTGGTTCCACAACAAGCTGGTACTTTTTACCACTCCACCTCCATTACGAGAGCCTTTGTATTTCTCTCCTCATACTCGCCCACATGATGTGCTCCTCACATTACTCAATGAGTGCTTAATTTGATTACCCTTTAATCAACATCATCCCCCATACTATTTATAAAATCAATGTGATCAACACTATTATAACTATCATGCCGCATCGTTGGCCATCGAGACAATGATTTCCTTGCACTACATGAGATGATACAACAATTATAGAATTCTAACGTTATCTCCTTTTCCACTCGTGAATGGTCACTGTCCCCTTCACCTCATCAACATAGGCGATACTACATTTTAGTATCATCTATTAGGTGCTTAGTTCATTCATCATGCTCCACTGTTATACTGTCATTCTCCGCCTCATCCATCATTTCCATCTCCAAATTCATTACATCTGCTACATCTACATTATCCACCAATTCATATTGCTCCATCATATGGTTTTCATCTAGCATCTACATACCATGTTGCTAATACATATGACATTCAATTTGGTTCATACACTCACGCTATGTCCATTGCACATGTATCCACCACTACCCGTCATCTTGGTCTTCGATAGGTGATTTTTTCACCTTACCCCCCGATGACAGAATGGTGTTCTTATGGTTATTACATGACTATTGAGGGATTAGTTCTAAGAACCTTTCATCATACGATTTTTTTTTCACCTAGTGCACTCAATCATTTCTTAATGACACACTCCTTCTTACACGGGTCATCCTTGAGTATTGAGGGGTCTTCATTAGATGAGCTTATCCATTCACAACTAGGGGGGCATCATTAATTCCCCCCCAATTATTTTTTTCACCTTATCCTACTATGATTAAATTAATTTCTCATATATTCATTACGCTACATTAATTCAACTATCATACATTTTTCTATTTCTCATATCTATTTTATTATAATCATTACATTATCTATGCACTACATATTTTCTTCATCCAACAATTCATCAATCACATTACATTAGTTATCTAGTCATTATTCACTATCCATATTTTATCTACAACTACTAACATCATAATGCACATTTATATTCATCACATACAAACAAATCACATGCTATGACAATAACCATAGAAACATACCACATCCACTACATCACGACGAAAAAACTTTCCAACATCGATTTTCCATATACCAAAAATAGGTGTCCATATATATATATATTGTTAATACAATCATCATCGAAAAACATGTCTCATGACTGGTGAGCGAGGTACCCACATCATATACAACAATCCTAATCATACCTCATCATCACTATCGCTATTGTGTACTATGATAACTGTAGAAGTGGATGCCTCTCCACCAAAGTGATGCCACATTTTGCGGCCCTAAAATTTCTCCACTGGCCAACAAAACATCGTAATATTGGTACTATGCTCTTGAAAATGGCACTACAAATCTACATAGTGTGTGAACACATCCTGGGACATGAGACCACCACCTACTTCCTCTTGGGCATGCTAAGTTTCCTCACATAACTTTTCCCTCTCACTTAGCAGCACTGTACATGTTACCGCTACTATAGCCATTGGCTCAAAAGGATAGGTATGTTCACCTATGATTTAATCAACACACTCTAGCATCCCTCCACCTAGAAAATCATTTGGCACATTCTGAATCAATGTACTAATCAATGTGTCTACTATTAATGACCAATTTCATCTCCTGCAAACACAACATATGATTCTCATGTTAGTTATATGTATATAAAAATAGACATAGATAATACATTAAACACAATATAGCAATGCACAAATACTTATGCTCTTCCATTGTCATTGTTATAGGATTGGGGACACTTACCTCTCCTCCTCCTCCACGTGGGAAACTCCATAGCACCCGCAAATATTGGGTATGGTAATACCCATCGATGCACTGCCCACCACGATCGATGCTCTTTGGTACACCCCACATCATCTCCCCTCCACATTCACTATCGTTGGGTCCCCTCTCATCTGGGTCTTGGTGGTATCAATTTTCTCTGGCCTAGCCCTTTCCCTCCAAGGGACTTTGATGGCTCTCACAACTATATATATGGATTTGGGGGCACATCATATGCCATACCAAACTACCGTGATATCCTCTCCACCTGAATAAGCCCTTCCACTCCTATAAAGTGGTCCTCCAGCCAACATAGTCCTTATAATGAATCTCAACTCTGTCGCATCCTCAGGCCATCCCCCATAATCATAGTATGGCCTCATAAATAACCGACTTAGGCCTCATCCTATATATAAGTTACCTAAAAGTATCTATGTCCATCTTCCTACTGTAAATATCTACCCAACATTGAGCATATATATCGGGATGATCCCACTCTCCTTGTGACCTTGTAAACCATCCTTAACATGGTTATATGCTCATATGCCCACACATACACAAGTGTGGTGGGCTCCTATATCTCCACCATACTCATCCTGTGTAAATCGATATAAGTTTGTGCGTAAATGGGATAACACACATCATGCGCCATGGCGTATCTCAGTCCCTCTCCTCTTCTATTCACTGACATATGTCATGCATCTTATATAAGATTCCAAACCTCCTCCCTCCATGGCTATACATGATGAAATAACACACTGCGATGAATTTTCACAAGTGTTTGGAAACCCTAGACTGAAATATTGCATCAAAATTGATATGGTCCCCCGGTAGGGTACCTAAACCCCTACAAAATAACCACCTCTTCAAGTGCATATGTCACTCCCATATCCACTAATTCCATCACTCGTACCCTATCCCCAACAACTGCCATTCATAAAATGTGATACACATCCTCTAATGTCACTATCATCCTCCCCTGTAGGTAACCAAAATGCTCATGTGTCTGTACACCATCTCTCATATAAAGTAGTCAACATTTAAAAATTATGGGGCACATCCCCCCATCCATTTCTATATTCCACAGGCCCACATGGTCCATCAAATCCTACTCATAATTTGATAACCCTAGTCTTAGTAATGTACTCAAGTGATGACCATTGCGGAACTCCCTCGAGTGGATATCCCTCTACAAACAAACCTAACACAAGCATTAGATCACCTTATACAATCCAAACACAGCTATCCAACATAATAGAAACATGTTTTTCTACCATTATCTACAAATTCAACAAATTCTAGACCAGGACACCCAGATGCAGGACTGGGCCACCGTAGAGAAGGAACACTAGCACCCCTTTTCTGGGAACTCCAGTCCCTTGGGTAACTAATGCCCCTCACCTCTCTTTCTCTGGGTCCCAAACACTGAGAAAATAAAAAACCCAAAATTTTAAAAAATTCAACTAAAACACCTATTACAGCCTACATTTTTGCAAAAAATAATGCACTTACCAAATCCATATTTGTGCATGACGTTACAATGCTTGCCAATCTCTCAAACAAGCTAAGACACATTGATCTCACTTGAGACATATTCAATCACCTTTTACACACTCCCACACTCGTGTAAATGACATGAAGTGAAAAATTACTTTTCACTTCACGATTTAGTAGTTACGTTTCAACACTACCTTTACTATGGGTCCCTATTTCGCGCTTACTACCGCCACTAATATACACTACACTATTTCACTTATATCTTGAGCATATTTACTCCAATTTACACATTTTTTGCTACATTCTTTTTAGAATCCCACCTACCACCATATTGTACGATGTTTGACGTACATTATATGTCTTCACTGATATCTCCTATTCACTACGCTCACATTTTAACCTCTTGCCACTACTTTCAGCTTAGAGTCGATTATTTTCATCACTCCCTCTTTCTGTGAAACAAGGTGGCATATTATTTGGGGGTCCCCCTATAATCCCCCTTATGTCACCTTATGTTTAAAAATTGTGAACCTGACACTTACCAATACATAACGCCATCAATTCCCCATAAGGATCTAATCTGGGGGGGAAAAAAAGGTTTTTAAACAAATCCTAAACACAATCACACATTACTCTCTATCGATTCCCCCCTAATCAACCTAACTTGAGGGAAACAAGCGACTAAAAATATTTTCACGCGACATTCAATCAATTTATATTGACTTCCACCTAATGACCTAAATTGAGAGGTAATTATCTCACAACCTCTCTAGGAGTAACCAACCAAAACAATTAAACAAACCCAATTCAAATCAATACATTCAAATAAAAAATCATATCATTCAAATCTACAAGTGGTTACCCAGATGACCTAACTTGGGAGTTACACTCACCACTCTTTCCTAGATGACATAACTTGGGAATTTATTCTATATTCTATGCATGCTTCTTGATGGACCTGACTTGGAATCCACTTCATTCATTCTACATTTTCTTCCTAATTACCTAACTTAGAATCTATCTCTTTCATATCGTGTTTGCTTCCTAATGATCTCAATTGGAAGTTACCTCTTTCATATCATGTTTTCTCCAGATGACCTAACTTGGAAGCTACCTCTTCCATATTGCATTCTCTTCCAGATGATCTAACTGCAAAGATTTCACATTGCAGAAACACCCCTTGAGTGGGGGAAAGAATTCCTTTCCTCTATCAGTTCTATATGGGGTCATTTTTTTTAATCAAAATAATTTAGATTCAAAAATCACAACAATTTGATCTGAGTCTGTCTACAGTGGCTAGCTATTGAGGATATATTTAAAGATTAGAGAATAACACACTTTTCTCCCTACAATCTTCCTCTAGCGGAACGAAGCCCAAATCCTCTGGACTATCCAATCACATATAAGCATTCAAGTTGGGGAACTGATCACTCCCTAGCCACCTATTTGTCATTAAAACCATGTTTAAAAATCATCATACATTTTATTTATCATTTTAATTTACAACCACGTCACCACAAAAATTTATGCTTTTACATTACATTACATTGATCAACTCATTAATCCCATTGTTCGCCACGCTTCTACTACACAATCTATGGGTTCTTCTATGACACGGGTTTCTCTAACTCTTTCCCAGGTATGCAACTCTATCCTATTTATGTTATTGAGATTTCGACACACCAACATAAAGAGGCAGGAAAATGTAGTAAGAAAATCACACACTTACTACTACATCTATACCACCGAGTATGTTATTTTTTATATGGATCTTGTGTGATAAAAGTATTCACTAGTGACCCCATCCCTTGGTCTTTTTGTCAATTGGTCAGTCATCAGTAATTATTTACCCCAATTAAGTCGTCACTGGTCTGTGCAGTTTTGGGAATCTTTTAGGGAGTCTTAGGTGTCATAATTTTCTTATTTATCATCTCCAGTCCTATACTGGGGTGCCTAGGGTTGCACAGGGTTACCTCAAGGTGCCCCAGTTTGTGATTTTTAGGTGCACTAGTTTTCGTAATTTGCGGTCCTAGATTTATTTGTCTTGAGGTCGGGTACTAGTGTCAAAATTTTAACAAGTGATCCCTATATAAACATAACATACTCATTACATTATGAGTGAACATCTTACCTATCAAGGGAAACTATCTAATAAGGAAAGGGACTACATTTGTGGCATCTTCTACATCTGCATCATAGAAGCATAAGGGGGAAAGTGTTGTATTCTTTCTATTCCATCCACCATTTACATTTTTACATCTAGTTATTGACCCCTACTTTTGTGTCACTAGTGCTAGCAAAACCAAGTGACATAATTCGCACACACGACACACATAAAACAACATGGGATTTGGAATGTACTACAACGCTTAGTCGTAATTCCACCATTGTGGAAGCTGAGGTCAATTTGACCTATTCATATGCATTTTTTATTTCTTAGAAATTTGATTCTTTGAATAGGGTTTTGTAGGTGGATCTTCATATTGCATTTATAGAAGCACATGTGATAGTGCTACGACACCTGGTGTGATAGATATGAAGGTATTACAGAGACATTTTGATACTGCCCAACACTTATTGTCCTACGATTTTTCTCTAGTTTACAACACCTAGATCATAGAGCAGGGTGCCCCAAGGTCCCCCAGTATCCTCCCAGGGTGCCCCAGTATGACCAGCATCTCTTCTATTCCTTTCCTTCTCAAAATTCACCTAGTCACAAATTTCCTAGTCTACAAAATTATCTACTTCAGTCTGACACACAATGAGAGTAAGTTAAATTAAGGTTAGTACCATATCCATCTTATTTCCTATCATTTCAATACATTCAAAATAATCACAAATAAAATATTTAAATTGAGCATTTTAGTTTAGAATTTTGTTTCTATTTAAATTAACTCATAAAATAAGATTTCTTTTATATTTCTCTATTTTTATTTAATCACAATCCTTGTACTAATCATGAAGAAATTAATTGAGATGCAATAATTTATGTTTTTTTTTAGGAACTTAGTTAGAATAAGGAGATATAGGTGATGAAATTGACATACCTATATGGACATACAAGAAGAATAAGATCATTTCAAGAACAATAAGGAGAAATAATAGAGTCATTGTTTTCCTATGATGAGTTTATACTATTCTAGTGATCTAATAGGTATTGTGTGTCCCTTTCTAGGATTCAGGTAGATACTTTTTCTTTTTTAAGGAAGCATGGTGGTTGTATCAATAGTTGTTGCTTTAAAGTATTCTCAAGTTGCAATGAGATGTGAACAATCAAAGGCATGTTTTTTTATCCCGTATTAAGGTCCTTGTGCATGTTTATAATGGTTAAGGTATTCTAAGGTCATAATTGAGTGTCCAATCATGGAAAAGTGGTGTGTTGTCAGATCACTAGGCCTATGTTTCCACATCTAGTTAATGCTAACTAAAGACAGAGTCTCAAGTGTGGTTTACATTCTATCATTCACCTAAAATTCCTGAGTTGGTTGATCAAATAATTATCATATCTAGTCTACATAAAGGTTATGATAAATTCCTCAAAGAGATGTAATATTGAGAATAAGTTTCTTATGATCATGTCATTACATGGTATGTTAGGTATGTCCCTTAATATATCTATATAGTCCCTTGTCAAGTGTGTCATAATAGATTTGATAATCTATACCCTTCTATTCTAAAGTCATGAATGAAGGTGCTATGTCTAATAAGAAAAATGTCAAGTTCTATCAATAGATGAAATAGTAGTTATGGTTGAGTCTAAAATAAGGGGTTTCCTTCTATGAAGAGTGTGTGTGTTGTTCCTCTCATGACTATCAGCTTGGTTATAATACTCTTCATAAACAAGTGACCATTATATGAATAACAGATCAAGGAACAGAGTGACAAGTGACAAGTTGCTACAAATAAGAGGTGAATAAGATAAATATGATATGCATTTTTCATATTTTCAATGAAGGTTAAAAGTATAGATCATCAATGATTCTCTTAAAGGAAAAGTGAAAAATAATATGAATCCTTCTCAAATAAAATTTTCATGACCATTAATCAACCAAAGCCTAATCATGTCCTGTAAGGATAAAAAAATATAATTGTAAAAAATTTATGAAATAGAAAAGTGAATCTATCATCTTAGGAAAGATGTGCTCTACAGTGCTCTATAAGGAATAATGAAATCAATTGTCTAAGTATCAAGTCATGATTGAGTTCCAAAGAGTAATGTGTTGATCTTAAATAAGAATAAGGTCATAATGTCACTCAAGTACTTTGTTATCTCTATCTATGTATGAAGGTAACCTGGTAGAAATTACATTATCTTGGTTATCTTGAGTCAGAAAGATGATGATAAAGTTCTTATCTGCATATATACTAGAAAACTCATGGTTAGATATTGAACTTAAACTCATCAAGTCTAGTTGAAGTGCCAAATCCAAAATCTTATCACATTCAAAATATGTTTTGAGATAGAGACATAAAGGTCCACTATAAGGTTTTAAGATGAGATAAAAAATCATGATATTATATTATTTTTGAGAAAGTCTTGGTTGAGAATTCACTAAGTATGTGTTCCATAAGTGTTGCAATAATTTAAATGCTTCAATAATCTAATCAGACACAAAGACAATGGTAAGGGATTCTCACTGATAAACAATGTTATAAAAAGACATATTAGTTCAATAAGTAGTAACTTATATTCTTAAAAATATCTCCAACTTGAAGAAGAGCTTGTTGAGGGTATTGAGTGAATGAAAAAGGATTCTTAGTTCATGAACAACAAATTCAACAAAATTTGATCAAAACCATCAGTGAAAGAGCTCAAATAAGGTTCCCATGTATGATTGTGACTTTAATAAGGCTAGTTTTTGTGCCATAATGTTTGTTTCATGTTTAAGATGTATTAAAGTGCATTATAATTCATGAATTTTGTACAAATAAGTGTAAGGGTACCGTCAATAATGTGAAGACAAAATATGATATTTATAATTGGTGTAAAGTGGGGTAAATCTTGTACATAGTTACTCAGGACATGTATAATTGTCTCAAAAAAGAGCTCAGAGTGTCTAATAGGGTATACAGGACTATGAAACCCTTGAATGAGGTCATATGAATTTCAAGTGGGAGTTCAAGTTAGATCAAAGAGATGACATTGTCATACAATCAAGGTTCTTGCACTTCTAAATATATAATGATCATCCAAATCATAGAAAATGAAACATTTTAGGTATTTAAGTGAAGTGATTAACTCTACATGCTGGAGTGTCAGGTACTGAGTCATGATTAGATTTCTTGGGAAGTATCTCTACATATTGAAAAAAGAATGGGGGGAAACATAAACCCTGGTTAAATCTCTAAAGATTAAAATGATTTTTTTAGGTTGTATACATTTCATCAACATTTATAGCATGGTTGTTGTCGGTCTATAATGATGTATCTGACCTGGGATTTGGAAAATCAAGAGGATTTTTTAATCTTTTCATGGCTAGAATGAGGATTCAAGGGACGATGGAGGACTATAAGTGGGGTTTAAATACTTTCTAAATTTGAGGTATGTAATTTAGTCCACTCATGGTACTATGATAGAGATTTAAAGTGATGAAGGTACCGCTACAATATGAGAAATATGATTTATAGTTTTTTCAAGATGTTATATAAGATTGTTAAGGAGCTAGAATGCCTATTACATTTAGGTAGTGATGCATGAAAGGTTTGGAGGGTAATAAATTACTAAAATATTGCATTGTATTAAGGAACACTTGTCTAGAGGATCCCTAAAGTAGTCACCCACAGGTTCAAGGAATATTTTTAAAGAAGGAGGACCTATCTATGACCCTTAAGTAGGTTTCCTAGTTTTCAATGAGGCTATAAATCTAGATTCAATGATTTTGGAAAGTACTTTGAAAGGAGAGAGTAAGTGTTATAACCAAGAAGGATACTATATCACACTAAGAAGGAAAACAAACACTTAAGAAGAAATTTAGGATAGAGGTACTATTGGTGACCCTTCTTCATGACACACATGTTAATCATAAAGGCTTATTTTGGCATTAGAGGGTAGATGGAGAAATTATATAACCACAGGGGAAGAAAAAAGGAGGTGTTTCATGTAGTGTATGATGTTATGTAGCATAAAAAATATTGAGAAAAATGCATTAAAAGGATGCTTCAGAGACCTAAGTCCTAAAAGTTGCTAGTAACAAGTACCTGATAGAGATAATCTCTTTTGATCATGACCTAAGATGAGATAGGTGAAAAAGAAATTAGACATGTTGTTTTTATGATGGATTATGCTTGGAATAGTTGTTGGCATGTTGGTAGGCATCTGTACAGGGGGAGTCATAATAATAAAGTACAATAATGAAGATAAATCTAGAGATAAAGAAGGAATGTATCTCATCATGGTTGATTGAATCTTTGATTCAATGCATAGTTTCTCAAGAACAAGTTCATATATATACCCCATGTCATTAATGTAAAATGAAGAGAGAAAGTATAGGTGTTTCCATCAATGACAAAGGGTGTGTTTGTTGGCATGCATTTTCATTGATTTCAATTGAGTCATTGATAGATATCCATTAATGAAATAGTGTAAACAATCAGTATTTGAGCATGATTGATAGGTATCTCATATACCTTTTTCTTGGTCCTTGGTAACAAAATGAAGCATGAAAAAAAAAAGTAGAGTATGCAGGGGAATGAAGATGTTTGTCTAAGTATTGAATATTTTTCAGAGAGTTTGGAGACACCTACATGGGTCTCAGTATGCAGACATATGGTTTGGTCATGTATTATAGGAATATACCTAGACCTAGTCTTAGTAAGTAATGACCAAATAATACATAAAGATAATTCAACTAAGCCCATGGAGGATTCAAGAAGGTAAGTCATGGTTTTTTAATGTTGTATAGGATTTAGGAAGGTAAGTCAGAGTACTAGTTCAAGGATTAAACAAGGTTGAGGGTTTTGACCTAGACCTAACTCTTAGGTCTTAAAGGCCCAATAAGGAATAATGAACATTTGTTAAGTAAGTGAGATCTTGTAAGGATGGTGATAGGTAAGACACATTATTATAATCATGTAGATGTGGATTTCAGTGATGTCATTAGTTTTTAGAGTTCTATTTTTCTTGATCATGACCTAAATTAGGAAAAACCCCAAGGTCTAGTCACCCAAATGAGATGGGTTGAAGAGTTGTAGAATGTTACAAGGAATGATGATGATTAAAAATGGTGTAGGAGGTTGATACGTTTCGAGGAAACATTATCAGGACAATATTCCAAAGGATAAGTAAGAAATGTAAGTTGAGTCATATTGAGTTTCTAAAATTACCATTTCCAGCTAGATGGCTGAATTTGATATACTTATTGACACAGTAAACATCTACGTGGTGTCTTAGGATTTTCATGAATGTTGTGGCATCCAGTCTAGAGAATTTTTCAAGTGGAGTGAGTTAAGAAGCTAATTAGGTTACAAAACCTCCTCTAAAAATGATGGGTAAGAATTGAATAATCTTAGTAAAAAATTACTTGAATGAGCCAAGTTATGGATTTGGGAATGTAGAGTACTCATCCTACTTAAATTTTGTGGTGGTATAATTCTCTAGGATACATGGGAAGGTAGAACAATGTGTTTCTTTTGAAAAGATTTGCATGTACAATCATTAGATGAAGGCTTCATGGTGAATGTATTGGTTTAATAGTAATCTTGAGGTGTTCCCTAAGTGTTATAAGCACAAGGGACTGAGATGGGGGGGGTGAATTGGTCATATAATAATTTTCATTTCATTCACTCCTCATCCATGCATCCATTAAATTGATTATAGAACATCCATGATTATGTGATCTTATTAAGATATGCAAAAACATCCACAAGAGCATGAAAGGAAAGTACTCAACACAAGAACACCATATATAAGTAGGAAACCCTCATGGGGAGGAAACCCCACTAAAACTCTACTTATATTACATAAAAAATAGTAATTTAGTGTAGGACCAACTACACAAGGAGTAACAACCCATAATTTAGTAGAGCACCAACCATACAAGGAGCACGAACCCTTAATTTAGTGAAGCATCCACTCCAAAAGGAGGATACAACCCCCTATGGATAACCAAGAACTAACTCAGCCACCTAAATAGTGTTTGATCTCTATAGATATTGCTTCCAAAACTGATGGAGATCACTAATTCAGCTCACAAACCCTAGCTCATACCTTAGGGCATCAAAATTTGATCTTTCGTCACTTTACTTTTCTCTATCTTCTTGCTCTCATACTACCATGTATTTCTTAACCTGTCATACTCTTTCTCACCCTTCAAATCATGTCTTCATACCTACAAAACAACACCTCTCTAGGTCGTACATCTTCCGCCCAAGAGCACTGGTCAAAAATTGAACTAGAGAAGCACTTATATATGCTTTTCTTCCTTCCAAATAAAAATAGGTTGGTACTTCATAATGAATGCAACCCATAAATCTTAATTAAATTCAAAAATTTTAATTACAATAGTAGCATGTGACCCAAGTAGGTCATATTAGCCAAAAAACTCATTACATGTGCTAAAAATGGCTAAAACCCGCATGGGCATCATCTTAAAAATTTCCTAACATGAGTCCCATAATTTTTTATGACCCATGAACCTTTATACATGATTAGAATATCATAAAAATTTAATACATGGTTGGAATTAATATCAAACAATTAGATTCTTTCATTTAGTAGGCTCAGTTCCCTTTACATTTCTCAAAATAGTTGTTTCCATCACCCTTCAACACCCTAAAAATTTCATACTGCCACCAAATGATTCATAATTAATGAAAACATGTAATGTAACCACTAAAAAGAAATTATAGAACTTTTATAAAACTTATAATCATGATAGAAGTAATTGTTGATATAGAATCATAACACCCCCCAAATTTCCCGGTTTGATATGGGGCATTCCACGTGATTGCATAACATGGAGCTATCCTAAGTGTGGGATATTGCGAAACGGGATAGATCTCTGGATAATTTTGGTTCCTACTCCTAACCTACTTTCTACTAAATACTTCTAATGCAGGACAACCACTGACTAATTCTAATCTAATGCTTCCAAGGGGAAAGGGAAAAAATGATTACATGAAAGAAACCTACACTACGAGTGGTGATACACTAAGAAAGGAGTGTTGATCACTCTTCCCATCCCTGTAAAATGGAGAAAGGGTGAATACTAGGGAGGTTGGGAAAATGTAACAAAATCTCAAGTTCCGCCAATGTATTAAGGGAAGGTTGGATAGCTTTAACACAAACCCAAATTATAAACAATCTTCATTCTTGATAAACAAAAAACACCCTGCAATAACTATGAAATATGCATAGAAAACTCTGTTGCAATGAGAGGTAAGAGAGAAACAAAAATCATGCAACGGTAAAAAAAAATAACACAAAATATAATTTTTATTGCTCATCAAGTATACATAATACATTACATGTAGGAGAAAGGCATTAAACCATTACACTTTTTGAAGGAATGCTAAGAGCCCCAAGAAGAAATGGGTTGCATGGGAGAAGAAAAATCAAAATTTTGCACAATGTAACCCCTTACAATTTATAGAGGAAGCAAATGAGGAGAGAGAGAGCGAGAGAAGAAATTTGAAATCTTTCTTCAACCACCCAAAAATACATTAAAATCACATGCAACAATGAAGGGGTACCACTACAAAACCCATACCTACATGTACTTTGCCTAGTTTGGGAAGAAAGAAAGCCCATACTTCATCATTTTGGTAGGTGGAAATCTAGAAACACCCTATAAAATAGTGAACTATATTTCTTCATTTTGGAATACTTAGTCTCATTAAAATTATGCAAAAATTCTAATTTTATGTATATTCAAGTTCCTGATCAAAAGTTATGGCCATATGAAGATTAGGGTGCCATTCTGAAATAAATGTGGATGGTTGGCTTTATCTTTTCAGACTCTGAAATAGCATCGCAACCTCCAAAATCTGAAATTTTAGACTTTTGAGATACATAACTTCGAGATTTTCCACTTTAGATGTCATTGTACTGTTCATCACTCAATTTGGCTTGAGGGTTCCAAAATACCAAACCGCTAAAGTTTGAAATTTGGACTTCAGAGTTCAGACTCCGAAATCATATCACGTGACACTATTCATTCTTCGAAGCAAAAGTTTCAAATTTTTGAAATGCTGAAGTCCAAAATTTGAACATCGGGTTTCAGACCTTAGCATTTTTGGGACTTCGGGTTTCAGGGTTTTGAGACTTCAGGTTTTGGGGATTCGGGACTTAAGGGTTTTGGTGATTTGAGACTTTGGGGTTTTTGGGGGTTTCACGTTTCTAGGTTTCAGGGTTTTTAGGGTTTCAGGTTTCGAGGTTTTAGAATTTTAGGGTTTTTGGGGTTTCAATTATTGGCCTAACACATGAAACCTATGAAATCCCTAAAGCCCGAAGTCTCAATTTTGGAATTCAGGTTTCAGAATTCCCTCTCCTTTTTTTCACTTCTTTCTGCTGAGTCCTGAATTTTTCTTTAGCCTACCTCTAGTAGACCACACCTCTGAATTCTAAATTTTAGACTTTAGAATTTCTTCATTTCCCGAACTAGCTTGAACTCCTCAGCTCCTCTGCAATGTGTTTCATCCTCTTCAACTTGTTCATCCAATCCTGAAATGTGATCTCCCCTAGCCAAATAAATCCCTCACTTTCTCTCTATGGGGTCTTGTTTGTCCAATTTTTTCTAAGGGGACAAATTGGGTAATAGTCATGCAACATCTTTCTATTCAAACCACATAAATATTTGACTTCATCAAATCATCCTTCAAAAAACAATGTTTTAAAAGGTTATTGTTATTCATATTTCTCCCCCGTGCCAAATATTGGATCAGTCACGATCCTGCATAAGAGGAACCTGAGAAAAATCATTCAAATCCTACAAATTGGTCACAGAAGGACTTAACCATGGAGTGGCAGATGCCAAAAGAGACTGATGGACCATGTGCAAAAGAAAATAACTTTTTCGGGCCGTTTCCATGTCTTAAATCCACTCTTCGAGTTACATGAAGACCCAACAATGGAATTGCAGGGTCAGAGAAGAAGGTGTAGTGCTGAAGAGAGGCCAGGAGCAAGAAGAGGAAAAATCAACGAGGATTGAAATTTTTTGGGCTCTAAAATAGTTTAGGAAAGGTCCAAAATTGATGAAGTATAAAGGATCTAGTGGAGAGAGCCACGTGTCCTAATGGTTCTTCTCTTAAGATGAATCTAAAAAAGAAAGCTCAAATCAGTGGCACATAGCCACGTGTCCTAGGTGGGACAAAGGAAGGGTCAAATGGTCAAACAGAGTCAAAGGAAGATAGGGCAGGTCTCAAAATTGGCTAAGTATAAATGTGTAAGCAAAGAGTGCCAAGTGTCAACCTCGCGCATCCCCAAGAGTCGGTCCAAAGGTGGATACCCAAATGAGTGTGAGATCGCCACGTAGCTAAGAGTCCAAAAAGATAAGAGGGACCATTGAAAAGTCCACAGACTTGTGGAGGTTTCCATGTGTCAACTCAAAACTTCTCTAAATTAAAATTTTGAATCGGGTTTCCAAACAAGCACGGTCCCACCACATGTCCAAGGTCAAAGCGGGTCATCGGGGGAAAAGTTAGTTTTTTGCCCCTTATCTGAAAGTGTGTAAAAGTTGCAAAATGGGCCATGACTCTACCAAGAGGGAAAAATTTAGCATTTCAACCTGAGTCAAACCAAAGAAGGGAGTTGGAGGAAAAGGTGAAAATTTTCCTTTTGACAAAAGGTCTAAAAGGAAAAAGTTGGAGCGCATCTCCTCAGCCAACCAAAGGGTGCCACGTGTCCAAGTAGAGTAGCAGGGTTGTGGGATTCTTCTGGATTTTTTGATTCTCATGGAAAAGGGGGAAAAGATAAATTTTGAAACGACAAACCTGATTTTTCCCTTTTGGCTACCAGTAGTTCCATATTAAAGAAGGGGCCTATTTTTCAAACTGGTTTTCCTGCCCATTTGTACGGACCCGATGCAAACTTTGAAGGGGCATATATTTTGACTCAGGGATCAAAATATTGTAAATATGACATCGTTGGAAGCGTCTCAACTTCCTCTATGCCATGGGAAGATTAAAAAAAACATTTTTTGTAGTCCTTGGTAGGTAAAAAATAGAGAAACATCTTCGGGCCTTTAATCCAGAATCTCCTTGCCTCAAAAACCAGATCAGATTCAATCTAATATTCCATTTGCTCCTTCTTCAAGGCACCTAATAAGAAAAATGGTACAGTCAAGATAGATTTGGGGGTAGATCTTATGGAAAGCATTGATGGCAGACGTTTAGCTTGAACTAGTTTTTTTACTCTTCTCTTTCTCCCCTCTGTACTGAGTCTATAAAAGAAGGGTCATGGCTTATTGTAAGGTTGTTTTTCATTCTTCTTCTCTACCTCCCCCTTCTATCTCTCCATTAGGGTAAAAAAGGAGTTTGAACCTCCTCCCCTGCTCTATAAATGGTGTTTTTTTCCTCTTCTTTGTAAATGATGCTCTATGAAAACTCGGAAGCAATAAAAAAAGTGTTTTGTGATGCATTTTTCCATCCTTTTCTCATTTTTGGTTCTCTCTTATTGCCTCTCTTCATTACAGGATATCTGTGCATATTTTGAATGCTCATTTGCAGATTTGGGAGCTATGTTGATGGGGTTTTGGAACATTTTCTATGTGAATCTGATATATGTTTTGTGATCCTGCTATCCATCCTTTCCATTGCTCACCTCTCTTTGTTCCATGACAATTTGGTAGATGATCAACATTTTCCTTCTTTGGTGTATCGCCGTTTTAGTGTAGGCTATGTTTTTACTTGTTTTTGTTTGTCTCATGGTCTCCTTGGAAGTTATATTGGGATTAGATTATCTTTCCTACACTAGAATAGCTTGTGGCAGGTAGTGTAGGAAAGAGGAACCAACCTTCTCTGGAGGATCATTCCCATTTACAAGTCCCATAGCTTGGGGAATGATCCAATGTTATGCAAATCACACCAAATGACCTTTCCTTAGAAAATAAGATCCATAACTCATTTGGGGTAGCTGTGATTTTACAATTTAATAGTTTTGGCATGCCTGGTGGGACCAAGAGGTCTTCACTTTATTTCATCAAGTTGATGTGTTCTTGGTGGGATTCAGAATTTTGAGGTACATACAAGCATGTCTAGCGACTCCATCTGGTAAAAAACCCATTCTCTAAGTTACAGACCTTTTCCATCCATTTCCACTCATTTTCATCCATTTTGTTCTTCCATCTCTCTCATTTTCTCTCATTCCATGAGGTTGGACAATCGTGAGTTCATTCCCTTCATGGAACTCACACTTACAAAAATACATTCCACCTCTAATGTATTTCCAAACTCCTCCAGATCAACATTATAATCAGGTCCAGGACCATTATGCTTACCCATATGAGCAGTGTCAAAAATAGTTTGACTATGAAGCTTATCAAGGACAAGGGGACGCATATGATGGTGATAGTTATGAAGAGGATGTTGGTCTACTAGATAAGATTCAAAAAATGGAGGCTGACATGGTTCAGTCAAGGGGTATAGCACAAATGAAGGCATTCAATATTGGTTGCAGGGAACCTTGTCCATGGGAAGGCCCTTTTCCAAGACATTACAACCCTCAGAAGAAGCTTGACTTCATGGTTGAAGTACTACCTCATCTTACACAGTGGATTGAGGACATTGAAGCTTATGAGAAAAGTTTGAGACAGCCGTGTCAATGGGTAAGTCAATCACCATCTCCTTGTCTTTCATTTTCTCTTCCTCAATCTTTATCATTTCAGCAGTGGCAAGAGTCAAGCCCCTCACTTTTTTCCCCAAGTGTTGATTTCATTTCTCCATCTCCTATTCTTCCACCTCATCTTAGTTCTTTTGTCCTTCTCCCTTCCAAATAGTCATCCACTCTAAACAAACAATAATTTGCACCTCCCTTCCCACCACAAACAATTACAAAGTTGGTTGAACCCCAACCTGCCACTCCTCTTTATTTCTCAAGCCCATGTTAGTAAGATACTCAAGAATCTAGTCATGGAGAAAAGCAAGAAGAGGAGCCCAAAAAAAATGAAATGACAGCAAATCTGAAGTGTTGGGCTACAAAATTTGGGTTTATAAAAATCCCCTTGATGGTTAAGAGAATAGAGTCCAGGTCAACATTCAATAACAAGTGGTGTCTTAGGCTGAGTTTGCAGTAGAAGAAGAGAAAAAACAAGAGGAGGAACCAGCAGTCCCAAGCCCCATTGATGAGGAGAAAATGGGAGAGATCAAATCAGTGTTGAGGCTACTCAATGAAGAAGGCATCATTGAATATTTTTTACTTTCATTTCAAGGGCTTGATTTGATTGATTAACCCATGATGGAGGAGGACCATATATTTTCATAGGCTCTAAGTGTGGAGCAGGATACAGGGGAACCTTCAGTTTTTCTTCTCACTTCATCCCCTTCAAGATTTGATGTTAAAGAAGAGTTTGATCTCTCAAACTTCATGTTTAAGGAAGAGAGAAACCATGGTGAGAAAGTTGTAGATCAAGAGGGCACCGTGAAGGAGGTAGAGCACTTGTAGCAAGACAAAAAGGAGGTAGATTGTCTGAAAAACTTGAGATATTTCTTTGATGAAGAGGATCCCATGGAGATTGCATCATTTGCTCCTGCCATCCATCTTCCATGCACATGAACCTTCTGCCATGAAGGAGAATATTCAAGTGCAAAATCCTGCACTCCATAATGGCCCTCTGGAATTAAAGTTGGAAGATCTTGATCTTCCATGTTCTTCAAAAGAGGAGGAAGGAAAATGGTAGGAGGATGTAATCATCTCTCTCACACCATCCACCCAAGAAGGTCCACAAGAAGACTCCATTTTTGTAGATGAATTTCAGAGAAATGGGCACATTCAAAGGATCAAACCGTGCCCAATTGGGTACTTTGCTTCATTGGAGCCAAAGGAGAAACCAAAACCAATCATGCCTAATTCAGGGCATGAGGATGAATATCAAAGCACCAAGGGTCATCATCAATACCTTCAGGAGTTGAATGCAAGTCATCTTGAGGAGGTATTTTCCATTAATGCTGATACCTTGATGATTTGGGTGGAGGAGAACGACTTATTGTAAGTTTTTCACTCATACAGGAAGCTATATTTAGTGTGAAATCATTTGCATGGATGCCGCTCTTGATAAAGGGAATCTAATTCTCCCTTGCTTGTAGCAATATTTGTTTAGAGTTATTTCTCTTTGGTTAGTGTAGGAGTAGGAGAAAACTTTGTTTTTCAGCAGAAGAAGTGCTTGTGCACAATCTGCATGCCTCATTTGAGGCATGTATGATTTAATTTATTATATATAAGTTTTGTTTGCATTTCTCCAAAGGTACATAAAGCCAGGATCTTCAGTATTCATAGTAGGGAAACTCATAGTTACCTATAATAATTTCCATATTCAAATAAAATAAATGCAGAGCAACTAAAGTCATTTCCAAACAGTCCATTTTATGGACATATGAAAGCCGCAGAGTTAAAACAATTTTCTACTCTCAGAAACCTTCATTTCAAGATTTCTTATGAAAATTTAGAGTGTAGGTATCCAAGCTCATGAATCAGAAGTGGAATCAGTATTAGACCGTCTCTCTTGAATCCATTCCTAATGGATACAACAAGGCAATTGGTATTTTCATCTAGTAGGCAGATACCCCTTTAAGTCATCACATTGTTATTTATATTTTTCCCCCGTACCAAATATTGGATTAGTGACAACCCTACATAAGAGGAACCTGAGAAAACTCATTCAAATCCTAAAAATTGGTCATAGAAGGACTCAACCATGTAGTGGCGGAGGCCGAAAGAGACTGATGGACACCGTGTAAAAGAAAAAAACTCGGTCGAGCTATTTTCATGTTTTAAATCTATTCTTTGAGTTACATGAAGACCCGACAATGGAATTGGAGGGTTAGAGAAGAAGAGGCGGTGCCACAGAGAGGCCAGGAGAAAGAAGTGGAAAAAATGGTGAGGATTGAAATTTTTTTTGGCTCGAAAATAGTTCGGGAAAGGTCCAAAATTGACTAAGTACGAAGGAGCCAATGGAGAGAGCCACGTGTCCTTACAAAACTTCTCCAGAGATGAATCCAAAAAGGAAAGCTCAAATGAGTGCTACTTATCCACGTGTCCTAGGAGGGATGAAGGAAGGGTCAAATGTTTAAATAGAGTCAAAGGTAGATAGGGTGGGTCTCAAAATTGGATAAGTATAAATGTCCAAGCGGAGAGTTCCAAGTGTCAGCTTGGCGTATCCCCAAGAGTCGGTCTAAAGGCAGAGAACCAAATGAGCGTGAGCTTGCCACATATCCCAAATTCCAAAAAGATAATAGGGACCGTTGAAAAGTCCACAGACATGCGGAGGCTACCAAGTGTTAACTCGATGCTCCTCTAAAGGAAATTTTTGACTTGGGTTTCTAAACAAGCCCGGTGCCACCACGTGTCCTAGGTCAAAGTGGGTCATCGGGGGAAAAGTTAGGTTTTTTCCCCTTACCCCAAAGGGTGTAAAAGTTTCAAAATGGGCCATGACTCTACCAAGATTGAAAAGGTCAGCGTTTGAACCCAATTCAAACAAAAGCGGGGAGTTGGATGGAAAGGTAAAAGATTTCCTTTTGACAAAATGGCCAAAAGGAAAAAGTTGGAGCATATCTCCTCAACCAACCAAAGGGTTCCACATGTACAAGCGGAGCAGTGGGGCTGCCCGATTTTTCTGGATTTTTTTATTCTCCTAGAAAAAGGGGAAAAGATAAATTCTGAACCAACAAACCCGATTTTTCCCTAATCTGGCTGTCACATGTTCCATATTAAATAAGGGGCCCATTTTTCAAACTGGTTTTCCAACCCATTTGTATGGACCTGATGTAAACTTTGAAGGGACATATCTTTTGACTCAAGGCTCGAAATGTTGCAAATATGAAATCCTTGGAAGAGTCTCAACGTCCTCTACACCATTGAAAGATAAAAAATCATTTTTTACAAGCCCTGGTATGTTAAAAATAGAGAAACATCTTCGTTCCTTCAATCCAAAATATCCTTGCCTCAACAACCAGATCAGATTCAATCTAATCTTCTTTTTCCTCCTTCTTCAAGGCACTGAATAAGAAAAATGGTACAGTTAAGATCAATTTGGGGGCAAATCTTATGGAAGGCATGGATGGCAGTGGTTTAGCTCAAACTAGTTTTTTTTACTCTTCTCTCTTTCTCCCCTCTGTACTGAGTCTATAAAATAATGTTCAGGGCTTATTGTAAGGTTGTTGTTCATTATTCTTCTCTGCCTCCCCCTTCTATCTCTCTAGTAGGGTCAAAAAGGATTTTGAACCTCCTCCCCTGCTCTATAAATTTCATTTTTTGCCTTTTCTCCGTAAATGATGCTCTATGCAAACTCAGAAGTAATAAAAAAAGTGTTTTGTGATGCATTTGTCCATCCTTTTCTCATTTTTGGTTGTCTTTTCTTGCCTCCCTTCATTGCAGGAAATGTGTGCATGTTTTGAATGTTCATTTATAGATTTGGGAGCTATGTTCATGGGGTTTTGGAATAATTTCTATGTGAATCTTGATCTATGGTCTATGATGCTACTATCCATCCTTTCCATTGCTCACCTCTCTCTTTTCCATGTCAGTTTGGTAGATGATCAACATTTTCCTTCTCTAGTGTATCACCGTTTTAGTGTAGGCTCTATTTTTCCTTGTTTTCTTTCTCTCACGGTCTCCTTGGAAGTTAGATTAGGATTAGATTAGATTTACTTCACTAGAATAGCTTGTGGCAGGTAGTTTAGGGAAAGAAGAACCAACCTTCTCTAGAGGATCATTCCCATTTGCAAGTCCCACAGCTTGGGGAATGATCCAATGTTATGCAAATCACACCAAATGACCTTTCCTTAGAAAAGCATATCCATAACTCATTTGGGGCTGCTATGATTTTACACTAACAGTTATCTCATTAAATCAAATATTAATTCATTCAAGACCTCTAAGTGGATTCATTGGATGTAAAATTAATTCCTCTTTGTATTCCATTTGGTAAGAGGTATCACCCAATCCATCTCATGCTTCAAACAATTTTAAACTTGCACTAAAATAGATGTTGTGTTGAACTCCCAAAAATATGCTTTCTCAAATAATTCCCTAGAAACCCTATCATATGAAGTCAACATGAAGCAATCCATATACCACTAGAAATATCCATAATATTAATATACTTTCCAACATAACTTGAATAATATGAGGAATCAACCAGTAACTCAAGATATGGTTAAAACTATCAGATAATAAGAGATAAATTATGCGGAATAATTCCTTACAGAATCGCAACAGTAGAAACTAATATGCAGAAAATATTATAGATCTCAAATAAAAGTGCAGAATAAATAACACAACACAGAGAGACAATATTTAACGTGGTTCACCCAATTTGGGCTACGTCCACCAAGAATCACTTGCTCAGATTTTATTACAAGCCTCCACTCTCTCAATACAATACCCAGATCCGTTTGGAGCTATGCTCAACAAACTATACAGAATTCACACCCGAATTCAAAACACATCTGTAATACATTTACTTGTACATCTATCATACGCATAAGACCATATAAATAGACAACTACTTAAGCAGTTTTACAAAACCATGGGTATCAAAACCATGGGCAAAACCCATCCCATAAACCTATGGGTCAAAAAACTCACCCATATGAGAAGAGCACGTTTTCCAGAACCCCGACGAGGATACATGAAAAGTGTACAGTACTCTTAGTGTACAGTCTTCAACACTTTCACACATGAAAACAGGCTCCACAACCTAACAATCTCCCACTTGGAGACTAGTTTTCCTCTGAGAAAGCTTCTCAACCCTTCACTAGTTTCTGTGAAGACCAACCGAAGCTGAACACAACTTTAGTTTTTCCCTTGTGACCACCTTGGTCATCACGACTGCAAGATTCTGACTGGTGTGAATCTTCTCCAACTTTAACTTCTCTTCCTCTAAATCTGTCCTAATGAAATGGTACCTTAACTGTATATGCTTCATCCTGGAGTGGAAAGCAGAGTTCTTAGCTAGGTGTATAGCACTCTGAATATCACTATGTAGCTTACATTCCTCTTGCTTATACTCCAACTCCTCAAGCAATTATTGTAACCAAATCATCTCTTTGCTTGCCTCTTTGGCAAAAACATACTCAACCTCTGTGGTTGACAAAGCCACCAGCTTCTGTAGTCGGGAAATCTAGTTCACTACTATCCCACCTATAGTGTAAATATAACTTGTCGTGCTCCTCCTGCTGTCTACATCTCCAGCCATGTCTGAATCTACATAACCACGTCAAGTGGTGTCTGATCCATTGTAGCACAAAACTACCCCCATGGTCCCTCTCAAATATCAAAGGATCCACTTTACTGCTTGCCAATTATCTTTACTTGGATCACTCATAAATCTACTCATAGCTCCTAATGCATGGGAAATATCAGGCCTAGTGCACACCATAGCATACATCAAACTACCAACTACTGATGAGTAAGTTACCTTGGACATCTGGTTTCTTTCCTGCTATGTCTTGGGACACGGCTCCTTTGATAACTTAAAATGGCCTGCCAAAGGAGTCCCAACTAGTTTAACATCCTACATGTTAAACCTATCCAATACCTCCTTAATGTACTCTTCCTGAGATAAAGTCAGCTTCCGTTCCTTCCTATCCCAAGTTATCCTCATACCAAGGATTTTTCTGGCTGCCCCAACATCCTTCATATCAAAGGATTCACTTAGCTGTTTCTTGAGTACTTTTATTTCCTGCATGTTTTTACCTGCAACCAACATGTCATCTACATACAAACATAGGATAATATAACTTCCATCCTCAAATTTCTTTGTATACACGCAATGGTCAGAATGACATCTAATATAACCTTGCTCATTCATGAAGCTATCAAACTTCTTATACCATTGACGCGGAGCTTGTTTCAGGCCATACAAGCTCTTCTTTAGTTTACACACCATCTCATCTTTACTTTTGACTTCATATCCTTCTGGCTACTGCATATATAGCTCCTCCTCAAAATCACCATGGAGAAATGCAGTCTTTACATCTAACTGTTCTAAGTGCAAGTGTTCTGCTGCCACTATTCCAAGAACAGTTCTGATAGAAGTCATTTTTACTACAAGAGAAAAAATTTCATCAAAATCTATACATTGTTTCTGTGCAAACCCCTTGACAACCAACCGGGCCTTATATATTTTCTTTCCTCCTTCTTCATCTTTAACTCTATACGCCCACTTGTTTTGCAATGCTCTTTTTCCTTCCGGTTGCTTCACCAAATCCCAAGTCTAGTTCTCCATGAGAGACTTATGCTCCTCATCCATGGCTTGCTCCCACTTCTTACTGGCATCTACCTGCATTGCTTCATCAAAGCTCTCTGGCTCTCCACTATCAGTGAGTAATAAATAATAAAGAGAAGGAGAAAAATGTTCAGGACCTTTTCTTACCCTAGAAGACCTCCTCACTGTAGGAGTTTGGGGTTCCTGTTGAGTAGGTTCCTAAATTGTTTCATGGGTCACTTTTCCATTCGGAAAATCCTCTACCACTGCATATTCTTTCTTGGATTCTTCCCTGTTTTCCTGCAACTGTTGCTTATACATGACTTTCTCATTAAATACCACATCCCTAGACCGAATGATTTTCTTGTCCTTAATACTCCGACATTTAAATCCAAATTCATCACCACCATAACCACTGAAAGTACATTTTTTTGATTTAGCCTCTAGCTTGGTCCTATCATCCTTGTCTATATGAACAAACACCTCACATCCAAAGACTCTAAGAAATGAATAATCAAATTTCTTACCATACCATGCCTCCTCAGGTATGCCTCCATCCAAGGCACTTGAGGGTCCTCTTTTTATCAAGTACACAGTTGTGCTCACCACTTCTGCCCAAAAAGAAAGAGGCAGTCTTGCATGTAACCTCGATCTCCTAGCACGTTCCATTATTGTTTTGTTCATCCTTTCCGATACCCCATTCTACTGCGGAGTTCCTAGAACCATATTTTACCTGCGGATTCCATTCTTAGAATAATAATCATTAAATTCATTGCTGCAGTACTCCCCTCCAATATCTCACCTGAGACATTTTAGATTAAGACTTGTTTAATTCTCTACCAAGTCTTTCCATTTAACAAAAGTTTCAAATACATCAGATTTGTTTCTAATACAATAAACCAAAACTTTCCTTGTTGCATCATCAATAAAAGTAACATAATAACTTGAACCCCCAAGAGATGATACCTGAGCCGGTCCCCACACATCAGAATGTACCAACTCTAACTTACTCTCTTTCTTCGTAGGTTCAACCTTGAGAAACCTTACTCGCTTCTGTTTCCCATATATACAGTTCTCACAGAAATACAAACCTATTTCTGTATATCAAGGAAAATTATTCTTTGTGATGTTCATGCCCTTATGGCTCATATGACCGAGCCTATAGTTCCATAATGTTGTATTTGCATCTGAATCCACAAGATTACAGTCATTAGTACTATCAGTGGTTAAATACAAGGTTCCAACCTTCTTACCTCTTGCCACCACAAGAGCACCCTTGGTAACCTTCCAAGAGTTAGCTGTAAATATCATAGTACAACCATCACTTCCCAACTGACCTACTGATATCAAATTTCATCTTAATGTAGGCACATGTCTGACGTCCTTCAATAGCCAAGTATTCCCATTCTGCATCTTAACCCAAACAAAACCTTTTCCAACTATGCTGCAAGGCTCATCATCACTAAGAAAAACATGCCCAAAATCTTCTTGAACATAATCAACAAAATAATGCCTATGTGGAGAAGCATGGAAAGAAGACCCTGAATCTAAAACCCAAGATTCAGTAATATTGTGCAAAGAAATAATCAAAGCATCCTGACATACATTACCCATTGCCACATTTGCCTCCTTGTTTTCTTCCTGTTGTTTCTTCTTATCCCAAAGCTCCCAATAGTCCTTCTTTGCATGCCCAGGCTTTCCATAATTCTAGCATACAATCTTGTTCTTGGATTTTGACCTTGCCCAATCTTTTGATTTTCCACGGTTTCCTCTATTCTTCTGTCTCCCTCTAGTTTCCACTGTCAAAGAATTCCCTGAAGTAGAAGATTCCCCAGAGCTTTTTATTTTCATTTCCTCTCTTAGAATCACCCCTACAACATCCTTAAACTTCAACTTCGAGTTAGCTGGAATCGAGTTACTTACCGCCATTACCAAGCTATTCCAACTCTCAGGTAAAGAGCATAAAATTAATAAATCCCTAACTTCTTCATCAAAATCTATTGTAACCAAAGATAGCATATTCACAACCGTATTAAAATCATTTAAATGATCTACTAATACACTATTCTCAGAGATATTCATATTAAACAACTTTTTCATTAAAAATATCTTGTTAGAGGCAGAGGGTTTTTCATACAACTTCCCTAATGCATCCATTAGATCTTTTGTAGTCTTTTCCTTTGAAACATTAAATAATACCGAAGATGCAAGACACAGCCGGATTGTCCCAAGTGCCTTCCTATCCAACAAATCCCATTCCACATCTGTCATACTTGAGGGTTTGTTCACCTTCTCAGAAAATGGAGTATAAAGATCCTTTTGATAAAGGTAATCTTCCATTTGCATCTTTCAAAGACTGAAATTCTGCCCATTGAATTTATCAACCCTAGATCTTCCATCATTTTCCATAGCTCCCACTCAAGCTAAAAACTTTCCCTACGATTCAACACTTCAACAAACCAAACTAGGCTCTGATACCAATTATTAAGAAATAAGAGATAAAATATGTGGAATAATTCCTTACAGAATCGCAGCAGTAGAAACTAATATGCAGAAAATATTACAGATCTCAAATAAAAATGTAGAATAAATAACACAAACACAAAGAGACAATATTTAACGTGTTTCACCCAATTTGGGCTACGGCCACCAAGAATCACTTGCTCAGATTTTATTACAAGCCTTCACTCTCTCAATACAATACCCAGATCCGTTTGGAGCTATGCTCAAAAAACTCTATAGAATTCACACTCGAATTCAAAACACATCTGAAATACATTTACTTGTACATCTATCATATGCATAAGACCATATAAATAGACAATTGCTTAAGCAATTTTACAAAACCGTGGGTATCAAAACCATGGGTCAAAAAACTCACCCATATGAGAAGAGCACATTTCCTGATATGTCGGGGTGCATTTTTCGAGGCCAAAAAAATTTACGCCTAAAAAATACATGAAAAGTGTACAGTACTCTTAGTGTACAGTCTTCAACACTTTCACACATGAAAACAAGTCCACAACCCAACAAAAAACACTGAAGACTACTTTTTGAGATCCCAAAATTACCCTCTAACTAGTCACCCTGTTTGGACCTAAAAAATCGTTAAATTTCATGAACATGATCTGAAAACTACATGTAAATATATAACAACTCACATACATTGTACACCAATAATTTAACATATAACTCATTTGGACCAACTTGTCCTAAACTTAAACTCTTCATAAACTATTATTTTCAGGTGGGGCCCAAATATGATCATGACCAAAAACTTACATTTATAGTAATATATTAGAGTCCTTTACAATATCCATTCATAATTTTTTCACTAGCAATAAATATTGTGTTAGTACACTTCTTCTTTTGCAAACTACTCCTAGCTAGGGTTTGTTACCTCTTTAGCTTCTTAACGTTCGTTCATAAAAATGTGACAGTAAAATGACCTCATTATTCTTCTGAAACCTTCTTCATTCACCTTAGGAGATACCTTGAAAGAATCAAGGTCACATGTAAATCATATTGTCCACAATGAGCATCAAAAGTTGCATTTCGAGCTAGAAATACAATTTTTCGTTACCTTGTTTCACAAAAACATGCATATCTTGCAAATAACTCATCACAAGAACCTGAAGGTTTTCTGAGAGAATCAACACTCATCCCTATAACATATCCAATCATCATAATGACAATATAATTGCTCAATATTCCCAACCACTAAGACTTACCTAAGAAAAATATGTTTGATCCTCACTGTAACAACTAGGACCAACTAGAGGACTATAATAACTAAACATGGAATCTCTGTAAATGACCCTAACATACCTCATATGCCATGATATAATTTATTAGATGCTTCCATTATCTATTCTAGCCACAATTCACTCTGTCACACCTCTAAACAAGCATACCTGCTCCCAATGAGCACTTGTAACATGGAGATGTACCTATATTTATACCATACCACTATTGTGAGCTGCACAAGTGCCCTAAAAACCAATTATTAATCTTACCAACATGCTTCTTCAACAACCAATAAGCTCTCACTATCAAACTATACCTTCTAGGCACCTATGTAGGCTTGCTAGAGAAAGCATACCTCATTAAATCTCCCTCTAGTAGCTCAAACACATCTGAAAATGTATGTTAGTATCTCAAACATCATTAAACCATCATCCAAAAAGATCCACTTTTTCATTAATTTGGTTTTGCATCAATGATAACACCTATTAGGCCTACATACCAAAAATAATCATTTTCAACCTCTAGGCATGTAAAAACAAACAAATTTTCACTTATAACCCTTCTATAGCCTTTATGAGTCAGCTGCTGCAGCTAATATTTGAGTCATACTATATCTAAAACATGCCAACAATGCCTAACTAGCCATGTTTATTCACTAATTCATCATTATAGGAAATAAATCATCATTTATAGGCCAAAATGCTACATATAAGGGCTTGAGCACAATTTTCACACCAAGAACAATATTGTAGGATAGTAATAGACTTTTCAGTGCAAATTAGGCCAATTTCATCATTTCCTACATGACTGCTAAGCTATGATTCAAGTAACAAATACTCCCCTGTGCTTAAGGCCTCAAATACTATCTCCAAGAAACATAGATCATCAAGGCATGCTTACATACCTTGAGATCAAATTTTACACTTTTTTAAGGTCCTAAACCAACTTATCATTCTTCTAGAGTCATATACAACTAAGAACATGCAAGTAATGAACAAAATTTATCAATTCATAGAGTATACCACCAAGTAATTAAGAACACTCTTTTCACCATCTAGTAAGCTCACTTATGGCTCCCCCTATCATTAGTAGGCTCAAGCAAACCTTGAACACATCTGTAGAAGCACATCTCATTCTTACACTATACAGTCACAATATTTAATGGCTGATACAATCTTCACACTCTTTATACCTTCAAATTGCATCTTGGTTGCATAGATACCCTAGAAGGTCATTGCTTAAATCTTGGTTCTACATTCTACTATAGAAAAAGCTTTATCTCAGACCACTGACAACAAATTACACTTGAATACCCTTAACATATTTGTATGTCATAGTTAGGAGTACACATAGATGGGTGCAGGTCCTTTTCTCAGTCATAATAGCTATCTCTACACCTATTAAAGACATAATCACACTTGAAATAACTCTTCATATCTTGGGAATTCTCCTTGATAGTCTTCAAACTTAGCATGGTGTGATGAAAATCACCTCTCTTGACCTCCTTTAGTTTAGAAACCTTCATCTTCTTGTCCTTTGAATCTTACTTTTGAATGAACTTCTTCTTGTTTTCGAAAAAATGTGTAGTATGACCTAATTTGTGGCACTTGAAACAAACAACAACATTCTTGTTTCTCCTAGGTTAAAATAACCTTATATTCCATCAAAAATCTTTAGCTATATCTCCATATTCACAACATGAAAATCATTTCACCATTGAAGACACCTACTTCATTCCTTAGAGACCTCTTTTTGCAATCTATAGCTCTATGAAAAAAATCATGAAAAAACAAAGCAATATTATGTGATTAGAGAGCCATACCTCATAGCATTGGGTTGTCTAAGTATTTTAGACCTTCTTGGATCTTCCCTTTTGATCATCTTCTCAGCAGATTTATTACTTGAACTAGCTTCATGATCATCCTTCGTTTTCTCTGCTTCATATCCTAGGCTTGTTTTTTCATTTTTTTCTCTTTGAATCTCCAACATGTCATTAAGATCCTTGGAGCTATTTTCAATTCTCTCATACATCTCTAACTTTTTAGAAGCAACCTCTAAATCTAATTCAAGAGACTTTAATTTTTTTTCATACCTAGAACAAACATATTCTTTCTCCTTTAGAGTATTAGACAAACTTTCCATTTTAGATGTCAAACCTTTGATGGCTAGTTCATGATCTTTGTGAATTTTATAAATAATATCTTGTAGTTCACACACCATAGACTCAACAATTTCATATTGTTCTCTGCAACAATTAGTACACATATCCATTTGTGCTTCAGCTAATCTCCCTAAAGCTATCAAGCTTATCTACAAGGGATTAATTTTATACCAATTGTTAGAAGCACAAGTGACAGATGGGGGGGGTAAATCATTATAATAATAAATTTATTTTCATTTACACCTCATACATGCATCCATTACATTGATTATACAACATCCATGATTATGTAAGGTTATTAAGATATACAATAACATCCACAAGAGCAATAAAAATAAATTACTCAACTTAAAAACACCATAATTAAGTGGGAAACCCTCATGGGGAAGAAAACCTACTGAAAATAGTCTTATATTACAAAAAGATAAGTAATTTAGTGTATCTCCAACTACACAATGAATATCAACCCCTAATTTAGTAGAGAAACAACCCTACAAGGAACAAAAACCCCTAATTTAGTAAATCACCCACTCAACAAGGAGGATAAAAATCCATAAGGATGACCGAGCACCAGATCATCCATCTAAAAATGTTTGATCTCTACAAATTCTTCTGCCATAACTGATGGAGATCACTAATTCAACTCACAAACCCTAGCTCATACCCTAGGGCATCACACTTGATCTTTCTTCACTTTTATTTGCTATATCTTCTTTCTCTCATGATTCCATGTCTTCCTTAACTTGTCATAATATTTCACAGCCTTAAAATCATGACTTCATACCTTCAAAAAGCACCTCCCTAGGTTGCACACCTTCCCTCCAAGAGCATTGGTTAAAAATGAACTAAACAAACATTTAACTATGTTTTTCTTCTTTCCAAACAAAAATAGGTCAGTCCTTCATAATAAATGTGACACATACACCTTTATTACATTCATAAATTTAAAATCCAATATTCACATCTAACACAAGTAGGTAGGCCTAGCCAAAAACCTCATTACATGTGCCAAAAATGGCTTAAAACCCCATGGGCACAATCTTAAAAATACTCTAACATGAAACCCATAATTTTCTTCATGACCAATGAACCTTTATCAAAGATTTAAATATAATTAAATATTAATAAATTTTCAAAATTAATATCAACCAATCAACTTATTTCATTTACTGGGCCCAATTCCATTTACAATTATAAAAAAAATTGTTTCCTTCACCGTTCAGCACCCTGTAAAATTCATACTGACACCAAAGGAATCATACTAAAATAAACCATGCCATGTAACCACTAAATAGACATTACAGAACATGTAGGACAATTTTAATAATGTTATTTAAGTTATGAAAAATATTTCTATTCAAACCAAAGAAAGATTTGACTTTACCAAATTAGTATGTAAACAAATTTGTTTCCAAAGGTTAGCTCATAAAATAAAATATAAAGTCATTCAATACCTCCACGTGGATTCATTGGATGTCACATTCATTCCTCTTCACATTATAGGAAAAGGAAGAATCACCCAATCCATCTCATGCTTCAAACAATGTGAAACTTGCGCAAAAACATATGTTTTCTTGAATTGCCAAAAATATTCATGCTTAAAGAATGCCCTGGAAACCCTATCATATGACATAATCATGAGGAAATCCATATAACAATATATATATATATATATATATATATATATATATAGTATATATATATATATATATATATATATGAATATTATTTCCACCACAACTTTAATAATCTAAAGAATCAACCTATAACTCAAGACATGGTTAAAAAATTGAAGAGTGATTTTTGAGATCCCAAAACTTACCTTTGACCAATCAACCTGTTTGGACCTCAAAACCTCAGGAAATTACATGAAAATATATTAAAACTCACATAAATTATACAACAACAATCTATCATATCACTTCTTTGGACCAACTTGTCATAAACTGAAACTCTTCATAAAATGTTGTTTTTAGGTGGGACCCACATACGGTCATGACCTAAAAATTACATTTCTAGTAAGATCTCAAAGTCCTCTAAAATATACAGTCATCAATTTTACACTATCAATCAAAATTGGGTCTGTATACTTAATCTTTTGCAAACTGCTCCTAGCTAGGGTTTAACTATGGTTTTTGACCTCTTTACCTTCTTAACGTTTGTTCATAAAAACGTGATTATAAAATAACTTCATTATTATTTTCAAACCTTATTAATGGACTTTATGAGATACCTTGAAATGATCAAGGTCCCATATAGAGCATACTATCCACAACGAGCATCAAAAATTGCATTTCGAGCTAGAAACACACTTGTTCTTTACCTTCTTTCACCAAAGCATTCATATCTTGCAAATTAATCATCATGGGCACATTTTTTTTTAAGAGCATCATCAATCATCCTTTTAATATCTCCAATAATAATAATGATAATACCATTGCTCAATATTTCCATCCAGAAGACTTAGCTACGTAAACATGTTTGATCCTCACTATAACAACTAGGACCAACTGGAAGAATGCAATAACTAGACATGGAATCTATAAAAAATGACCCAAACATACCTCATATTCCATTATATACCTGATTATATTCTTCCATGATCCCATATATCCCCAATGCACTATGTCACACCTCCAAGCAAACATACCTGCTCCGAATGAGCACCTGTAACATGGAGATGTACCTGTATATGTACCATACCACTGCTATGAGTGCATAATAACCAGAAAAACCTACTACTCATCATTTTTACATGCGTATCCAACATCCAAGAATATCCCATTATCAAACTATACCTTTTAGGATCCTCTATTGGCTTTTTTGAACAAGCATACCTCACGGAATCTCCCTGTAACAACTCAAACACATATGAACTTGTATGCTAGTATCTCAAACATCATTATACCATTATCAAAGAACATCCAATTTTTCATTTTTTTTCATAAATGAGAACACCTATTAGGCATTACATGTCAAAACTAAGTTCTTCCTAGGATAACTTTTACGTAGGTCCTTTGCAAAATTTGGGGTCAACAATATCATCTAAGATGAGCTATTGGTAATGGCTAAAAAAGACAAAATCATCCGCATTAGCTTGAAGAAATTTTTATGTTATAAAATATTTCTGAAGTGCAATATGAACATGGAATGTTTCTAAATGGTCAATATGACCTATTAAAACTCATGAACTCATGAGGTGAAGTGGTTTTAGGGCTAAGTTCAAATGGTCTAAAACTGTCTTATTAGTCCTGTCATGAAGGCCTAAGAAACAAGAGTACAAGTGTTATTTTATCATCATAACCTATGCAAGTGAGTACTTTAAGTTTAATTAGAGGACCCCAGGGAAGTGTTCCAAGAATTTGTTTTACATGGAAGTATGTTTTGGAGTGTTGGAAAAGATGTAGAGAAAGGACTAGTTTTTGTTCTTTAAAAACGAGTATAAACAATCTCTTAAATGCATGTATATTTGAGCCATATACTTTAAAATTATGAAATATTTTTATATGATGAGTTAATTAAGGATATTATAATTCCAAAAATGTGACTTTGGAGCCATGAATTGGTGTTTTGGACCATGTACCAACTCACTTTTTTCAAGACTTATTTTCTGAGTATACAAACCCTTGAGTGACCTTGATCTAATCTACATTGCATGGATAACATGAAGATGGCAGTTATACTCGAATTCCATGGTGTTGTTTTAGACCTCTTGAAGATTCATTCCTCATAAATACATTACATGATATGAGTTTATAATTCTCCTCATACACCCAAAATGAAGACTGTATTGTAAAGCTTATACATCTAGTTGTGCATGTGAACTCTAATGCAAAATTGAAAGTGGAATGGTGATTTTTAAAGATTGGTATGCCTATAGAATACAATGAAAGGTAATTTTTAATGTATTATTTCCCCCTAACAATTTTTTAATCTTCTCGTTAGCCACGAGAAAAATCATCTATGTTGAAAAAAAAGAAAATAATTGAAGAACCATTACAAATCAGAGTATGCAGATGTTAGTAAGGAAAATTATTAGTTACATCAGAAGGGAAGTGAATTTAGGAAGGTTTCTCAGTACCTAATAGGATTATGAAGTGTTTTTAAAACTCATAGGTGCTTTGTACTAGCAGCCAACACACTTCCAGAGGTAATAACCGCACTATGACAATTTTTAGATGATTTCATATTCACTCTTGTATGAGTTGAATGGTTAAGAAGATGAAAGGGTGAATGTATAAGGAAGGTGAAGTGTAAGAGAATGCATTTATAATGTTTTAGTATTCCTTATTTTTTATGAACAATAGATTTTGGAGGAATTAAAAGTGTTAGGTTCGTACTTTTGTGTTTGAGGAAAAAATGAATATATATATGGAGACATCTTGAAGGTAGTATGAGGTGAGTCATGAGATGATATGCATAATAAAATGAGACAAGAGAAATATGAGCCTATTCATATGTGAATGATGGAGAAATAGGTGTGTGCAAGACATGACTTGAATATTGTGGTTATAGTAGTGTGAGGTGATGAGAAAATAAGTGTGTCAAGGTGAGTGAAGAAGGGAAATAAAGAGAGAATAGGAGATGAATAAGAGATAATAATCTAATGTATAAGAAAAAAATGAAAGTGATCAAAACTTTGTAAAAGTATAAGTGGATACTTAGCAAATTTGGGAGTTTTTGTTTCTTTATAAGTTGTAGCTTGCAAAAGGTCAAGCTGTAGCTTAGTTAAATTGTTGGGAGTTTTAGATACCATGTAAGTAGAAGCTTGCATAAGCTCAAGTAGATAATTGACGAAATTATTGGAGTTGTTTCTTTGAGCTGAGTGGATGATCAGAAAATTAAATCTTTGTAATATTTATAGGACAATTGTCTAGACTAGTACATTGATATTAGTGGTTTTTTATCCCTTTAAGGGTTTCCCACATTAAACATTGTCTCCATATGTAATTTCAAGTTATTTTGTTTTTTTTTGTATATCTTCATTCTATCATGAAAAAATATGATTAATATTGAATGGGTTTCTAAGTGTTTGAAGTATTTTAAAATTTTCTAGAAGCACTGATTCACCCCTCCCCTCTCGTTCCTTGTTTTCTCTAACAAAGTGTCATTAATATAGATGATATTTTCAAATCTATACCTTTTTAGGTCATGGTTGCATTTCCCAACTTTCTATTTATACACATCTTTAAAACTTATTTTTCTTAATTGAATATTGTTTTCATGATAATTGTCTAGTATGAATACCTCATTCTATCATGAAAAAATATGATTAATATTGAATGGGTTGCTAAGTGTTTGAAGTATTTTAAAATTTTCTAGAAGCACTGATTCACCCCTCCCCTCTCGGTCCTTGTTTTTTCTAACAAAGTGTCATTAATATAGATGATATTTTCAAATCAATACCTTTTTAGGTCATGGTTGCATTTCCCAACTTTCTATTTATACACATCTTTAAAACTTATTTTTCTTAATTGAATATTGTTGTCATGCTAAATGTCTAGTATGAAAACCTCATTTTATCATGAAAAAATATGATTAATATTGAATGGGTTGCTAAGTGTTTGAAGTATTTTAAAAATTTCTAGAAGCATTGATTCACCCCTCCCTCTCGGTACTTGTTTTTTCTAACAAAGTGTCATTAATATAGATGATCTTTTCAAATCTATACCTTTTTAGGTCGTGGTTGCATTTCCCAACTTTCTATTTATACACATCTTTAAAACTTATTTTTCTTAATTGAATATTGTTGTCATGCTAAATGTCTAGTATGAAAAATTGAACATTTTTGCCATGAGAACTAAGCCCTCACTCAAATATCCTTGAACTAGGTAATGTAAACCTTCCATCTGACCAATTAATGACTATGTAAACCCTATCAAGGCAAAGAGGGATGTTATAAATATATTTTTAAGTGTGTTTCATGTGAAGGTAAGTTGATGGGAAAAAATTCATAGAGAGGAACTGCTCCTAGAGACCCAAAATGCCTATTTTCATAGTTTCTGCACATGATAAGCACCTTTGGGATGATTCAAGAAGAGATAATGAATAAAAATAGCATGTGACACAATTATGAGATCATAAAAGGTAGTTTAGGGAATTTATTTAAGGAAAAATAGGTTAAATAAAATTTTATACAACACTGGGCTACTTATAGCATGGTGTAGGGAAATGAAAGTAGTAAAAATATAGCCAACTTGATCTAGATGTTACGAGAGCCTTGAGATATTTTTTAAAGTGAAAAAAATATTTTTGATAACTCTAAGAATTCCTACTTCACATTTTAAAATGTTTCAGGAGAATCTACCCTCAGGAATTTGTGATATTGGCCCGATTTTGCAGATGAAACCCCCTAATACCTGTGGAGATTCAAATGAACATTCCAATATTTATATAGAGAATTGATGCCTGATTCAAATCCCAATGTGACCTATGAAATTCCCTCCTCACACACAATTTTTTTTTTTGTAATTTTTATCATCATTACTTTTCATGGCATCCCCTTTCTCTGACACATAGGCTCAAAAAGAATAAAATGGGGGATGAATTTTAAAATGTAGGCATCACCCTTGTCCCCCTTCTCTTGTTGGATACCTCCATAGAGAATTTTATCTATTATTATGAACAGTTTAGCCTCATATCACCTTAATAAATTTGGTATTGGACATGATATCCTCTCAAACCCATTTAGTAACTCCTAAACTCGCCCTCAACCTGGGTTAAGAATCAAGTGTTAGAGGTGGGTCAAGGAGCGGGTTTTCCTAATTTGGGTTAAGAAATGAATATTTGAATGCACTTATGCAATTTTCAGAAATCAATTGTTAATTTCTTTTACCTCCATTTATTCTTTAACAAGGCCATTCCAAATTTGGAAACCCCATGCCCAAAATCATTCTTTTGCTCATATCTCACAAGCCTCTACTTCAATCTTCAAGATAATCAAATTACAAATTCCCTACATAAATACCTTTAAAATGAGTGTTTGATTTAAATAATTGATTCCATGATAATTTTATTACATTCATCTAAAAATTTCAGATATGGAAATGTTTTCCCTAAGATATATGAAGTTTTATTGAGCCAAACGAGCTAAAAATTGGGGGATGAGATCCTCGAAAAATTAGCTTTCCAATGAACACCTTGTTGCAACATGAAAATAGGTATGAATGTAGTTATGAAGGAATATTATTTTTATTCATTCTGACATGTTATATGAACAAAATAAAGCCTTACAAGTTCAATTTTTCTTTTTGTTATGATCTAGAAGAGAGGAACCCCTGAAAAATTGGAGCAAACCATCATGGTGAGAAGTAGAATTTTTGAAGGCCTTTCTCGAACCAGTCTAAAACTACTTGGAAAATGTATATTTTTAGTAAGTACCCATTCAATTAACTTATTGAGAATTTTAGGTATGAAATTTTAATGGATTCAAGACACTAAGTTCAGTTTGCAGGAGGAAAAGTTCTCAAAAGAGACAATTTGATGAAATTGCCAAAACTAGTCACCCAGGAAGAACTTACTAAATATAGAAATTTTCTGAAAAATGCTCAAAATAGTCATGGTTTTTCATCCTCCATTCATCATTAATTTAAACCTTAATGTAGTAAATTCTCTTGATTTTAAAATGGTGGATAATGGAAATTTGTCTAAAACAGGAGAAGAACCTCTTTCGTTCCTAATTTTGGTCACAATGGAGTATTATGATCTCCCTATGTTTCCCACTTTGCTGGATGGGTTGATCAATGGATTGAAGCATGTTCCAGGAAAAAACTCACTTTCACTAATTTTTTGATCAAATTTATCTTCACCTCATCTCATGGATGGATCCATTTACACAAAGCCCTATATAATCATGTTGAATTGTGTAGGCAATGGTCCCTAGTTAAATTAAGAACTTGACATTTTGGGAGGCATAAAAGTGTTTCAAAGGTTTGAATATTTTTTGAAGTGAGGTAAAATATAATTAATTTTATTCAATGATCAAATTCTCATCACCTTTCCTTTCAATGAATTTCAAATATGCTAAAGAGGTGCATCATTCTAGCAAGGTCTTAAAGGTGAAAAGTTTCAAAGATTCAATCTTCATCGACAGAGCATCACTACATTGTATAAGGTCATCATGGATTAAAATTTCATCTTCAACACCATATGAGATAATATACATTGAGGGTGGAGGAATCCTCATTCATGGGTTGGATAATTTCCTCTCTCCCATCCTCATTCTTTCTCCTCTTCTTTTCTCATTCTAATTCCTCATTGTACATGATCATGATGTTTTGTCCTATTCATTTAAGTGAAAATGAAATATTTGTAACATGTAAAAGTAATTACTAAAATTATAAAAGGGGTGCTTAATTTTTTCTTCCTTGCAATAATGAAAAGTCACAAAATGAAAAGGAACGTGAAAATTCATTTGGGGGTAGATGAAGAGGAAATTCACATTGTTATGAATTGGAATGTCTTCTCTATTCCAAGGGATCTAGAAAGTTTACTCTTTTTTGTAGCAATTTTGAATTTTTGTTTAGATGTTGAGATTCTTATCACAAACACAAGAAATAAAATCTATATTTATTCTATTTCCCTTTCTCATGTGTTCCTTTAATCTCTCTCTTGTTCTATATTTTACAAGTATAGTGATCAAGAAGGAACTTTACATGGTTTATATATGAATCTAAAGAACTATGTGTGTCCATTTTTTTAGTCTCACTAATGGATTACACTATTGCATTCCTCTAATTAAATGTTGAACTACTCAGGTTATCATGTTTGAACTCTATTATTACCTACTCACAATGTAACCTTCACTTTCCTAATTTCTCTTCTTTATCCCTCATTGTTGAAACTTCTTCCCTTTTACCGCACACAAGCACTTTACCACATGTTTAGTGAAGTGTGTCTATATAATTCCTGACCCATTTAGCCACCCCCCACAATATTATATAAAATTATGATGATTTGCATTTAATAATGTGAACCTCCCCATACATAATAAGGAGGGTAATAACACCATGAGAATTGGTGGAAACACATATTTTTCCACTCGATAAATTATTTCACCAATATGTTTTAGTGACTCCATTATTAAGAGATTTTCTCATGTGCACCTATAAAGATTACTTCATAATACTGTATATATATATATATATATATATATATTATTAACAAAACAAATAAATAAGGTTTCAAAGAAAAATAATATTTTGAAGGTGACTCTGTCAAGGAACGAATTAATGTCACATTTGCCTCCTGAATCATAATGAAAATTTTTCAATATTGGACATCAATACCAATGAGTGACACTAAAGAAGAAGAATAAGATGACTACAAGGAAATGCAAATATTTGATTAGCCATCACTCTGGAACATCCCTTGTAAAAGAAAATATTCTTTTAAGGGAAATATAGTTGGTACAATCTCTGAAGTGGCCATGAAAATATTATATCTATAGAATAGAGAAAATTGATGTTTACAAACATCCTATCATCAAAAAATGGTGGCTCCAATTCAGGAATACTTCCACAAGACAAATGAAAATGGGAATTACTACTTCTAATAATTGAGAATCCAAGAAATGGATGAAGAGAATTCATAAGATCTATGAGATGCTATATGAAGGGCATGATGATGGATAATCTATGGAAGGGAACATTTTTAACCTCACACAATTGAATAACAAGTTTAGCATATTGTCTTTCACCTCCCTTCATTTATATTACTTCCTTGCATATGGATAAAAAGAAATAGATGCCTTGAGAAAATATTTTTTGCAAAATACTATAGCACGAAAGAAGGAAAATCTGATCTTGAAGCCTACCATGAAGTTTACAATTCCGCATTATCCTTGCAAAGAAGATATGGATATCTTGAAACACTTCAAAATGTTGAGGAATTTAAAAATCATCTTTTGAAAGGAGATCCCGATGATTGTGCACACTATGAGGTGTTCATCCCTCGAAGATTCTTATGTACCTCTAAAGAATGATCTGTTCTTGAACTTATTGATGAGAATTAAATTAACAACTTGGAAGAGGGGGAAGGAGATGCAATATTTGAACCTTCATTCATCAACTTATTCTAGCTCAAGGCACAACCCGTTAGAGAAACAATGGATTCAAAATATGACTATTATTTTTCTATGAAATATGATCTAAAACTATTTGAGCAATCCATCAATAATGAAGAAGTACAAGAAGCACATCTTTCATCCTAGAATCGAAATGGTGAATTTTATGTAATCAAAGATAATATCCTTTCCAATTTTGAATCTTCAATTAATACACAAATTCTAAATGATGAAATGGAGATAAGTGAAGAATTATATTACCTTCTTGATATAATCTTGAATGAAAAAAGGTAAGAATCCAATCTATTAATTGAATCCAAGGTGAATGAGAAAATTTACCATGACCTCTCCAAGAAAATGACTCCACCATCCTCACCAAACAAGTGTAACACTGATAATCATTGTGAGTATGAAGTATTTATTTTTCTTGTGAACAAGAATATTCCATAAGTAATGATCAAGATACTCTTTTAATGAAAATGATAATGAGTACATGGAAGATTTGAAAGAGAAGTTAGTTAAAGGCATCTTGAGGACTGCCAACTCAGTCTAGAGATCTTGACTCGAGAAATGGAAATACAACATAAGTATGAGTCATGTTATGTTTCTTATTAAAATTATCTAATTATTGATAATGGGATGAAGTAAATGGATGAGATTAATCGTCTTGTAGAAGCATTTTTGAATGAACATGAAAGTGAAGATGAATCTTCAGTTTTCCTATTTTAAAAATTAGATTGCATTTATGATGAATTGGAAGGAAAGAAAATTCTTGAGTCTTATACATATGTATTAAGTTATGAGAAAATAACCTCCAACATGGTAAGTGACATCAAATTTGTCAAGGAATTAATAGGCACCAGAGAAAATCATTCAGACCAAATAAATGAGAATATGAAAGAACCTTGTGAATGGAGTAAAAATCAGCTTACTTTAACCTTTTTTGAAACCTCTGCTAATTTTGAACATGAGTTTATGTTACAAATATTACTCAAGGATGATGAATTCCCTCATATAAGTAACACACTATCTATTTCTAGAATAAATTATTTATAACAACAAAGTGAGAAGCTAGAAGAGGCTTCTGAATGGGAAAATAATCAAATTTATCTCACCATTTCAAGATTCCCCATAGATTCAAGGAACGATTTCATGTTGTAATATTCATTCGTGGATGGTTAATTATTTCATACCAAATCTGAAGACATTATCATTGGTAACATGGAGGAATGGTTTCTCATATTCACAAAACATTAAGCTGAGGCTACTAAAGGTAAGATTTTCAAGGATGTTACAAAATGGTCACTAGAAACAAGAATGTTCTTTGTGTAATATCACTATGAAGATGATAGCTTGGTATTTATCCTTATTCTAAAACACTGAAAATCCATCACAAGTGCATGACATGATCAGATAATGATCTTTGAGCTCCAGAGGTATAAATTCAACCCATTGTTCCATGATGGATCATTTTTCTCTATACTCGTTTTTAGATGTGTTTACATTCTTCTTCCACACCTATAAATTTACCTCCCCTATAACATAGTTTCCATTTCTGTTATGTTTTTATCTTTTTTTTGTAATGTTTTCAATACAGAGGTTTCATTTTTATCCATCTTTGATATGATATGACTCTATAGCCTAATGGATAAGACATTATTCCTCTTAGTGTCTTGAGACTATCTGTTTAGTAATTTCTTTATTATCACTTTGTTCAAATCAAAATTAATCCCCAAGTAACATCTAACTATTTTCATGCTAAATTTATAGCATGAAATATTGAAAAAAAATTCCATGACAACTAAGTCCACACTAAACAATCCATGAACTAGGTAATGTAAACCTACCCTCTTGCCAATTTATGATTATGTAAACCCCATGATTCCCAAGAGGGATGTGCTAAATTGGTTTTTAAAGTATTTTTATTGTACAAGTAAGTACGTGGGAATAAGTTCATGTATTCATTTTGATTCACTTTGAATTAACTACTCCCAGAGACCCAAAATGGCATATTTACAGGGTTTTGGAACTTGGTAAGAACCCCCATGATGAACCATGAAGAGATATTTCATCCAAGAAATGTGTGACAAAGATATGAGATCATAAGAGTCATTCTAAAGAATACTTGGTGAGGAGAAATAGGTATAGGAACAAGTTATGCAACACTGAACTACTTAAAACACGGTGCAGGGGAAATAAAAGTAGTAAAACTATAGTCAAACTTGTTCTAGATGTTATCAGAGTATCGAGATATTTTTTGAAGTTACCAAATATTTTTTGGAAATCTAAGAAGGCGTAATTCAAATTTTGCAAGGTTTTAGAAGATTATGCTATCCAAATTTTGAGATATTATCTCGATAGTAAAGATAAATACTGATGATACCATTGGGTAAGTGCAACAAGTTGGGGGACAATTAAGTGGACATCAAATCCTGAATTTTACATCAAAAACAACAAAACATCAAATTTAGTCTTCCACGGACTTGAACCATGCCGAAAATTAAAAAATATGTCATAAAAATGGTACCATCACGTAGGAGAGAGTGTTAGATTTGTAGAAATATTGATTTTAAAGTAAATAGAATAGGATAAATATCATTTTATAATTTTTTACTAATAGCAGGTCTTTAAGACACTTTTTCCCATGAATATTTATGTCTACGTTTAAGACTGCAATTTTTTTTTCACTTATCAGAATGTGATAAAACTTCTACCATCCCAACCATGGTGAAATTATATAAATGTTCAAAAAAATAATAATTTGATTTCACTATTTTTTGATAAAGTTATGGTGGGTAAACAGAAAGTGCTCTATTTTCTTTATGTTTTCAGACCACTTTCGTGGAAAAAATCATAAAAAATAAAATATTGCTCAAAAAAATGCAAAATAAAATCTATCCCAAGATATCTACCAACATCTAACTTCTCACCAAAGGAAAAATATATATATATATCAATTTTTGATCATTCAAATTGTTGGCAAACGGACTATAATCTCAGAGACGTTTTTTTTTTTTTTAAAATACCAAGTCATTGAATTTTAAGTGTTTAATATAGATAAAGTTGTCCATTTTTTTAAAAAATAGTAGTTTAGAAACTAGATTTCGGATGCTACGATTCATATTAATATAATTTTTTCTAATTTTGAGTGTATGTATTGCTAATAATCCCTATAAGTTGATATTATTTTTTTATTTGCAATATGATGTCCACTTATGACCCCTTTTTTGTCCCCCAACTTGGTGCACTTACCCCGTTGGAGATTCAAATGAGAATTCACAGGAGTTATATGGAGAGTATAAGATTCCTGATTAAAATCCCAATGTGACTTATGAAATTCCATCTTCACTGAAAATGTGTTGGTTTTCATTTTCATCATCATTACTTTTTTGTGGAAATCCCTTTCATCTGATGCATAGTGCTTTGGTATGAATAAAAAAGGGGGTGAATTTTTCAAATTGTCAGGCATAATTGGCTCCTGACAAGTTGTGGGAATGATCTAAAAAGACCTTTTTGAGATTCAAAATCATATAATGTTTTTCCTAGGTAACTCTTAGGGAATCTTCAGGGGTAAAAAATGACTCTCTGAATGTCTATTTATAGTAGTTATTGGTGAAGATGGGATTTCCAAAAGTGGACTATGGCACATTTTTTACACCCCTGGATGTGATTTTTCACCTTTTCACCTAGTGAAAAGTTACACGAGGTGTATAAAATTTGTGCCACAAAGAAGAGAGGATAGATGTTATGGAGATATGTGTCACTTAAGAAGCTCACTTGGTTGGTTAGGTGAGTGTTATACACTCATAAGTACATTTTGGCCCCCTCTCCATGTTGAGGTATGACCCAGTGGACACACCTAAGAAGCTCTAGCTTCACCTTATGCACTCTGCTGAAAACAGTGCATGATGTGAAAAATAGTGCTCCACCAAGGTAGGTACTCCCATCTCACGTGACTTAAAACACTCGCAACTGGGTTCTTAGGCTCATGTTTTACAATTCATCCAACTCATGCACCCTTGGCCCCCTTTCTCATGATAAACCCTACCCCTATGGTGCATTTTTTCAATGCATGCTTCACCTTTTCACCTCATGTCCCCTTACCAAATGTCAGTTAAGGGACACAAGAGCTTCCAAGGCCCCCATTTAGCAAGTTTTGAAACTCACCCTCAACCCTGGGTTAAGAATCAAGCACATGGTCTAAGCTGAGTTAAAGAGTGCGAGTTTGCCTAAGTTAGTGCTAAGAGCTGAATATTTAACTTAGCCATATTTTGGTCTATATTTTCAATTTTTTCTTTCCTCTCAATTATTCTATAACCAGAACTCTTGCCATGAAGAACCAAACATCCACATGCCACAAATCACACTTTTGTCTCATATCTCACAAACGCCTATCCTCCGATCATCCACGAAATTTGAACTGAAGCTTCCCTACATGAAAGCATTTGGAATGAGTATTTTGCATGACCTCATTAATTCCCTCAACCTATTTTTTTATAGTTCATCTAAAAATTTCAATGCCATGGAAAAATTCCTGCCTCGAGTATATCCGGAGTTGCAGTGAGCCAAATGAGTTAAAAACTCGGAGCATGAGATCCTAAAAAAATTAGCTTTCCAATGAGCACTTTCTTGCCCCATGAAAATACGTAGGATTATAGTTATGAAGGAATATGTACTTTATTTTCATTATACTCTATGTTAGATGAAGAAAACAAAATACCTACAACTTCACTTTTCATTTTTTGTGAATATTTGGACAGAGAGAAGCCCCTGAAAATTGGAGCAAAGCTTCCCGGCGAGAAGTAGAATTTTTGGAGACATTTTTAAGCCCGATCCCACACCGTCGTGGCCAAAGTATCTAATTTTAGTTAAGTCCCCATGTCAATTGAAATTACTAATATTATTAGATCTAAAGGTAAGAATGGATTCAAGACACTAAGTTCATTCCCCATGGAGGAAAAGTGCTCAAAAGTGACAATTCAGTGAAATTGCACAAAACTAGTCACCCAAGAAGAACTTACTAAAAATAGTAAGTGTATGGAAAAAAGCCTCAAAATGGTCATGGTTGTTCATCCATCCATTCCTCACTAATGTCAACCTTTTCACGGAAGGAAAGAACTTATGCTTTCAAAAGGGTAAATAATGACATTATGTCTCAAGTAAGAGAAGAGCCTTCTTAGTTCCCAATTTTGGTCATAGTGGAGCATTCTGGTCTCAGTGTGTTTCTCACTTCGTTGGAAATGGGTTGATTAAAGGTTTGAAAAAAATTCCATATTAAATTTTTCACCTTCACTCATATGCATGATCAAGAGTGCTCTTCACCTCATCTCATGGATGACTCCATTTCCCCAAGGCTCCAAATCATCAGGTTGAATTGTACAAGTAATGGTCTCAAGTTGCAACAAGAACTTGGCAACTTTGGTAGGAATTCCAATGTTCTCAAGGTTTGAATTTTTGTTAAAGTCAGGTAAACCGATCTTCATTTTATTGATTAGAAATATTTCTTCATCTGTCCTTTTAATGAAATTCAAATATTCTACAAATGTGTATCATTCGAGTGAGTTCTTGAAGGAAAAAACTTCCAAAGAATCAATCATCCTTTGTATAGCATCACTACATTATAGAAGTTCATCATAGATCATAATGACATTTTCAATGCCATCTGAGCTGGTATATATTGAGGGAAGAATAATCTTCATTCATGCTTTGGATAATTTCTTCTATCTCCCCTCCTCATTCGTTCTCCTCTTCTCTTCCTCCTAATTTCTAATTCTCCAATGATAAGCAATCATCGTAATTTGTCCTTTCATTTAAGTGAAAATAAATGGATTTCTAAAGTTGCATTGTAAAAGTCCTTTTTGAAATTCATAAAAAAGGGACTTAATTCACTTGCTTCCCTAAGATAGATGGAAAGTCACAAGATGGATATAAGACATGTAAAAAGTCATGTGCTGGGGTAGATGAAGAGGACAATTCACAATGTTCATAAATTGGAATGGCTTCTCCATTCCAAGGGATCTTGAAAGTTTACTCTTAGTTCTTGGTAGCAATTGTCGATTTGTGATTTGGATTTTGATCTTTGTATCATCAACACAAGAAATAAAAGCTGCATTTCATCCCTTATCCCTTTTCTCATGTGTTCCTCTACTCTCTCTCTCTCTCTCTCTCTCTCTCTCTCATACACTTTGCAAGCATAGTGATGAAGATGTGAACTTTGCATCCTTGATAGATGAATGTACAGGAACTATGTGTATTCTAATTTTTTAGTCTCATTAATGGCTTACATTGTTGCATTCCTCTTATTGAATGTTGAACTGATTCATGGTTATTGGGTGTCAGCTCTACTATTTCTTACTCTCAACAATAACCTTCCCTCTCCTAATTTCTCTCCTTTATCCCTCATCATTGCAATTTCATCCCTTGTACCTTTTACAAGCACTTTTCCATGGGTTCAAGTGAAGTACGTTCTTGTGTAATCCCCCATCCTATTTTGCCACCCCCACAACATTAGATAAAATTAGAATAGTTTTCATTCAATAATGGGAACCTCTCCATACATAAGAAGGAGGGGCGTATACCCTCGTGAGTGTTGGTGGAAACAAATAATTTTTCACTTGAAAAATTATTTCACCAACATTTTTTGGAAAATATACTAGGGATATATTTTTTGAAGTGCGCCCACAAAGATATCTAAAAAATACAAAAAAGTATATATTCAAAAATAACAAAAAAAAATCAGGTTTTAAAGAAAAATCATATTTTGAAGGTGACTCTGTCAAGGTACAAAAACTTATCACATTTGTCTCTCGCATCACAATGAAAATGTTTAGAGATTGGAGTTCGGTGCTGATGAGTGACAATGAAGAAGAAGATGATGATGAATATAAATAAATGCAAATCATTGATCAACCATCATTCTGGAACATCTATTGCAAAATAAAAGATTATGCTAAGGGAAAGATACTCCGTACCATCTTCGTAGTGGCCATGAAAATATTATTTAGAATGGATAAAATTTTTGTTTGTAAGCATCCTATCATCAAAACATGGTGGCTCCATTTCAAGTGGACTACTGCTAGATGGATGAAAATTGGAATTTTCGTTGTTGATAATTGAGAATCTAAGAAATGGATGAAGGAAATTCATAAGAGATATAAGATGTTATATAAAGGACACGATGGTTGATAATCTACTTAAGGTAGCATTTTTTAATTTCACAGTAACTGACTAAAAATTTAAGAACATTGTATTTCATCTCCCTTCCTTTAGATGACTTACTTGCATATGGAGACGAAGAAATGGATACCTTGAGAAGAGAGTTTGTGCAAAATATTCTGTGTGGAAGAAGGAAATTTTGACCCTAAAGCCTACTACAAAGTTTGGAATTATACATTGGACTTGCAAAGAAAGTATGAATATGTTGAAATAGTTCAAAATGTTGAGGAAAAATAAACTCACCTTTCATAAGGAGATGTTGATGACTCTCAAAACTATGAGGTGTTCATCCTTGGAAGATGCTTGTGCACCTCTGAGGAATGATATATTCTTGAACCTTTTGATGAGAATAAAATCAACACATTGCAAAAGGGGGAAGGAGATACAATGATTGAACATCTATTCATCAAATCATTTAGTCTTGAGGCACATCCCATTGGAGAAATAATGGATTCAATATATGAAGATTATTGTTCTATGATAGATGATATAAAACTATTTGAGGACTCCATCAAGAATAAAAAAATATAAGAAGTCCATCCTTCATCCCAGAATCAAAATGGTGAATTTGAGGAAATCACGGATAATATTGCTTCTAATTTTTACTCTTCAATTTATACACAAATGTTAAATGAATAAATGGAGATAAGTGAAGAATTAAATTCCCTTATTGATAAAATCATGCATGAAAAAAATTATGAATCCATTATCTTTATTGAATCAAAGGTGAATGAGAAAATTGGAAATGATCTCTCTAAGGATGTGACTCCTCCATCCTCACCAAACAAGCATAACAATGATCATCATGGTGAGTATGGAGTCTTTATTTTCCTTGTGAACAAGAATATTCTATAAGAAATGATACAGATGGAGTTGAATATTTATTTTACGTTGCTTATCTAACATTGGATTATTATTTTTATCATGAAGATGGCCTAATCGATCTTGAGCTCAAAGGTATGACCTTCCCACAAAGCAATGGATCTCTTCTCCCTATCCATAAGTGTTAAAAAACAAGTATTCCCATCCTTGAGAGAAGGTGAATGCTGGATTATGAGAACCATAGATTAGGAGAATGAGGATGTATCAAATGAATTATGGTCATAGAAGGATCAAATTTTAAATAGTCTCCTTACGGCCCAATGTAAGGACTATTTTAATGAAAATGATAATGAGCATACAGAAGATCTGAATGAGCAATTAGTTGAAGACATCTTAAGGACTACAAATTAAATTGAGGACCCCTAGCTTAGTGTTGAGATATTCACCCAGGCCATGGAAATACAAGATAAGTAGGAGTAAATTTATGTTTCTTCATTCAATTCTCTAATGATTGATAATTAAATGAATCAAATGGATGACATTATTGTTCATGTTAAAGCATTGGTGAATGAACATGAAAATGAAGTTAAATCTTCTCCTTTTCTATTTTATAAAGTTGATCGCATTCATGATGAACCTAAAGAAAAGAAAATTCTTAAGTCTTATAAATATGTATTCCTTTAATAAGAAATCACATCCACTATGGAAATTGATATCAAAGTCATTGAGGAATTGATAGGCCCCGAATGAAATCAGCTAAAACAAAGGAATGAGAATATGCAAGAACCTTGCGAATTGATTCAAAATCAACTTGCTTTCACCATTTCTGAAACATCTTCTAATTTTTAACATGAGTCTATGGTAAAACATCTTACTAAATGAAAATGAATTCCGTCACATAAGTAACATAGCCACTATTTCTAGAAGTAATTGTTTAGAACAACAAAGTTTGAAGCTAGAAGAGGCTTCTGAATGAGAAAAGAGTCAAGTTTCTCTTGTCACTTTCAAATTCCTTGTTTATTAAAGGAATTATTTCATTCTACAATATTCATTCATGGATGGTGAATTAATTCATCGAAAGAGTGGAAAATATACCTTTATTAACACGAAGGATTGATTTCTCATATTCACAACATATCAAGTTGAGGCTATAAGACACAAGATTTTAAAGCATGTTACATAATGGTAATTAGACACAAGAATGTTCTTTGAGAAATATCACTTTGAAGATGAAACCTTTGTATTTATCCTTCTTTTGAAACCATGTAAATCCATCACAAGAGCATGACATGATCAGATAATGATCTTTGAGCTTCAGAGGTCTTTATTTAGCCCATTATATGGTGATCGTTGATTTTTCTCTCAACCCGTTACATGGTGTGTGTACATTCTTCTCCCACCTCTAAAAATTTCCATCCCCTCTAACATGGTTTCACTTTCCATATATATTATATTATTTTGTCATCTGTTGTGATCAATAAAGAGGTTTCGTTATACCCATCCTTGATATGCAATGAATCTATAGCCTAATGGATAAGGCATTGGTCCTCTTAGTGTCTTGAGATTTTCTGGTTCATACTTGATTTTTTCTCAATTTGTTCAAACCAAAAAAATACGCAAATTAGATCCATGTGTTATAATGCTAAATTTTTAGCATGAAAATTTGAATTTTTTTTCCATGACAACTAAACCCACACTTAAAAATCCTTTATCTAGGTAATGTAAACTTTGCCTCCAGCCAATTGGTGATTATGTTAACCACATCATGTTTGATAGGTATGTGATAAATATATTTTTAAAGTGTTTTTATGTGAAGATATGTTTTTGGGAAGAAATTAATGGATTCATTTTGATTTAGTTTGAAGGAAGTACTCCCAGAGATCCAACAATGCCTATTTTAAAATTTTTAGCACTTGGTAAGCACCCCCAGGATGAACCAAGAAGAGATAATGAATCCAATAAGTGTGTGAAAGAGATATGATATCATCAAAGATAGTTTAGGGAAATTTTTCAAGGAAAAACATGTTTAGGAATAAGCTATGTAATATCGGGCTACTTATAACACGGTGCAGGGAATTGAAAGAGGTAAAAAGAGAGTTAGGTTGTTCTAGATGCTACAAGAGTCTCAGGATAATTTTTAAATTTAATAAATACTATTTAGAAATATAAGAAGGGATAATTCAAATTCAAAAAGTAATCAAGATATTATACCATCAAGATCTTGAGATATTGTCAAGCCAGTGCAGATGAAGACCCCAATCCTAGTGGAAATTCAAAAGACCATTACAAGAGTTATATATAGAGTTAATTCTTTATTAAAATCCTAATTTTACCCATGCATTTTTTTATTTACTCATAATGTGTTGTTTTTCATTTTTATCATCATTATTATTTGTTGCAGTCCCTTTCTCGGGTGCATAGGCTCGAGTAAAATAAAAAAGGAGATTCGAATTTAAAATTACATGCTGAATTATCTATTCAAAATTGTGGGAATGATCTCATAATTTTTTTTTGAGTCAAAATGATATAAGATTTACCTATTTAACTCTCAAGGGTAAAGAATCACTCTTCAATATCTATTTTTGGCAGTCGTTGGTGAAGGCGGGGTTTCCAAATGTATCTATGGTGCATTTTCACACTTGAATGTAGTTTATCACCATTTAACTTGGTACAAAGGTATATGTGTTGAAAAAAAATTCACCACTAAGGTGAGGAGATATGGTAAGAAGGTTTTCTTCAATTAATAGGTTTTTTGGGTTGTTAGGTGATTGTTATGCACTCACAAGTCAAAATGGTCCCCTCTCCATGTTGAGGATGACCCATGGCAAACCTTAGAATCCCTGCTCCACCTTTAAACCTGAATCAAAATTTATTGAGGTGAAAATAACTGCTCTACCATGTATCCACTCCTCCTACCACTCACCACTCACAACTTGCTTCCGAGGGCATGTTTTACACTCACCCGACTCATCACCCATTTCCCCCTGCTAATGTTGGCTACCCCCATGCCACATTTTATCCATTATAATGCACCATTTCACCTCATTTACCCTTATTAAATATAGTAAGGGACATGAGATCCTCTTGGACCTATTTAGTAACTCCTAAACTCTCCCTCAACCTGATTTAAGAGTGAAGTGTCAAAGGTGGGTCAAGGAGATGGTTTACCTAATATTCCTTAAGGGGTGATTATTTGAATGCACTTAGATTATTTTTGGAAATAATTTTTGAATATATTTTCCATCCATTTATGATGTAACCATTCCATGATAACTTTGGAAACCCCATGCCTAAAATAACTCTTTTGTTCACATCTCACAAACCCTTACTCTGATCTTTACAAGATTCAAATTGAAGCTTCCCTACATGAACACATTTGAAATGTGTGTATAAATGAAATAATTGATGACCTAATCAATTTTAAAGTCATATGAAACTTACATCCATGGAAAAATCTGACCTCAGATAACCAAAATTTCAGCAAGCCAAGCGAACTAAACATTTGAACATCAAATCATCGAAAAATTAGCTTTCCATTGAGCACATTCATACACGATGAAAAAAGATATGATTAAAATTAAGAAGGAGTTTTATTTTTCGGCATTCTTCATAATCAGATAAAGAAAAGATAGACTTGTAAATTAAATTTTTGTTTCGTAAATATTTGGATGAGAGAAACCCTTAAAAATTGGTGCAAATCATCTCGGTGAGAAGTAGAATTTTTGAAGACAATTTTGGTCCCAATCCAAAACCCCGTGGAAAATTTATATTTTCAGAAAGTAACCATTAAAGGAACTTACTTATATTAGTATATCTCAATGATGAATGGATTCAAGAGATTATGTTGTTTCCCCTGGAAGAAAAATTCTCAAAAGGGATAAATCATTGAAATTGTTAAAACTAATCAGCCAGGAAAAACTTACTAAAAATAATAAGTGTCAAAAAGGCTCAAAATTGTCATGGTTGTTACTCCTCAATAACTCACTAATTTAAACCTTTGTAGAGGATAAAATCATTATTTCAAATGGGTGGATAATGGAAATGTGTCTTAAATAGGAGACGAACCTTCTCAATTCCCAATTTTCATCATAGTGGAGCATTCTTGTCTCGGTGTGTTTCTCACTTATCTAGATGGATTAATCACAAGATTGAAGAATTTTACATCAAATATTTCACATTAACTAATCTCATGATTAAAGTGATATTCACCACATCGCATGGATGTATTAATTTCCACACATCATCAGATCATTAGGTTAAATTGTCCACGCAATGGTCTCAAGTTGCATCAATAACTTGCCATTTTGGGAAGAATAACATTGTTTCAAAGGTTTGAATGTTTATTCAAGAGTAGTAAATACCATTAATTTTATTCAATTGTAAAAGTTTCATTATATTTCCTTTCAATGATATTAAAATATGTTACAAAGGTCCATCATTCTAGTGAGGTCTTGAAGGCATAAAGTTTCAAAGAATGAATCGTCATCGTTAGAGCATCACTATGTTGCAAAAGGTCATCATAGATAAAAAAATCATCCTAAATTCCATATAAGCTGATATACTTTGAGGGTGGAGGAATATTCATTCATGATTTGGATAATTTCTTCTCTCCCCTCCTCATTCTTTATCCTCTTCTTTCCTCATAATTCCTCAATGTACATGATCATAATGTTTTCCTCCAATTCATTTAAGTGAAAATGAAATATTTTCAAGATTTAAAAGTAATACCCAAAATTATAAGAGGGGAAGCTAATTTTTTCTTCGCTAGGATAATGAAAAGTTACAAGTTGAATTAGGAACATGAAAATTAATGTGGGGGTTGGATGAAGAGGCAATTCACATTCATATAAATTGGAATGGCTTCTCCACTCCAAGGGATTCTGAAAAGTTTACTCTTTTATTTAGAAATTGTTGATTTTGGTTTGGATGTTGAGATTTTCATCCCCAACACAAAAAATAAAATATACAGTTCTTCTATTTCCCTTTTTCATGTCTTCATCTACTCTCTCTCTCTCTCTTTTATGTACAATTATAGTATAGTGATCAAGAACAAAGTTTGTATCCTTGATTGGTGAACATAAAGAACTATGTGTCTCTAATTTTTTATTATCAGTAATGGTTTACACTGTTGTATTCTTATAATTGAATGTAGAAATACTCTGATTATTGTGTGTGAACTATGTTAGTTCCTACTCACAATGATAACCTTCCCTTTCCTAATTTCTCTCATTTATCCCTCATCACTACAATTTCCTCCCTTATACCCTATACAAGATCTTTGCCACAGGTTTATTGAGTTGTGCCTATGTGATCCCCAAACTATTTGGCCACCCCCAAAACATTAGATTGAATTAGGATAGTTTGAATTCAATAATGGGAAATTCCCCATAGAAAATAAGGAGGGCCGTAGCCCCGTGAGAGTTGGTGGAAACACATAATTTTCTAGTTGAGAAGTGGGGGCACATGACTGATAGGTTTTATTGCATGACACATAATTTTCTCATATTGCATTGCATTTTGTATGTTTCATGGGGTTGGTTTTTTCAGAAATGGACAATTGTTTGTATTATGGATTTTCATGCCATCCTACTTTTTTTGTATGATTATATTTTTAATAAGGGACGATGACGTAGATCTTTTGGCAATATGATAGCAATAAAGTTGTTTTAATACAATGGATGAAATCTTGCTCTTTTTCTTCCCATATTAATTTCTTCTACATCACCCTCGTATCATCACTATTCTTCTGCTTCACCTGGGGCATCCTGCTCCTCTCCTTTCTTCCATCCATTTCTCACCTTTTTCGATCGTCCATCATCTTCCTTCACCACCCCCATCAACACTCGAGGGGGTGTCTCTCAATTCTACTAATTTTTCTTCTACCCCTTCAAAATTTTATCCATCTACTATCTTTAAAGTTGTGTCACTTATGCCACCCCAAAGAGGGGAAAATGTACACACCTATAATTTAGCCCAAACAATTTAAATACTTAAACTGTGCTAATTATTCCCTTTCCCGCAAATTGGTGACATATCATTAGTAATGCTCATCTTCTCTTCTATCATTGTTAATTAATTACAATAAGTAATTAATTAAGTTTTGTATTCAACAAATACTGTAATTAATGACCTTCCATTAATTAATCCTTCCTTCTATCTAGACTAATTAATTATTATTAATTAATTAGCTTCCCCTTGCATTAAATAAATAAATCATTATTTAATTTATTTAATTCCTTTCTATAGTCTAAATCATCCTACTATTCCACTAAAAAGCTTTTATAAGCTTTTGCATCTATTAATTAATCATCTTGATCAATTAATAAACCCCCTTTATCCACATGAGTCACTAAAGGACAAGCTAAACTCTTCTAAAGTTAACGCAACCCTTTCTAAACCCTCCTTATCCACAACTAACTCAACATCTCTATTATCCCACATGCAAAGGGATGTAGAGATCCCTTTATCCATTGGGCTATATAAAGAACCCTCCTCCTACCGTTACACTTACACCTAATTCTTGAGAAACAAAATAAAGCATATAGTACATACACTATAATCCTTTTTTCATCCTTAAACATTTCACCATTAGAAGAGCTAAGCCTCATTCTTGAATTTCATCCACTTAAGTCTTTGGGTCATATAGAAATAATCAAAGTGGTCTTGTAGTCATACTTTGATGAGCTTCCATTCCTAATCCCTTGAAATCAAACAATCAAAATAGATTGCCATGAATCTACATAGGTTAAATTTAGTTGTTTTAGTAGTCTAAAGAGTAGAAGTTTTGAATAATTAATGTGTTAGTTTGATTTCATTTCAAAGTTTATGATAATGTTGTTATTTAAATTTGTTTAACTCTTACCGTGATGGTGTTTAGATTTTGATTTAACTTTGTTAATTAAGACTACTAGGTGTTAGTTTTAATTTCCTTAACTTAGTTAAACAAAACCACACACACATTTGGCACGCCCGGTGGGATAGATCCTTAGTCCTTTAACATTCTAGCTTGAATTATATTGTTTTTGGATAACCTTTGATATACACATATAGTAAATAATGTTCAATTTCTTAGAATTTTTGCTATTATTATATGTCTAGGTTCTCATTTAGAGCTATCATTTTAATGGGTTGCTGACAATTTCAAGATGACTTACTAAAATTTGAAGTTTTGTGATCTTTTTTGTGTATTTTTCCATACTTTGATTGCATGAGGGGCAGAGGCACACTAACCCTAGCGTAGGCACACTAATCCTTGCACAGGAACCTCCTAGGTGGCACAAGTACATTGTTGGAGTTTTGTATCTTTGTTTGGAAACCCCGGTGCACATAACCTAACCCCGATGCACAACACCCTAACCATGGTGTAGGCACACTAAACCAAGCGCAGACACTCTTTTCATACTGTACCTTCACTACAGCGTAAAAACTTATCAGGCTGGCGTATATGCCCTAACCCTAGCGTAGGCACCTCTCGGGTGGCACATACCCTCTGTCAGAATTGGTACTAATTTTTATCTACCTTGTCACACATGCCATAACCCTGGCACAGGAACCTCTCGGGTGGCATAGGAACTCTGTTAGAATTTGGTACTACTTTTTATCTATCCTAGCGTACATGCCCTAATGATGATGTAGACACCTCTCAGGTGGCGCAGGTGCACTGTGAGTCTGAAAAACACTCACACCCTAACCCGCACACACATCCCTTAACCAGGGCGCAGGTGTCTTTTAGTTTTCTCAAAATTAAAGTGTTAAAGTGCTAACTTCTTTGTAGGTTTTATCTAATTAATGCCATTTTTTGTAGGGTATGTTTACATGCTATTACTAGATTAGATAAACTTTGCATGCTTGGTTATAAGAGTAAGGTCATGTATGTTCTTCGCTTACATCCTTTGGGGCAATCTTGGGAATTAGAAATTCTTCTTAATTATTTTTTATGCTTTGAAATTATTAAGAATATCTTAAAAGGAATGAGTTAACTTGATGTGTTTGAAATAGGTGTTTTTCCATTTGATATCTTCTTGGATTTTAGAAAAGTGTCATGTATGCTCTTCTCTTATGTCCTTGGATGATCTTGAGAATCAGAAATGATGTTTATTCTCTTTATGGAAAATTACTAACCCATTGTGTAGGACCAAAACAAACACTTGTCAAAGAAAGGTGGAATCGAAACAAAATCAAACTACTAGTATAATTGTCGTACATGTTGCCAAAAGGTGTTCAAGCAAACCACATCATCAAAATTAAAAATATAAAAATAACACCATATTCAAAACATTGTATTGCATGTTTCGGAAAAGGGTACGTCCCTATCTACTCAAATGGAACATAACCCCTTAGGCATAACACCTTAAGCTACAACAATAGGGGTGGTACCAGGAACCCCAAAGTAGTCCACGCAAGAGGGAACCTTGTGGATGAAATGGGAAGTGCTCCACACAACCTACTTGACTAGTTGTTCCTTGTGAGTTAGCATTACCAGTTGTTCATATGGTGACTGCAGTGATGGTACACAAAGACACAATACTTTCCTCTTGTGCTTGAAGGGGGTAAAGTAAATCTGAGATACTCCCAAATTAGTCATTGTGACTTTTTGGGTAAATCGATCTTGTTTAGGAAAACTTTGTAACACCTAGGAAGAGAGAACCTTCTAGGAGGATATTCTTTTGCTAGGAGCCCACTTTGACCATTTCAAAACAATGTTGAGTTGTGAGGCATCATTCATCATGAAACATGGGAAGTGTTACTTTTGTTTAGTTTTTCACTTTCCTTAAGGCGAGGTGAAACTCTGCCAAAGTAAAGATAACATTTTTCATCCCCATTTTGATCTACTTCCCTCACGTTCTTTTGACACTTTGTTGATCAAAAGAAGAGTGACTACCTTTGCGTTATCAATTGATTGTTTCTGGAACTTTTTTGTCTATTTATGCCCATTCATGTTTATGACTGCAGTAAGTTAAATGTCTAAAGTGTGTGGAGACATATTCATATCATTGGTGGCCTTTTTTATCTTGATACCCACGTCAGGATCGTCATCATAGTTAGGCTTGGTTCATCATCTTGAACTTCCTTGAAAGGTTACCTTGTTTATATCGTATCACTACAATTTTGGTATTTACGTCTTGTTTCTTATAAACTTGACCTAAACATATGTATTGTAAGGTTACGCTATACACATTTTAACAATTTTTAGTTATACTATAAGATTTTAGTTTGATTTCATTACTACCTCAATTTTGAAAAGTGCTACGAATTACCACTTGTGTGTGTTATATCAATATCATCTTGATATTAATAACTTACTTTCTCACAAATTTTTGTTAACATATCTTGTTGACATTGTTGTGTCACTCAAAAATAGTAACTATCAGTTTCTGGGATATAGGTGTTAATTGAATTTGAGCTTGCTTGTAGTATACCTTGTTAGGAGGTCACATTAACTTCTTGTCATTACTTACATCTTGTTCATTCCCTTGAACTTGAAATAAGTATGAACATCATGTTAATTATGTTACGACATGAACTACCTTTTTGAAGAAAACCTAGGAAGTACTTCATTCGGTTGGTAGGCTTGGGTACCAAACATTGTGTCACTATTGACTTATCACTCTATCACATTGGTACTTTAGCATTTATACTCATTCATATTCTTGACATTATTTTTTCATTTCACTTAGGTGTGATCACAAGTTTTTGAACATGTTTACAACATACCTTGGTGAAACTATAACACATCATGGCTCCTAAAACATGATTAGGGCTGAAAAAGCAAACATTCAAAGCACAACAAGTGCAAACTTGGGAAGGCTCAAACAAACAAGGGTTGAACCCTTTTATTGGTCATGATATTGGGCCTTTATTTTCCATAGAAAAAGAGATAGAAGACATGATATATCATAGTGGTGACAAATTGGAATCCCCACTCGCGGAGTTTGACTTTGACCCCACTTTATTAGATGAATTAATTTTTAGAAACAAGGATAGGGGAGTTGGCACGAGTTATAGAATTGTGAGCTAAAATGCCCAATGAACATGAAACAATCCTACCTACAAACAATGCTAATGATGAGGAGCAACCTCTTATCAACATGGATGATATTTTAACACATGGACATGCTTCTACCTCCAATGCGGGAAACGTCAATGTAGTGGGACATAGAATGCCCTTCATTAAAGTGCCACGTAAAATTAGGTTAGGACACGAGGATGCTGAAGAACCTCCACAATATGAATAAGAAGAGGAACCTTTGGAAGAAGAAGTCACTATTTAGCAACACATTTGTAACCTTAGTCGACAACTAGCCTTGTTAACCTCACATGTAAAAAAGGAAACAAGAAAGAACATCCAAAAGACAAAACCTAAGGTCAAAAATAGTGAACTTCATAGGGAAAACCAAGGAGGGGACAATATAGAGTACAGTCGAGTGTATATACCTTCTTCCCCCACTAAAGAACAATTACTCGCACAAGAAGTGCAATCTATGAAAGAGAAACTCATAAATCCTTCAAGAGAGCAATGGGGGGAGGATAAAAAAAATATCAATATGAAGAACTATGTCCCCATCCGTTTGAAAAATCTATGACACTTCAACCCTTCCCTAAAAACTTTGACATGCCGAAATTTGACAAATATAGAAGAAAGGGAGACCCACATGATCATGTAAAGGATTTCTATATGGCATGTCAAGAGGTGTCCTATAGTAATAATTACCTCATACGACTCTTTCCCAAGAGTCTAGGAGGTCAATCCTTGGAGTGGTTTACTCATTTACCTTGGGGGTCTATTTTTACCTGGCCAGAACTGGAAGAGAGGTTTGTGCAACACTTCTCATACAATATAGAAAGTGATATCACCATGGTTGACTTATGTGCAGCACCAAACAACATGTCCTAATGAGACATTCGCTAGATTCCTACAATGATGGAGAGGGATATCCAATCACTTCCCTTGCGCATTCCCTGAAAAATAGTTGGTAAGTATCTTTGTGCCCAACCTAAATCTAGAAATCACTTTCCACCTTCAAATGCATTGTGTTCGCACTTTTGAGGAGGTCATTGAAAAAGGCATTCAAATAGAGAAATCCCTTATTGCTAAAGGAACTCTTAAATCACACGCCAAAGATAACCAAAGTGTTAAACCTATGGAGAAGCCAAAAATATTCAACAAAAAAAAAAGAACGTGGTGGGAGATGGGATCACAGATTCCAAACGCGTGTAAATGGTTCAAACTTGATCAACCTTTTAAACTAACCAAAGGAGCTATTCAACCACCACATAAATGGAGAATGTTCACTCCTCTTAATGAGCCTTTTTTGGTTATATTGAAACAATTGGATACAGCTCACATGGTGACTTATCCCATGACACAACCCTTTGATGAAAATTCTCCAAAACCATCATGGTACAAAGAGCATGACTATTGTGAATTACATCATGTCAAGGGACACAAAAATAGACAAATTTCTATGACTTCATCACTACATCCAAGACCTCATTGACAATGGGGAGATAGAAGTGGATGACCCAGAAAAAACTCAAATGCCCAATGAAAAGATGGGGGCTATACAAAGAACCATTCCCCAAACATGGTAAGTCATAGGAGTCAAATCCAGATCGAGGAGATTCATCCCAGAGTTATAAAGCAACAAATTACCTATATACCAAGAAAGATAATAATCATTATGATTCACTCATTAGATGTATTCACTCTCCTAGTGACCATGTGAACACCATTCAAATCAAGGGAAAGGATTGCACTACGGTAAGAAGGCATGCCCGCCTCATGATTCCTGAACCCTCTTCGTCAACCCCACAAAATGGTAGGTACAACCTCTTAGAACAACTTGAGAAGAAATCTACCAAGATTTCGATCTTGGATCTTCTTAAGATATCAAATGTACATAAAGACATTTTGTACCAAACTCTTAAGGGGTCAGGAGTGCCACTAGAAGTAGATCCTACACATCTTCAGGCTGTGGTAGAAAACATTGTACCAACTAAGCACATTTCCTTTAATCATAGGGAAATCCCTACTGAAAATCCAAACCATAACCTCCCCTTGTATATTGAGGTATTCGTTACCCGCCGAAATGATCAAACGGGTGCTTGTGGACAACAGATCAGGATTGAATATATGCATGTTGAAATTAGTTAAGCAACTGGGACATACCAAAGAAGACCTCAAGTCAAACATCATTACCATAACCACTTATGAAAATGCGTGGAAAGAGAGTTAGCTGGCATAATCACATTACCCATGGAAGTTGGTCCCACTTGTCATCACACAAAGTTTCATGTCCTGGACTTAGAACTCCCATACAATATGCTTTTATAGGCCAACTATGGATTCATGCCATGCAAGGTCGTGCCATCAACGTTCCATCAATGCATTAAACTGAAGCACGAGGGACACACTGTCATGATACAAGGAGATTTAGAGCCCTTCGCTCACTACAGATCTCTCAATAGTTTTGCAAGTAAGGTACCTATATGTGTCCCTCTACTGATATAGTTGTTCCTCTTCAATCTGACAGCCATGGATTCCTGAGTAGATTCAGATTCTCTCTAGTTCTTGTGCCCATGGTGCCTCTACATCAAATTCTCCTTTTTATTCATGGGAGATGAAGGTTCTTGAATACAGTTGTGGAGAATATAATGTGCAACAAATCCCTTTTAGTTTCAGACCTCTCATTGTCACCTAAAACTAGAGGTCGATCCTAACTATCATTTCAGACGACCTAGAGATGAGTAAACTATTGGGTAATTTTTACCTAGAGGCTTACTGGCTGAAGAGAAATTGTTGGATCCACCTATGACTTGGGTCCTAGAAGATATTCAACCAACTTGCTACCAAACACCTGAGTATGAGAAATCTAGTCAAATGATGTACTCCATGGGCTACAAGGGTCTAGGATGTGGAAGGAATGAGCAAGGACAACGAGAACCAGTACCTCTCCCACATTTTAAAATAGAAAGGTATGACATTGGAATTCACCCTTATGGGGCACATCCCAATGATCAAGATGCTACCTACTCTGAACATGAAGATAGATCCTGACTATTTAGACAACGATACAGATTCCCACTGTAGCCAATATGAGGATCTTTCCTCCATGAATCTATTCATGAATACCGTTGTCCTCACCATAACCCCTACAGAACCTACACTTGATCTCGTTTACCCTTTCCTTGTTGAATGGGACCAACAATGTCATATGTCACTAGATCTATTTAAGAATGATGAAGCTATTGCATAATTAATGGGCATTCGGGATACAATCCCCATTGGAGATCACAAAAAGGGATTTTATATTGACATAGATACCTGCGCACCTACTTCAGAAAGGAAGTTGAGCTTCGTGGTCAGAAAAATTTAAGAAAGAGAGAGGGAGAAAGTTCCAATGCAAAGCCTTGGAAAAATTCAAAGTCCAAGTCACATAGTGAAAACCTCTTTGAGGCGCTGGCACACAAACAAGTAAAAAAATAAAAGGACAATAAAAGTGACCACGCTAAGGGTAAAAATATCATGGAGACATCCTTGGATGAAGATCTCATCCTTCCTCCCAATCCTATGTGTATGGAGGATTTTTCAAAGTTACTGGTAGAAGAGACTATTGATGTAAACATTGGCATAGATGATGACCCAAAAATAGTGAAGTTGGGAGCTTCACTCTCAGCATGGGAACATAAAACATTCACCATGCTCCTATGAGAATTTATAGATGTGTTCACATGGTCCTATAAGGATATGCTCCAGGCTTGGATCCAACTTTGGTCATGCACAACTGTAGTTGTACATGCAGATGATAAGCCTATTAAGCAAAAGCTCATAAAGATGCACCTGAGGGTGTGCTCTCCTGGTTAAGGAAGAATTAGAAAGATTGTTGTACGTAGGATTCATTTGACCCATTGATTACTTTGAATGGATATCCAATATCGTTATCCCTGTCTAGAAAAATCCTATTGGGATCAGAATCTGCACGGATTTTAGAGACATAAATAAGGCATGCCCTAAGGATGATTTTCCATTATCAAATATTGATATGATTGTGGATTCAACAACAGGATATGAAATGCTATCTCTTATGGATGGATTTTCAGGTTACAATCAAATCAAGATAGCTGATGAAGATCAACACAAGATGGCTTTTACAACTCCTTGGGGTACCTTCTGTTATCAGGTAATGTCGTTTGGTCTTAAAAAAAAAGGAGCTACCTATCAAAGGAAATGACAGTAATTTTCCATGATATGATCCATGATATCATGGAAGACTATGTGGATGATATCCTCAAGAAATCTAAGATGCACAGGGAGGACCACCCTGCTATTTTGTGGCATATCTTTGAATGCCTATGAGAGTACAAGGTCTGTCTGAACCCAAAGAAATGTATGTTTGGTGTGTTATTAGGAAAATTTCTTGGTTTCATCATATCAAGAAGGGGAATTGAGGTAGACCTTGATAAAGTGTCTAGTATTACTGAGATGCCTCCTCCTAAAAACATTAAGCAACTACACAGCTTGTAGGGAAAAATACAGGCTATCCACCACTTCATTTCCTAGCTTGCCGATAAGTGTCATTCGTTCACTCACCTGTAATTAAAAAGGATGTTGTATTTATCTTGGGACCAGAGCAACAACATGCCTTCACCTTACTTAAGCAATACTTGGAAAATCCTCCTATCCTCATGCCTCTAACTCCTGGTGAGCCACTCCTTCTTTATATCTCTGATACTCAATTTGCTATTGGTGTGTTGCTTGCCCAATATGACCTTGCTCATAAATAAAAAGTGGTATACTACCTCAGTCACACTCTCATCTCTTATGAGCTCAACTATCCCCAAATCAAAAAATCTTGTTTGGCTATAGTTTTTACCTTTCAAAAACTTTGTCATTATCTGTTGAATACCAAAACCCAAGCTTATATCAAAAGTTGACCTAGCTCAAATACTGTGCTGTCTAAACCCACCCTCACCGGTAGAATGGCTAATTAGATCATTCTACTGAGTGAATTTGACATCTAATTTGTACACCAAAATTTGGTCAAGGGACAGGTACTTGCTGATCAATTAGACAGAAGCACCTTTACAAGGAACTGAACCTGTGAATCTGGATCTGCCAGATGCCTCATTACTATACATTGAAGAATCTTTCATGTGGCAGGTACACTTTGATGGATCTTTTAATTTTCATGGTTCAAGGGTAGGTGTGGTCCTCATTACTCCTTCTAGCGACCCCATACCACAGGATTTTCACCTTGTTTTTCCTTGCACAAACAATATCACAAAGTATGAGGCACTCATCGCTGGGATGAATCTCACCATAAAATGGAACATTCATCATGTTAATATTGTTGGTGACTCTCAGTTAATCATCAAGAAATTTAATGATGAGTACAAAGTTAAGGATGAGAAACTCATCCCTTACAAGAAGCTGGTAGAAACTCTGAAAGAGTATTTTGTGTGCATCACATTTGAACAGATTCCAAGAGCACAAAATAGATCTGCAAGATGCTATATGCAACCATGGGTTCTATGCTCCGCATTCCACTTAAAAGTAATGATATGCCATTCTTTGTGGAAAATCTATGCCAGCCTATGTACAACATGCCAGAATCTTATCTGGCTTGTGATGTTCTTGGTCATGATTCCCCATGGTATGAGCCCATCTTCACCTACCTTAAAGACAACACATTCCCTCCCAACATCTCCCATTCTGAGAAAGAAATCCTAATTCATCCAGATAGCCCGTTATACTCTTTTAGGAGGTATGCTCTATCATCGTGGCTATGTTGGGAATCTTATTACGTTGTCTCGATATGACAGAGTCAGTCCAAGAAATTAAAGAGGTGCATGAAGGGGTGTGTGGGGCCCATACTAATGGAATGGTTCTAGCCAAAAAATTGTTGAGAGTGGGCTACTATTGGCCTACCATGGAAACCGACTTCTGCAACTATGTAAGGAAGTGTTTACTTTGTCAGAAGTATGGAAATTTCATCCATGCTCCATCACAGCCGTTGCAACCCATCACCACCCCATGGCCATTTTCTAAATGGGGACTTGATTTAATAGGGAAAGATTACCCCTACTTCATCTGATGGCCACACCCACATCATTACATCTACTGAATACTTTACCAAGTGGGTGGAAGTTGTCCCTTTGACCTATGTAATGGGTGCTCATATTTCCAAGTTCATCATGAATCATCTTATTTTTTGGTATGGCATTCCTGACAACCATTTTTACTGATAACAGAAAATCATTCAAGAATAAAACCGTAAAGGATCTCTGTCATCAGTTTCAAATAAGGTTAAAATGGTCTACACCATATTATCCCTAAGGCAATGGACAAGTCAAGGCCACTAATAAGACTTTCAGTTCGAATCATGGAGAAGATGGTAAGTAAGACAGGTCGTAATTGGCATTTGCAAATACACCCAGTTCTTTGGGCTTATAGGACCTCTATTCATACCCCTACTAGTGTGACACTATATTCCCTAGTATTTGGAATGGAATCTATCATACCCATTAGAAATTGAGCTTCCTTCCCTAAGAATCTCTCTTAGGGATTATCTGGACAAGGATGAAGATTACCGAGTGGCTAGACTGACTAGAGTTAGAACTCCTAGATGAGAAGTGCATCCATACCCTAAATCACCTTAAAGTGTATCAGAACAGAGTTTCTCATGCAACTACAACAAAATAATCATACCTCTTCAGTTTGAGGTTGGTGATTTGGTCATGAAGGAAAATCAGTTCAACACAAGGGTAGAATGAGAGAAGAAAGGAAAGTTTTGAACCACATTGGTTAGGACCTTATGTTATCATGGCCAAGTATGGCACAAGAGCATACAAACTTTCCCACCCCAATGGTGATGAGCTCCATGAGCCCATGAATGCCATGCACCTTAAGTGGTTCTATGCTTAAACATGGTGTAAAAATCAGTAAAGAAAACCAAAAACAAGGTAAAAATAATCAAAATACAAATAAAATTAAAATGAGAGAAAAAGAAAAAGAGAAAATAGGTCATCCATAAGTGAAAACCACACAATTGTGGCACTTTGGATAGGTCCTTGGGTGAAAACTAGTTTCTGACGCCTTGGGAGGATTCATTGTTCACAAGCATCTTGCATCTGGAGGGTACTTTTACTTAGCCTAGGGCTAGTTCCGCATCTACCTCCGAGTTTCATTGTGAGCCTAATCTTGTCAAGCCTTGATCTGGATTTTTCTCCTATTGTTAGTCTATGAAGGCATGGTCTTTTTCGTATTCCCCATCTCACGTTGGGGGTACTTTTGCAACTTCACCTTCTTGTTTATAAGCACGTGGAATTTTCCCTTGTATATTCCCCATCTAACACTGGGGGCATCCACGCTTTCTTGGTTACCTATGAATAGCTCTGGAAAACTGTTAGCAAAACACAAAAACATACAAATATGTTTTACAAAAATATAAACAATATAAAATTGTTTCACAAAAATCAAAACAATAGACAAGTGTTTCATGAAAATCAAAACAATAGAAAATTGTTTTACAAAATCTAAACAATAAAAAATTGTTTCATAAAAATCAAAACAATAGAAAATTTGTTTCACAAACCTTTAAACAATAGAATAACAATATAGAAAATTTGTTTCACAAACCTCTAAACAATAGAAAATTGGTTCAAAAACAATCTTACAAAAACATTCACTTTAGTTTACTTGTGTTATCTTGTTTCTTAATTTGCTATTGATTGCTTGTATAGTTGTTTCATGTTTGTACATTTGTATAGTTTTTGCTTAGACATACTTTGTTAGGATTCATCTTTTCTTGTTTAGATCAGATTTATTCTTGCTTGTACATATTGAAGTTTGTTTTTGGATGTTGGTGAATCATGGTACATTGTTGTATTGGTTCATTATGTTCTTTGTTAGCATTTGATTGTGTTTTCCTGTTGCATGTGCATCATTTTGTTATCACATCATCATGTTTCCATCAATATCATCACGTCTAACATCATCTATACATCATATATTAAGAAAAAAGCTAAGTATACATCATACATGAATGCTAAGCTAATCATCACATATCGTATCATCAAATGGGGGCAAGAGGGATCACAACTATCAAAATCTATCCCCCCCACACCCATATCATCATATCATCCCATCCACTAAATCTAGCACATCATATGAGAAAATACATTTGATATACTCTATATATCTATGTCATCTAAAAATCAAAGTGCATGCGATACATCAAAAATCAGGATACATATACATGTGAAATCAAATCAGCTAACATCATAACACATCCATATATCCGTGTACTCAATTAAAAATAACAAACAATATCCATCATCTCATAACACAGGTGTCATGTCCAAAAATGTCCATATATACATATACATGTGTGTGGTATATCTGATATCAAAAATAGATATACATCACTATTATACATCAAAAATGCCTTCATCTAAAGCGTACAAAAACGATGATATACATCGATCAAAGAATACAACTACCTTCATCAGAGGCATATGCGAAAAATACTATACATAAAAAATGCCTTCATCTGAGGATACAAAAAGGATGGTATACATCAATCAAAGAATACAACTGCCTTCATCAGAGGCATATGCCAAAACTGCTATACATAAATAATTTTGTACATCAAGCACAAGATGTTCATAGCCTTCATCAAGAGGCACATGTATCAATACAATATGGATCAGGGGTGACTCAAGCCCTCATATGGGCTGGCTGGTCTGTCTCGTGGTGGAGAAATAGCATGAGCATCGCTCTATCCTACAGGTTGCCCCCATGGATTCTCCACTGAGGCCTGAGGACTCTTTGACCTCGTCACTCTACTCGAATTCTAGCTATAAGAAGGTGTCTATCACTCAGCCAGAACTGCCTCATAATATAATGATCTATAGTAATATTCTTTTCCCTCTAGTGTAGATAGATCTCTGTGTCTGGGCTGTCACCACTGTGCCATCTGTGTACTTGAAGGATGTTATCTCTGTTGATACTCGAGAAAGCTCAGCCTGACCCACAACTCAGTCTGCTCTAAACCTATCTCTCTCTAGTATCACAGGTTGTAGTTGAGCCTGTTTCTACTGATATAAGCTCTTCGCCTGAGCCATTTGTGCTTCTATCTGTTATATCTGTTGAAAATGGATGGCACCATCACCTCCCGATCTCACTCTGCTGTCACTAGAAAAGTCTTAGCTTGGGCCTGGTCTCTCTCTAGTATAGCCTATTATAGGTTCTGCTGTAAGGTGGCTATTTGTACAACTGGCTGCACTACAGAGGCTTGTCCCTCTGCCTACCCCTGTACCGATCTAGAGGCATGTCCCTACTCTCGTAATGTAGACTTGGGAATATGTGTAGGTTCCTGTATTGGTCCTTGTTGCCTCAGTCCTTGCACCTATGATGCACCATGCATGTCATACGGCAACCTGTCAAATGGATCGTCTGGGTCATAGGCTTCTACATGCTCCCTCTTGTCACCACTATAAGGAAGCTCTCGTAGTGGTCGAGTGCCTATTGCCCATGCCTCGTTTGGGATAGTCAAAAACTAAGGTAAAATCATGGCATACTAATCCATGTAATCTAAAGTGGTACTTGGATCTCTAATCTGTCAGGCTGGGTCCCATGCCTGTGGTACCACCTGTAGAAAGATAACCCTAGCTCGGGCTACCTATATGCATGGCCTCATCGTCTGCCTCTTGGAGTCTCAGTGGGAAGACTACAAATCTAGCTGTGGAACCCCTTGCACCCTGCCTAGCTATCGCTGACATCGGTCTACTCTGTATAGCTCTATGATGTAACTATGGATACCTAGAAGGAATTATTCCACCACACAAACACTGAGCTTTGCTCCTTCCTCTAGCCACTATATGTGTTTGTAAGGCCTCCATATAATGTCTCTATCTAGCAGCTCGTCAAACTGTCATCGATAATGATATAAGCTACCTAAGTGCCCTTGTATGTCATAACCTATAGAAACCCAAGCCATATATGTCAGATCATCCGGGACTCAGACATGTAAGGCACCTACAGGGTGCCCGATAGCTATGTGATCCCAAGACTAAATCTGTAGTAAAGAGGTAGGACCCACCATCTTCTTATGGTGGTCTGTAATTACGTGCAAGTTCCAGTATAGATGTGCCAATATGCACTAGCCCCAGCAATAGTACTCACCACTAAAAATCCCATGAACCAATGTCACTAGACCCATAGGGAAAGATGTTATGGTCTTATCAATGAGTAAAAACCCACTGATAAGTGACATCACATTTAACGGCCTCAAGTGTTATGTCAGATCAGCTATGCACTCATGCAATGAAACTGTCATTCCATCAAGCGGTATGTCATCATGGTCAAACCAGTCGCTGATTGCCACCCTGATCTGCCCAATGTCACTTGTGTACTTGATCAGTGAGCCTATGATAGGTACACAGAGAATCTGCCATACGTCCTCCAATGTAATTGTCATCTCTCTGGTAGGGAGCCTAAAACACGGCCTCTCACTATACCACCGATCAGTCAATGAAGTCAGTAGCCCGTGATCTAATGTGATAGAAGGAATCTAGGATATGGGACCTTGGCCCACCGCATCTAAGTGTACTGCCACTGCGTGCCAATCTCATCTACGTATGCTCCCCTCTAGCTTGGTTATGCATGAATTTCACTCACACGTCAGTAGGATGGGAGACCATCTCTGTAAAATCATTCCATTTGTTAGATATTAACATTTCTTCTACATTCTACCTATCATTTTTTAGGGTTAACCCAAAATTCTTAATTTTCTTCTAAATATCATCATTTTTGGCATTTTTCTATCTCTCCACCATCTACTCAGTGCTCGTGTGCACCCTTTGGGGTGTGTGATCACCCCTTGGCATCCTCATTTTGGCACATGCATGTGTGTGCCTCCACCTATGGATGCTTGCACCATCCTTCAGGTACCTACGCATGCGCGCATATGTGTGCCCTGTGTGTGTGCTCTATCTTGTTGGTGCGTGTTTATGCATGCACATGTGTTGTGTATGTGTTGTCTTGTGGGTGTATCTGCATGTGCGTATATACGTCTTTTTGGTGCCTACGCATGCGTGGATACGCTCCAAGGGCACCTGTGCCACCATTAGGGCACCTATGCCCTCGCGCATGCATACCTGCACAGCCTTTCCCTAGTACCCTACTTTTACAAGCATTAATTACAAAATTGATGAAGAGGGTTAGGTTACTCACAAAAATACCATCATTCGCGTGTTTTTCGTACCCCCAAACTGTGTCTGCTCGTCTCAAATGATCTCATGCTCTCACCATCGTCCTCGTCACTATTGGAGTCTCACGGTAAAAAGTCGATAGTAATCGGAAACAAATGAATTGGTCGCGGTGACTTACCCCCCCAGGTGGGGTATATCAGGCCATTTTTCACTGGCCATGATGGTTGGAGGCTTGTTTTGACCGCCATTTTCTCTTTGGTTCACTATTAAATAACTATTTTAATTAAATAATTATTTTTCTTTCATTTTTCATCATGCTGGGGCATTTTTTGCCATTTAGTACCCATTTCTTCTCACTGGGACAATTTTTATTGCTCCTAGATGATTTTTCTTCTTATCCACACTCTATCGATTTTTTTTTTTAAATAATTATTTTATTAATTTTCCACTATACGGGGACATTATTTTTCCCCTCTTTCTTCTTTCTTCCCCCTGGGACATTTTCTTTTGCATCTAGGAACTTCATTATATTTATTCTATTTTCTTCTATGCATCTAGTTTCCACCACATATTAAACAACAAAAAAATATATATATATTTATATATATCACTTCAAAATCCAAACACAAGGCAAAATCCTCCACAAAATCCTACAAATTAGAAAAGCTACAAAAATAGGTAACCCGCTTATTATGGCTGAAACTTGTGTTTTGCGCATGGTATTATTTTCGTATCCTATTTTTTTCACATCTTCACTGATCAACATGACTTAAGGATCACCGGATTCTCAACCATTCATAAAGCCAGTTGTTTGCTTTGTCCATACTCTAGGGCATATCTCATTGCCTGGTGTCGTTTCGTTCTACACAAAGCTTTCTCCTTGGACCCAGTTTCCATTATCATTTCCCCTTGCATGTATCCTTTCTTGAGGAATCATTTTCAACCCTTGTTGTCAATCACGAACATGTGGACCTCTTCAAATTGATAACAAAACATTTGTACAACCATCTTAATTGTTGTTGGGTTGGATATGTGCATTCGTATTTGTTTTCCCTGTTAAATGAGCTTGTTTCATTCTCATATTGCATCACATTTTGTATGTTGCATCGGGTTGGTGTTTTTAGAAATGGGCAATTGTTTGTAGTATGGATTTTCATGCCATCCTACTTTTTTCATATGATTATATTTTTAATAAGGTCCAATGATGTAGATATTTTGGCAATATGATAGCACTAAAGTTGTTTCAATACAGTAGATGAAATCTTGTTATTTTTCTTCCTGTCTTCATTTCTTCTACATCACCCTCCTATTGACATTATTCTTCTACTTCACCTAGGGCATCCTTCTCCTCTCATTTCTTCCATCCATTTCTCACCTTTTTCGATCGTCCATCGTCTTCCCTCACCACCCGATCAACACTCGAGGGGGCATCTCTCACTTCTACTAATTTTTCTTCTACCCCTTCAAAATTTTATTCATCTACTATCTTTGAAGTGGCGTCGCTTACGCCACACCAAAGATGGGAAAATTTAGACACCTATAATTTAGCCTGAACAATTTAAATACTTAAATTGTGCTAATTATCTCCTTTCCTACAAATTGGTGACATATCGTCAATAATGCTCATCTTATCTTCTATGATCGTTAATTAATTACAATAAGTAATTAATTAACTTTTGTAGTCAACAAATACCCTAATTAACGACCTTCTGTTAATTAATCCTTCCTTCTATCTAGACTAATTAATTATTATTAATTAATTATCTTCCCCTTTCATTATATCAATAAATCATTATTTAGTTCATTTAATTCCTTTCTATAGCCTAAATCATGCTAATATTCCTCTAAAAAGCTTTTATAAGCTTTCACATCTATTAATTAATCATCTTTATCAATTAATAAACCACCTTTATCCACATGAGTCACTAAAGGACAAGCTAAACTCTCCTAAAGTTAACTCAACGCTTTCTAAACCCCCCTTATCCATAACTAACTCAACATCTCTATTATCCCACATGCAAATGGATGTAGAGATCCCTTTATCCATTGGGATATATAAAGAACCCTCCTCCTACCTTTACACTTACACCTAATTCTTGAGAAACAAAAGAAAGCATATACTACATACACTATAAGCATTTTGTCATCCTTAAGCATTTCACCATTAGAAGAGCTCAACATCATTCTTGCATTTCATCCACTTAAGTCTTTGGGTCATATGGAAATAATCAAATTGGTTTTGTAGCCATGCTTCTATGAGATTCCATTCCTAATCTCTTGAAATCAAACGATCAACATTGATTGCGATGAATCTACCTAAGTTCAATTTAGTTGTTTTGGTAGTCTAAAGAGTAAAAGTTTTAAATAAATAGCATGTTAGTTTGATTTCATTTCAAATTTTATGATAATGTTGTTATTTAACTTTGCTTAACTCTTAACATGATGATGTTTATATTTTTCTTTAGATTTTTTAATTAAGAGTACTAGGTGTTAGTTTTAATTTCCTTAACTTAGTTAAACAAAACCACGCACACAATATCAACTTATATTTCTATCCTGATTAAATTCATGTTCATTATTTATAATATAAATTTATTCTCTCTATCTTTGCTTGTTGTTGATGATGAAATTCCTTCATGTATCATGCAAAAAAAAAATTCTATGATTCATCCACATTATTGGAAGAATTATTCCAACTATGCATCTTCTCATTAGATTATTCCATAAACTATATAGAAAGTGACTTTCCAATGCTCGTAATAAGAGTGTTATTATATTCAAAACATATTGGAGTAAGAATATAATTCCAAGTAGATGTTTATGTTATCCATATTTCATGCCCCAGGAAAAATATTGGCTCGACCACAAACCTGTGTGAGTATAAATAGAAGAAATGGCTCTGTTGCGTGAATCTATGTCTTAAATCTATTTGACAGACTCGGGAAAGCTCTAAAAAAAATATCATTCACCCTTCAAATATGTGAACCTGTTGTCATGAAGGAGAGCACTCATTTGCAGTAGTCTCTGCTTTATAGAATCCTTTTGGAATCTATTTTGTCAGACTTAAACCTTCCATGCTATTCACAGGAGGAAGAAGAGAAACAACAGAAGTGTTCCACCATTTCTTCAATGCCATTCACCCAAAGAGGTCTACAAGAAGACTCCATTTTTGGAGTGGAAAATTAGATCAATGGGCATATCAAACAAATTATACCTTGCCCAATCAAGTATTTGGCTCCATTGGAGCCAAAGGAGAAGCCAAATCTGGTCATGCCCATTTCAGGGCATGAGGATGAGCTATAACGCACCAAGGATCAGCTGTCATACCTCTTCAATCCAAATGCAAAGCAACTAAAAGAGGCATTGGTTTCTATCCTGAGTTAATACTTCATGTTCATTATTTATGGAATATAAACTTGTAGTTAGTCTCTCACTCTTCTAACTTGCCATGTTGATGATGCCAAATTCAGTTGCATGGCTATCATTTTTTAGCAAGGGAAGCTATATCTCCCTACCAAATTCTATGGATTTGTTTAAGCTCCACATTTGCTCTTGGTTAGAGTAGTGTAGGAAGGTTTTTTTTCAGCATAAAAGTTGAAGTTATTTTTCACACTATGCATCTTCTCATTTGGAGCATTCCATAAACTTTTTAGTTTGTACATAGTTTTTGGTGTTGTCCAATTGCTCGTGCATAGTGCATTCAGTTGGCTTATTGGTGAAGTTCAACTTCAAGTATTCAGTGAGTAAGAATATAATTCCAAGTAGATGTTTATGTTATCCATATCTCAACATTCAAGTGATTCAAAGGTCAAAATATTTTCAGAGCTCGACCAAGAAACCTCGTTATGAGGCTTGAATCCATGCCTAATGGATGAAGAAAATGGCTCTGTTGCGTGAATCTATGTCATCTAGCATCTATTTGACAGATGGCTCACCCGTATGAGTCGCTAAAGCTCTTAACCAAAAATATCATTCACCCTTCAAATATGTGAACCTGTTGTCATGAAGGAGAGCACTCATTTGCAGTTAGTCTCTGCTTTATAGAATACCTTTTGTGAATTCACTTCAGATTTTGTCAGACATTGAAAGCCTTCCATGCTATTCACAGAAAATGCATCCATCAATTCCATCAGGAAGAATAGAAACAACAGAAGTGTTCCACCATTTCTTCAATGCCAGGTCACCCAGAAGAGGTCTTTCCAAGAAGACTCCATTGTATTGGAGTGGAAAATTAGAGTCAACCAACAATATTGCTCGGCGGAGTTAGAAGGGACCATTTTCCCAAGGTTGGATTCTTAAAAAAACAGAGGGACTTGCGGAGCTTGGGAGAGTTTTTTATCAAAAGCAAATTATACCAGCGGGGCATCGGAGGATCAAGTGAAAAATTTGGCTTTTCATTGGAGCCAAAGGCAGAAAATCAAAATGAAACTTGCGGCCCCATCATGCCCATTTCAGGGCATGAGGATGAGCTATAACAGGGGTTTTTTGAAAAGCTAATGTGGGGATCAGGGACTTTGTCAGGTAAAGAAGATAGTTCAAGATTTTAGAAGCAGGACTTATTCGTCATAGTCAAAGTGCTTACTCTTCTCCTGTAGTGATGGTACAAAAAAGATGACAATTGGCACAAATTACAGGGAACTCAAAAGTACACAGTTAAAGCCTATTCCTGTATTGGTGATTTGCTAGATGAGTTACTGGTGTTGTTTACTTTACAAAACTTGATCTTCATTCTGGATATCATCAGATTAGAATCAAGGATGAAGATATTCATAAAACAGCCTTTGGGATTATGAGTTCTTGGTGGAATGCCTTTTGGACTAACAAATGCACCCTCACACTTGTCAGCTTGAGTTTTTTCACTCATCTAAGCCATTTCTTTGAAAGTTTGTTTTAGTGTTCTTTGATGATATATTAATCTATAGTTCAATCATGTAAATAAAGTGTTGGAAACTCTTGAACAACATCAACTTTATGCAAAGCCTTCTAAGTGTTCTTTTGGTGTCAAGGAGGTTGAATATCTGGGGTCATATTGTCTCTTATGAAGGTGTTAAAGTGGATCCTAACAAGATAAAAGCCATGCTTGAATGGAAGATTCCCAAAACTCTAAAAAATCTCCAAGGATTTTTGGGGCTTACAGGTTATTATCGTAGATTTGTAAGGAATTATGGTAGCATCGCAGCACCACTCACAGCTTTATTGAAGAAGGACTCTTTCCATTGGAATGAGCAAGCTACTATGGCCTTTGAGAAGTTGAAGGAGGCCATGTGCACCACTCCAGTTCTAGCCACCCCAGATTTTTCAAAAACATTCATTGTTGAATGTGATGCTTCAGGGTATGGGATGGGGGGCAGTACTCATGCAAGAAGGGCGACCCATTGCTTTCGAGAGCCTTCAATTCAAAGGTAAGAATATCTCTAAACCATTTTATGAGAAAGAAATGTTAGCAATACTTCATGCAGTGAAACAATGGAGACCATATCTAATGGGACGACATTTCAAAGTAAAGAGAGATCATGATAGTTTGAAATACTTCTTAGAGCAACGCTTATCATCAGAAGAACAACAGAAATGGGTCTAAAAAATGTTGGGGTATGATTTTGAGATAATATACAAGAAAGGGAAAGAGAATGTAGTTGCTGATGCTTTATCTCAGAAGGATGAATCTTCCCAGGCATTGTTGTATGCCATATCTGTATTACAGGAGGATTAGATAGAGGATGCAAGGTCTGAATGGAAAAATGACCCAGGTACACCAAATCTCATTCAAAATCTTCAACAAGATCCAAACATGTCAGAAAAATTTTTATGGAAAGGAGATGTTTTATGGTATAAAGATAGATTATATCTATGTAAGAATTCAATCCTTAAAAATAGGGTTCTATCTGAGCTCCATGCTTCTCCAGTAGGGGGTCATTCTGGCTTCTTAAAGACTTATCATCATATCAAGCATGATTTTTTCTGGGAAGGGTTAAAAGGAGATGTACAAAATTTTGTGGCAGAATGCATGGTTTGTCAGCAAAATAAGGGCGAAACAATTAAGTCCCCAGGTCTTTTACAACCTCTATCTATTCCTAGCCAGAGGTGGGAAGAGGTGTCTATGGACTTCATCACAGGATTTCCTAAATCAGAAGGTAAATATGTAATCATGGTGGTGGTGGATAGACTCACCAAATATGCCCATTTTTGTGCTTTATCACATCCATTTGTTGCGAGTACAGTAGCAACAGCCTTCAGGGATACAATTCAGAAGCTACATGGGACACCAAAGATTATAGTAAGTGATTGAGACCCTATCTTTACTAGTAATTTTTGGACTGACTTGTTCTCATGCTTGGGCACACAACTAGCTCGTAGTTCCTCTTATCATCCCCAGTCTGATGGGCAAACAGAGGTGGTAAACAAGTGCTTGGAGGGATATCTTCTTTGTTTTACATCAGATAAGCAAGCGAGCTGGGTCCAATGGTTGCCACTGGCAGAATAGTGGTATAACACCTCCTTTCATATTTCATCTAAAATGTCTTCTTTCTTGGCATTATATGGGTATCATCCACCATCTATCACTTCATCTTTGAGAGTCCAGCCAAAGGTTCGAGTAGTTGAAGAACATATTCAACACCAACAAGAGGTGCTTTGTAGTCTCAGGGAGAATTTGTCCATGTCACAAAACCGCATGAAGCAGCAGGCAGACCAACATCGCAGTGAAAGACATTTTGAAGTCGGTGATTGGGTTTTTGTGCGTTTACAACCATATAAGCAAATGTCCTTAAAACAACACAAAAAGGATAACAAGCTTTCACCTAAATAGTATGGTCCTTATCAAGTGTTACAGAAGATTGGCAATGTAGCATACAAACTGGAACTTCCTCCAACTACTCGAATTCATCCAGTATTCCATGTATCTTACCTAAAGAAGGTAATTGGACAGACAATATCAACCCAGACAGTGTTACCAGAGCTTGACGAAGAGGGCAGAATCATCCTGGAACCAGAATGCATCCTTCAAACACGCACTAAGAGGTTGAGGGCAAGGGTCATCACTGAGTATTTGATCAAGTGGAAAAATCTAGACGATGAAGACGCAACTTGGGAGGATGCAAATTTCCTGCAGCAGCATCCAGATCTTCTCAACATTGGGGACAATGTTGCTTTGAAGGGGAGGGGCATGCTATGCCCTTAATCATATATCTTATATTGGATGTATAGAGCTGACTTGTGGCTATCATAACTTCTTATCATTATGTATTTCTTTCATATATGTTATATTTTCATTAGTGGGTCAGCCTTGGTGTTGGCCATAACATAGGAATAGTATATATAAGAGGTTAGTAGGTAGTATTTGATCATCATTGGAGCATTTTAGTATTATTGTATGGTTTGGAGGTTGCCCCCTCGAAGTGACGTAGCTATTCTTATTGCATATTGAGATCATTATTATAGAATATGATGTTATTGGATGTTATATTTCTACTCATGATCTGAATTATACAAGTAATTTCATTACATCAAAGGTTTCTAGAAAATTCTCCATCAGCTAAATAATTTCTTCCCCTTTCCATAAAGGTAAAGAAATCTTTCCAACTCCTTGTATTTTTTGAGTTATTGCTCGGCGGAGTTAGAAGGGACCATTTTCCCAAGGTGGACTTGCGGAACTTGGGAGATTTTTTTTCCAAAGCAACTCAGACCAGTGGGGCATCGGAGGAAAAAGTGAAAAAATTCCTTTTCTTCCAAAAGGCATAAAATCAAAATGAAACTTGCGGCCCCATCAAAAAGCTAATGTGGGGATGCAGGACTTTGGAGGTAAATTAGATTTTTTGACTTTTTGTCAAAAAATGTAAAATGGAAAAAAGGAAGCCCATGCCTCCACCAACCCCAATGGATTCCACGTCATCAGCGTATTTGCAAAGGAAAAAGTTCAAAATTCACCCAAAGCCAAGTTTGCAGGAAATGTAAGGAAAAAATGTAGAATGCCATATCTTTTGATCTAGAGCTCCATTTTTGACAATCTTGGTACCAATGGAAATATCTTGAGATTCACTTCATCATGGAGTGTTCAATTTTGTATTTTGGTAGATATTTGTGGGAGAAAATTGCAAAACATGTTTTGGTATAGATAAGATAAAAAGAACCAGTTTCAACTACCAGATTTAATGAAGTATGGGTCATTTTCTTTGGTCTACTAAGTAGATACATGGAAATATGAGATTTTGCATCGAGCCCATCAACAGATGAAGAATTAAAATGCATTTTTAAAGGTGGTTGGAACAAATCCTATTTTTTTCCTCTCTTCTCACATTTCTTCTATAAAATGTAAACAGAGGCAAATTTTTCAAGTTGTTAATTTTTCTTCTCTGCTTCTCCCTTCTTTTATTACCAAGGTTGAAATGGAGTTCAAACCTCTTCCCGCAGTCTATAAATAGCATTTTTTACCTCTTCCTCGTGAATGATGTTCTTTGCAAATGTACGAAGTAATAAAACATGTTTTTTTGATGCATTTGTCCATCCTTTGCTCATTTTTATTGCATCTTCTTACCTCTCTTCATTTGTAGGGTATCTGTGTATGTTTTGAATGTTTATTTGCAGATTTGGGAGCTGTGTTCATGGATTTTAGAACATTTTCTATGTGAAATCCATCTCTAGTCTATGATGCACTTGTCCATCCTTTCCATTGCTCACCTCTCCTTGTTCCATGGTAGTTTTGGTAGATGATCAACACTTTCCTTCTCTGGTGTATCACTGTTTTAGTGTAGGATCTATTTTTTCTTGTTTTCTTTCTCTCCTTTTCTCCTTGGAAGTTAGATTAGGATTAGATTAGCGTGCATGTGCTGGAATAGCTTGTGGCAAGTAGATTAGGAAGAGGAACCATCCTTCTCTGGAGGATCATTCCCGTTTGTAAGTCCCATAGCTTGGGGAATGATCCAATGTTATGCAAATCACACCAAATGACGATGCCTTTAAAAAGTAGACCTTATAACTCATTTGGGGGTGATGTGATTTTGAACTATCAGTTTTCTCACAAAAAATGTAATAAAATAAATTTTCAAGGATTTTATTGAAAAAATCTACCTAGTCATTCCTTCATGGGTGATACAAATAAGTAAATTGTAACTTCGACTTCACCTATTATATAATGTAGAATAAACATGACCCAAAAATTTAATATAAATTTAAAATGAAATTCTATACAGACATCCATGTAGCCTCAAAACTTTCTTGAAAAATAAATTAGTTATATCTCACATAATTGGTCTTCTTACAAGGGTCAAAGCATATAATTGTGTCCTAATTTTTTGTATTTTTTGTACTTTCAGCAAAATATATCTGACAACCAAAACATGACCAAACACATATTAAATGACCAATAACGTATTTTTTAAGAGTCTATAAATACCGAGGTGCAGGGAACTCATAATTTACCTATTTTTAAAAAGTTTTTATAGTATTTTTAGATATTTATTTACTAGTCAGATTTTAAAATATTTTTGGTGAACAAGTGGGAAACGCTTATACGATTTGACTGACAAATAAGAAAATAATCCATTTTAAGTCAATATCAGTTATATAAAAATATAGAATCAAAACATATTAATACAAAATCCATACTTCGATTCTTCTAAGATTTTTTAGGTGCTGATATTTTTTATATAATCTTACAATGTTAATCCCTCATTTTCCTAATTGACATGATATTTATATTAACACATGTATGGGAAAATTTTCATATATCCAAAACCAATCATCTCTCTCTTACTTGCACAATCTCTCTTACTTGCACAATTTTATTAATCTATCTCAAAATAATAAAATAATCATATGTAATGTTTCTCCTAAATCGTGTTCTCTTCCATTAAAGCTCCTAGTATAGATAATTGCATTCCTTTAAAAAGAAATAATTTTTGTATAAAATAATCTTGGGCATGTAATTTATGTTCATAGATTTTATATACAATATTAATTTATCCATAAGGTATTCATCTTATATGTAACATTACTTCATTCGATAAAACCTTAGCAATTCTAGTTTCATCTTAGTTAATAATACATATCTTGTATTCAACGCATATCCATATTTATTGACTTCCCACTTATTTTATTAGTAAAAAATTAGTAAATATATGAGATTCAACAAATTCCATACGTATTTGATTCATCTTACTTTTAATGTTTATCAAATGTAGTACTTGATGGTTTTTTTGCAAAAAAAAATCTTTCGGAAATAAGTACTGCCTCAAATTATTTATGGAATAGTTTACTCTTAATCATAAGAAATATTAATTTTCTTTGGTAGTTCAGTTTATAACTAAAATATATGATGGATATTCCCTATATATTATTTACAAATCAAATAGATACTCCAATAGCATCACAAACGACCTTAAATACATTATTAAATTAAAAGAGGACAACACTAGTTTCATTATGACCACTTATGAATTTTTAAGTCAATATTATGTATCTATGAACCAATTTTTTTTTTTGCTACCTCCACTAATTGTATCTATGATTTGTGCAAAAATATCACTGAAACATATCATAAAAATTCTATGCAATATTTCTAAAGTGTAATAAATTTGTGCTTATGTTACAGGAGCTTGAGTCATATACATTAAAAAATATATCACACCTTTTAAGGATCCATCTTCAATACTACTTGAGATATCAAAAATAATAAATATTTCATTTTTACTTTCATTAAAATTATTTTCTTCAAAATTACTACAAGGTCATCTTTGCACAAATGAAAAAAAATATCTACAAAATTACCACATGTTCTTTATTCATTTTAATAAAACATGGAATGTCATTTAGGGAAAAATAGATAAATATTCCTAGGAAAGGATTACAAGCTCTAATCATGAGTCACATGAATGTTATTGGTACATTAGTTGGACTAAATAAAATTCTTTACTACTCATACAATCCGTCTTACATTTTGAGAGTAGTCTTCCACTCATCAATTTCTTAAATTTTGATATAGTAATATTTAATCTTGGCATAAATATATTTGAAGTGCTTTTATAAACTTATAATATTCATATAATCACACATAAGTGCAAATGTTAATCTATACTTGATCGTAATCTTGATGATGGATTTTAAATCAAAGCATATTCTCTATTGACTATCTTTCTTTGGGGATAATAATATAGGTATTTTCACATGGCTTGAGAGACTATCCAATCAAATATTATTCAAGAAAATATTTCACTTGATTTATCATCTCCCAATTATCGATAGGATTATACATATAGGTGGATTTTTATGAAAAACTAAAAAAAATTATTGGATACATCTAATGAATGATTCTATGCATAGGTGGTATTATCTAATTTCCCTCTCCCAGTGAAATTGATAATTAGGAAGGTTAGAAAATGTGCTCCAGACCAAAATAGAGACAACATGTTGATCAAATGGGGTGTTGTAGAGAAGAAAGAGGAAATACTTAGAAAAATCAGTGAGAAATTCAAAGAAAAAGAGGAAGATATTGTCCCACACGATCTAAGGGACAGTTGGGACAATAGTACCCAAAATTCCCAAAAATCTGATTTGGTCACAACCACTTCAGTACGGAAAAGGTAGAAGATTTTGTCCTACGCGGTGTGAGGGACAATTGGAACAAAAGTACCTGAAATTCCCCCAAAAGTCGATTTGGTCGCAGCCAGTTAATTGCAACAAAAGTGGATGATTTTTTCCCGCACAGTCTGAGGGACATTTGGGAAAAATGTACCTAAAATGCACAAAAATCCAATTTGGTCGCAGTCAATTCATTGCAGCGAAAGAGGAAGATTTTATCTCGTGTGGTCCATGGGATAGTTTGGATAAAAGTATGTTTGGGCCCCAAAAAGCTGAAATAGCTAGATCTAATGAAGTGTGGAGATGGTGGAGAAAAATTTCCCAGACAACTGGGACACATGGACCTGAAAAGGCCAAAAACCTGAAAAATATATCCAACTACTCGACATATATTACAGTATGGCACCCTCATCTTCAGATGGCCATAAATTTTGATTGAACTATCATATTTGCAGGAAATCAAACTTTTTAAAAATATCTTAGTGTCCTCTACACAACTATGACTTGTATTCTTTATATTACTGAGGCTAAGTATTTAAAAATGAAGAAGTACAGTCCGTCATTTTAGAGGGTATTTCTAGATTTATTACCTACCACATAAAGAGGTATGGGCTTCCTTTCTTCTCTAACAAGGTAGAGTACCTGGAGTCATGGATTTTATAGTGGAAACCATCATTTTTGCACGTAATTTTAATGTATTTTTTTGTGGTTGAAGAAGGATTTCGAATTCCTTCTCTCCTCTTTTCTCTCATTCTTCCTATATTTTGTAAGGAGGGACTCATGTTAAAGGGTTGGAAAAGTTGTATCTTTCCCTCCCTTCTTCTTTATTATCTGTAAGATATTTTGTGGAGATTCCAAACCTCCCTGCTAGACATTGTAATGCAAGATATGTACCTTTGAGCTTGATTGTGATGTATTATATCAATTTATGAAGAAATATAAATCGCTTTGTGGATATTTCAAACACTGCTTTATTGTTTTGTTGCATCCTTTCTGGTCTTTCATCACATACAAATTATTGTGCACTATTGTGTTTTCATTACAAGATGCTGGTTGTGTTGTGTTTATTATACATGTTATGTAACCATCCTTCTTGGTGCATCACCTTCCCTTAGAGTAGGTTTTAATTCCATGCTTTTTCTCTATCCTTGTCTCCTTGGAAATATTAGATTATGGTTAGATCTTTAATTATCTACACTTTAGAGAAGTTGGAACTAGTATAGGATAGGAAGCCAACCTTCTCCAGAGAGCTTTTCCGATTGCAAAGTCCCAAACTTTGGGAAATGATCCATGTTATGCAATCACTCTGACTGTAACAACCCTTTAAACTTTAAACTGTAAAATAGATAAGGGGTGTTGTGATTACACTTCAACAGTTGGTAAACATTATAGAGTATCATGGTAGGTAATATCCATGAACTCACCTAAAATATTCATTAATTATTGTATTATATGTTATATTTGATATCAAAAAAATTTCAAAGCTCAAAAAAATTCTTCCCTAGAGTGACGAGTGACTCTAGATCAATATTTTTTTGTGGTCACTTGTAATCTCTCTCAATAAAAAAGGATTTCTTGTACTAAAATATTAACATCTAGTGATCCTTTTAAAGCAATATCTCCAATAGAAAATTATAAGGCTAAAAGAAACAATGGTTTTCCATGTAAATTTTAGAAAACCCTTTAGTTCATTTCATTCCTATTCACTTAAGCAGTTCATCAACCAAGGGCATCTAAAATTCATTTCCAAGATGGGGGATCTAGAGCTCATTTATTATTGGTACACAATTACTTTACTCAAAATTTCTTATAAGATTATTTCCATATCTCTCACCTAACATATTTGTAACCTAGTACTATAATTATTAATCAATAAAAAAAAGGTTTTTCTTAAGTAGATACATCTTTGATAACATCATTGTATTAAGGGAATGTATGTAATGTGATTAGAATTCGCAATATAATTTTTTTTATATTAGAGCTGATTTTGAGAAAGTGTATTACAGGATCGAACAAAACTTCATTATGGCCATGCTTGAAATGATTGGGTTTTGGCCTACCTTTATAATTACTAGTGTCATGATTATTTATGTTGATTATTCCTATATATTCATTAATGGAATTCAATTTGAACCTTTTGTGATAGTTTGATCAATTCAGCAATATTTCCCTTTTGTTGTTGATTTGTGTGTGTTAGATGTAGAGGCATTTTCATAACTTCTTTCCAATTCCACTAAATGTTGCTTTGTGAAAAGAATTTTTTTTCCAAGGTTTACCTCCTACTCAAATACTCAATGGTTATATTGTGGATGATTCATTTATCACATTAATTTAGGATGAGACTAATATACAACTAGATTTCTCTTAACTGGTTATCTTTTACCTCATTTTTTGTTCAAGAATTTAGAGAAAAAAAAGGTACTATAAACAATATATATTACCTCATCCCCTATGGATATGTATTGTTTAATGGAAGTGGATTCAACATGGAAATATATTCTAGTTTTTGGGAATTCCTTTTTCATTCAATGTTATTCCCTCTTACCTCTAGAAATATTTTATGAATTGGGTTGAAAAGAAGTTGTCATATTAGATCATGAAACCTCTCTTGTTAGAAGATAAATTTTAAAATTGTTCCAAAGTTCTTATGTCCACTTAAGCTTATTATTATTTCTATTCCCCCCCTCTCAATCCTCGTAAAAAAATCTAGAGAAATTTCCATATAATTTCTCTATGCGATAGCTTAAAATATGGCAAGGGTTCTCACTAAGTTTTTTGGGAGTATTTATTCATACCGAAAGACTCTAAGGGGTTAGTTTTAATAGATGTTTTCGGTCATGGTAATTTATGTCATGTAAAATATATTTTTCATTCCATAGAGGGAAGGAAAAATGGAAAATTATATTATGTAATTGTATTTTTTAGCAATCACCTCATAGTCATAAGACTTGTAAGGGTATAGTTCTCCCAAATCCATAATAGCCTAAATTCTCTCTGAAATTGGTTAGCTTGTTTTTTATAAAAAAAAATTGGAAATATTGAGAGAAGATAAAAAACTAAATTCTTTGGAATGGATAATACTTTTGAGCATGGTTATCTATGAGTTACCACTTGCTGTGGTTATCTCGGGCCATTAGCTTTAACTATGTTCCTCTTGGAGAGGTTATATGGGTATACACCCTTAAGCATTTTAGATGAGGGATTCACACATTGCAAGAAATATTGAGTCGTATATAAAAATGAATTTTTAATTACCCCAAAGATGAGGAAAAAGTATATCTAGATAATGGTGATGCCAACTATTATTAGGATATCCTAGATGTTTTTACCATCAATATCTTACATAATTTGGGATTTTATCCTTTATGAATTTGTGGAAGGGCTGAAATTGTTGCCTGGATACACTATTTCTCAAATATTCACATAGTAAAGGATATTCTTTACTATCTTCCAAGCCTCCAATGGTGGAAAAACTCAACTTTTATTAGTCCTTTCACTCTTCAATTTGGTGATGTCAACACATATTTTCTATTATATGGTCTACCATTTTACAACTTGAGATTTCCTATTTTTCCTAGTGTTTTATTTATTGGGGATTACTTATTGGTTGCAGACTCATTTACTTTAATGTTCCTAATCCATGTTTCCCTTTTTGTAGTCATATTGAAATCCTTATGCAGTTTATTTGGTTTTGTGAAAACTATTACACTATTTAGGCCTAAATTCATGAATTATATCAGATATTTCAACAAGAACCCTTCTTATGGAATTTTTTTTTACTTGGGGATTGCATAAGAGTTATTACTACCTTCACCCAATTCTAGCATGATTATAGAGTTGAAATATGTTTTTATTTGAAAAGAGAGAAATCTTATTCTTTTTCTCACTCATTTTTAGATTGCAATCTTCTGATTTTTAGCGAAGTGATGAATGTGTCTAATTTTCTCTTATATATTAAAGTCCAAACTCATAAGATGGAACTAAAAGTGGCTAACCTCTACAATGTTTTGAACTATAGGGGAAGTTCCCATTTTATTGTTTATTTTGTTCCTAAACCAGCTAAAATTCTAAATACCTCTCCTATGAGCCATGCTTATTGCAAAAGTCATTCTCATAATAACTCACGTAAGTATTTTAGGTGGGAATCACTTGCTGTTTGATAGTATCCTCCTTTGACTCAGCAGGTAGGGTGGGTATCACTTCCATATCATTGTTATAGCTCGCTACTAACACTATATTTTAGCAAGTTCACTCAGTTGGCTTTTGCCATTTTCCACCCCAAGGGCAGGAGAATTAAAGTAATTTTCCACAGGAGGGATCGACTGCTACTACTATTTGAGAACCCATTCCAAATGGTAAATACCTTATAGGAAATAGTTGGAGCAAGAAAAATGACCACAATTCTCCACCTTCATCACTCTTTACGGATATGTCCTAATGTATTGATTTTATAGTTTGTTTTTGTAATGAAATTATTTAGATAGGTCTAAATATTAGTGGAAATATAACAACAAAATATAGATAATTGATCAAAATATGTAAGTAGAATGACTCATCCAATTCATGGCAGAGACGTCCAAATTATACAATAATACTAAAGTGATCACTACAATTATAATATATGACTGTCCAACTCCTATATATATTGTATTATATAATGTAAAGCACCAAGGATGATCCACTAACTATATGAAAGAATAATTTGATATGAAATGACAAGAGATTATGTTACCCATAAGTCATCTATATATATCCCAATATACGATCTAGATTTTAGGGATAACATGCCTATCTCATTCAAAGTAGCATCATCCCCAATGTTAGTAATTTATGTATTTTTTTTGGGAATGCTTCATCTTCCCATGTTGTATCTTCAAGATCTAAATTCTTCCATGTGATCAGATACTCGGTGTCGGACATTTTTATTAATTTCTTAGTACTTTTTTTAGAATTCCTTAAGGGTCCCAGATGATGAGTCCCTCCTCATCATGATCTTGTAGCACTGATTGAAAAGACACCTTCTTCTCAGTGACCTTCTTCAAGAAAGAAACATGAAGAAATGGATGTATTTTAGATGAATAAGGAATCTCCAGTTTAATGCAAGAACATTAAACATAGTGTGTACATAAGGATGAAAACATAATTTTTTGGGTTTTCAGGTATGTTCCTAAGTTTTAGAGTTCATTAGATGTCATTTAGGTGTGCTAGTTGGTGTCTATGATTTTCAAAATTCAAATGGAGAATTTTTCCTCCAAAATGTACTATTTGAATGTGAAGGCCATTTTTGGCTTGATATAGTTGTTTTAAGGGATTCTTAGAGATTAAAAGATATCTAAAGGATGAAATAAGGCTTAAATGGAGTGTCTTATGCCCTTTTAGGGTCTAGAAAGCATGATATGTGTTAGAAATCAAATACTTGGGTTTATAGCTAAGCAACTTAATGTTAAGTAAAAACTGACAAATGTGACCAAGTGGTCTAAGATTCATCATTTACTTAGAATTTAATGAAAAGAATATAAATTTCCAAATGTAATTGAAATGAGAATCAATTTAAAGAGTTTCAAGAAGAGTTTTGTTGAGCCAAACAAGTTACAAATAGTTTGTAATTCTTTCAAATTTGTAAATTACATTTGAGAAGATCTTGAATTTTATGCATGCATATGTGGTTTAGGATTATGAATAGTAAGCTATTTATTTTTGTGTGCTTATATGAATTTGAATAATTCTATCATTGAAAGATACAAATATACGTGTTTTGAGAGAAATAATAAGTTATAACAGGGCATTTAGAGTTGTTTCATGAATGGGAGGATAGTATACACCTTCAGTACAAGCCTCTAAACATATTTAAAAGTTTATGAAAGAATTGAGTTGGTCATGATATGTGAAATTACCAAAAATAAGGACTATTTTTCTAAAACTATTCTATATTCTATATAAAGAAACAAAGATTCTTATGTTATAGATTCCCTACGTGAAGTTTAATGCATCAAGAGCCATTATGTTGAAATATGAGAATAAAATATGTGTTATTCAGATCCTGACTTCTTTTCCTTAACTATTATGATCATAGAATGCATTTTTGAGTATGTTTTTACACCTTTCTGAGATAGGTACGTCTTGTCTTACTAGAATGTAGACATGCTAGAGAAGATTGAAATATCAATTCAAAATTACAATAGATGGATTCTCAAGTTAGATAAACACTATTTTTATTTCGTATCTCCATTAAAATCTTAATATTCATTCATTTTTTGTGTTTAAATGTGGCATCCCTTGTTCTAAGAATGCATGTATTACAGTGCACTGAGAAATGAGGATACAATGGAAGATGAAAGATTGTTAATGAGATGGTTTGCATATTGATAGATTTAAAATGTTATTGTAGTATTAGTAAATCTTGTTTGAGCTATTGAAATGGAATAATTATGGAGAAAACCTAAAATTTGTTTTGTCCTATTGTCTCAGAATCAAGAACCCTCAAACTATGGTTACAAAGAAGAAAGTTTCCTTTTCTAGAAAAAATAACACAAATAAAAACACCTAAAAATTTGTAAAAATCTCTATGCAAGGTTTGTCTAAGCATTGGTGATGGAATTAGAGTCTATTAATTTTTATTTGTCAAGTTATCCTTGACATATCCTAAGAAAGTGGAATAATTTCAATATAGTGTTAATTTAAGGACAAAGAGGGAAGGAAACTTTGAAGAGAAAAGCTAGTCATCTCCTTGGAGGGAATTAAAACTATGAAAACTTTGAGAAAGGGAGTAATAATTCATTTTACTCATTAAAAACTTAAATTAAATACAAACAAGAGGAAGAATATTCCATTTCAAGGTTATCAAAAACATGCACGTTTGTAGAGTGTTGGTCAAAGGGCTTAAACCTTATTTTTATGATTGGTTGAATCATGTGAAACTTGTGATTAATAAATAAAAAGGTTTTTGAGGATTTTAGACCCCATACAAGTGAGGGAGTAATAGTATTTATTTCATGTTCCAATAAAATCCTAACTGTGACAATCAAGATCAAATTGTAAGGTTGTGGAAACTAATATCCTTGAAGAATATACTTAAACCAATCTTGATGATGCTGGTGAAAGGTTGTGAACCATCACATGGGTCTATGGAATAATTTATTTTGTAAACCATCTCAGTGAGAGTGAAGACTTAGATAAGTACAAGTACAATATAGTATGAGTTAGTCACATTCAATATGATAAGATAGTTGGGAAAAAATTTGCAAGGGGCTTAGTGTGAAGAACATTTTGGGTAGCCTATTGGAGTAACATGGAAACTTGGAAGTTGTGGAAATAGTTTAATGGAGTCATCAAACAAGAAACTTGTTGTTAGGAGAAGCACAGAGAAAAACCAAGCCCAAAGTTGGGCTTGGTTTAAGGCCTAACAACTTGAATGTAAGAAAATAAATAATTCATAAAGGACTATGTTGGAATTAAAAAAAAGGAGTGATCCTTGAGTTGATAGTAAACATTGAGATGAGAAAAAAAGAAATGTGGATGAGTATAATGCATAGTAAGGGATGGTTTATATAAATTCAAGCATGTTATAGCTAGTATTGTATGTCACGTATGAGAATTGAATAATTTTCTTGAATCAAAGTCAGAGTTAGATTTGTTTCTTGTTGAAAGTTTATTGAATGCATGAGATTGATATTAGGCTCTTCATCATAGTTTATATACCACACTACCAATTTTTTCAACACTTAATAAGGACCATAGTATTTGTGTGAAAACTTGTAATATTTATTCTATTTTTTAAAAGATAGTTGTATACATGACTACAATTGTACATTATCGAATTCAACAACTTTAAAGATTCACTCATTGTAGCCTTGTTCACTTGTTGCTTCATGCAGTTTTTTTCCATTACCAAGCTATATTTTAGGCTTAGGAGAACCTCCTATTGGTTTTAAATATCATCATATACTTCTCTTAATTTAGGTTAGAACCATTATTTTCAAGTGAGGGATGGTGGAAGGTAAGTAGATAATGCCAAGAATGCGGAAATTTTGAAAAAGTATGAAATGAATAGTTATAGCACACTTCTTCTTGAGTGGTAGGAATTATAACCCAGCTCTTTTATTTATTTGAAGAAAATCATCATATATACCCCTCCATAATTTTGTTCACTACCTCAATCTTTCCATCAGATTGGGCACGATATGATGAACTAGGAGCCAATAGAGTACCCAAACATGAGAATAAATCATTACAAAAAGTACTAGTAAATATAAGATCATGATCACTAAATATAATATTGTGTGTTTCATGTAGCATCTAAACTATATCTATTATCCAAATAACTCTCCTAGTTACTTGGATAACTTTCACTTTAATTCTATCTCTAATGTTTCACATTTAAGGTTGTGCATGCTTCTTGCACACCCCTTTGCAATCTTGCCTTTAAAATTGGGAAAGTCCCTACTCTTCCTATCACGCGCCCTCTTTTCTATCCATCACCATGTGCCCTTCCATAGTTGGATGCTCGTGCCCTACTCCCTTACCCTTTCTTCTACAAATATGCCTTTCTTTCTTGCTGCGTGTGCACCTATGCGTGCGGTTTCCCTCTTCTTTCCTTTCACGTACTTGTAACTTGCTTTGCACCTTATTTCCTTACTGTAATTCTTCCACTCGCCCCTGCGTTCCTTCCTCATGCACGTAGACCTTCTCCACCTTCTCTTGTGTGATCACCTTCTTTCTTATCCCTTCGCACCCTCCTCATGTGCCCCTCTTCCGAATTTCCTAAAATTGGCTAAGTCCCAACTCTTCCTTTTGCGTGCTTATTTACACCATGTTCTGTCATGCACCCTCTTCCTTTTTCTACCACCGTGCGGCCTCCTTTAGTTTAATTCCTGGGTGCCTTGTTTCCATGTCTTCTCTAGGTGCGCCTTCCTTGCATGCGGGCACATACGCGCACGACTTCTCTCTGTTTCCCTTCCACGCCTAGCGCTTGACTTTCAAACTTTAAAAGGCCATAAATTTTGATCCAGAGCTCTTATTTTCACAAAATTGGACTTTTCAAAATGGTAATGACATCATCTATGCCATAAAAAGAAACATATCCAGCACAGAAATACACTATTTCAAGCCCAACCACTAATATTAATGAAGTATGGTACCCCATTTCTTTGTCCAGAAGCTAAAGTACATATGTAAGATGATTTGTAAGGGTGCCCATGCCATTTTCAAACCATTTAATTGTAGTTGTTGGTTGGTGAGAGAAGAAGTCAAAGTTTCATTCTTTTTCTTTCTCTCATTCATTTTCTATATATTGTAAACACTTCTCATTTGAGGAAAGAGATATTCTGGGATGTGGGGAAACTCTGTAAAAAATGGTTTCTCAACACCATTGAGATGAAAACCCTCTCATGGGCCTGGAAAGTGTATTTTTTCCTCTATTTCAATAATGTAATGGAATGTGCATATTCTAAGAGCAATAAAATTGTGTTCGTGGTGTTCTTTCAACCCTTGCATTGTTTTGTTGTATGTCGTTTCCCCTCTATTTTTGTTGTTGTGTTTCTTGTGCATGTATGTCTCATTTACAGGTTTAGGATGTTGTGTTTCGTGGAGATTTAGCTGTAAATGAATATCTGAGTCTATGTCACATTGGTCTAGCCTCTCTCAACTCCATTTTATTTATGTATCCTCCCTCAGCAAGATATTTTACCACCTTTTCTTGGTGTTATCACCTCTGTAGTGTAGGATTTATTAACTTCCATGCTCTCTCTCTCTCCTTGGTCCCTTGGAATTGTTAGATTAGGAGTAGATATTCACATTTCCTTCCTTAGAATTAGTTTAGTGCTAGGATTAGGTAGAGGAACCAACCTTCTCTAGAGGTCCATCTCAAGTAACAAGTCCCACAACTTGAGAGATGGTCCAATGTTACCCAAAAACACTGGTTTCTCATTCACACAAGCATGACAAATTGGAGGTTGTTGTTTTTTGGTGATAACAATATTAATAAAATATATGACAACTATACTAACTATAAATGGATGAGAAAAGGGAAAAAATTAGCATACTTGGAGCATCTATCATAAAACACTATGATTACACTCTGCCTTAATATTTTGGTAATATTGGGATGAAATATATAAAAACCTCTTCTCATTGCTTAGAAGGAATATATAGAGGCTAAAAAAGTCTTGGATGATTAACAGGTTCACCTTTGTTACACTACCATACCAAACATATTGACATGAATATCTAGACATCTCCTTTTCAACCATTTCTAGAATAAATATTTCCTAATGTCATGATAAGTATTTATGAATCCTATATGACCATCCAATGGAGAAGCATTGATCTTAGAGAGAACCAAAATTTTAAGGGTAGAGTTTTTGTGTAAGTAGAACTGGAAATTTTACCATAATACATCCCCCTTTCGTATAAATTTTTATTCAAGGCTCGGATCCTGTTGGATATTCTGAATGAGTGTATGGGTCTCTCTTTTATTTTTCCATCTTGATATTTCCTGTTCCACCCAATATTCTGTAACATTGATATGAAATATAACAATTCCTATGTGGAGGGATATATCTTAGATAGTGCATCAACTACCATATTTTACTTTTTTTTTTTTTCATGAATTGTCTCGAAGATATATCCCAACATCTTATTGTCACATTTTTTTGTTACTTAGATGGAAATCTTTTATCTAAGAATTATTTCAAGTTGTCATGATATTTCTATACCTTGATATGACGACCCATTAGATATGGTCTCTACTAATTGATTGCATGAATAATATCCATTGGTTCCTTCTTATACTTTGTCTCATAGGTTTTTACCCTTGAGTTTACAACTCTCAAATGTAATGTGGTATTCCTCTTGCATAATTATTGATTCTATGCAATGGCTTCAAACATGGAATTCAATAATGAAGGTTATGGTGAAATATAGGGTATGATAATTGGAGTGGTACACATGACATTCTTCACTAATTCAAATGAATGTGTTCTTTAATTAGTCCAATGTAAAGTGTCTTTATTTAATAATAGTATGATTGGTGCTACAATTATACCTTATTTCTTGACAAACATATGATAATAACCTGTAACCCCTAATAAAATCTTGAGGTTTTTAAGGTTTTAAGTACTTTTCCAATTCACCATAACTTGGATATTATGAGGATCCACTTTTACTACTTCATGAGACATAATACTTTCTAAGTATTATACCTTGACTTACCCAAAAGAAAACTTAGAGAGCTTCACATATATGTGTTAGTTTTAGAGATTTTTGAATACTTTATAAACATGATGTAAATGTTCCTACCAAGACTTGATGTAGATTATATATCATCAAATAATGCCATGAAAAAATTCCACAAACATAATTAAATATTAACTCCACTAAGCTCTTAAAAGTACATGGTTCATTTGTAAGGCTGAAATCCTTTACTAAAAATTCAAATTGGCCTTAATATGTCCGAAATCTTGTTTTATAAATATATTCATCACGAATTATGATTTGATGGTATCATAATCAAAGATATAATTTTGGAAATTAAATAACACCTTGTTTTCATTTAATAAATTATCAATGATGGGAATAAGATACTTATCTGTAACTATATATTTTTTGAGCTCCCTATAGTCTGAACACATACTAAAACATTCATCCTTATTTATTAATAATGAAAGATCACATTTCACTTCCATATATTTCTTCTATAATCCTTCCTTAAGAGTATGATCGTACTAATACCTCATAGGATCAGACTGCAACATATCCAACACTAGAAGAATGGGACTCTCTCGCATAAGTTTCTAATTTTTCTATCAAAATCCCATTCTTATAAATATTTAATACCTTTCCCCAATATCTTGGGTATCTCATGACAACACTCTTAGATATGAATATTCCTTTTCTACCCACAATGGGGAAAAACCATATCCTACCGGATTCATAAGAAAGCGTTATTTGACAATGCAAAGAGTTATCCATTTTCACCGTCCTTTATAAAAATCACTCTTCATGTGCATATATTTATTGCTTGATTAATTAATCTAAAATGAACTATTATTTCACATTCAAAATCATCCTCTCCTTATCTCATTTCATATTGTACACACTATGGTTGATATATACTGCATAGATGAAGGTTATGGTACTTGTGTCACTTTTTTTTCATAAAAGGTGAAAATGGGTCGAGGGGACCCTACCCCATTACAACATAATCTAGTGGAGGAAAATATATATCAATGAGGATCAAGAAAATCTAACCTCTTCGAATGACATAATAAGGATACAAACAAACAAAAAAATAGGACAAAATATCTTATCCATGAGACCACTTCCCATGGTATCTTAAATGAATCTTAAGGGAATCGTTTATATTTTAATATTTTTTCTTTTGACACACAGTAGTCCAGCCATCATCTATGTTTAGATTACATTTTCATTATTATGAAATGGTATGATGCTTTCAATGTTCTCCTTATCCACAAAAACATGGTGCTCTGTTGTAGTAGGAGGAAGGGGAGTGTTTCCAATAATTGAAACATTTTCCACATGAGAATGAGGAGTGGCTTCCTCATGATTAAAAGCTAAATCATCCTTACTCTCTGAATATTCCTCTAAATCACTTTCCAAGGGACATTTAACAACCAATTGACAAGGATACAAATTCTTCCACCAAGAGGAACTGCTCTTAACATATTTTCTCACAACATGACACTCAGAAGCTAAGTAACCAAGAGAGAAACAAGTTCTAAATATTAAGGGGGACCGTTCATAGTCCAAATTTTGATTCTAAGTTCTAGCCTCCATTTTGAGATCAATAGATTCAAAAAAATCAACAGAAATATTCATATCAACCAATATGTGGGCATATGTGGTATAGTCATAGGTTGGCGGATTTGAGTCAATAGCGAGGCATTTACCCAAGGTATTCCCAATTGAATGCAATTAATTTTCACTCCAAAATTACAGGGGAAAATAAGGCAACTGAACCTAAACAAGTTTGACATAGAAGGTTTCAGTCTTCGGATTAAACAGAGGGAACTATGATTTCATAAGCAAAAAGTGGGACTGAGTATCCAAAAAATTTCAAAAAGTTATGTCTTTATCAAGGGTTTAAACAAGCACAAAAAAGATGAAACCTCTAGATGTAGGGTGAATGTCTAGTTTACCTGTCATAAGAGGCTTACCTGTCATAAGAGGCCTCCAATGAGTTTAAATCCATTCATGCAGTGCTGGGAGACTGTTAGTACAAAATAAAAATAACCCTGAATGGCCTCAAATTCAAGTGGGGCATCCAGTGTGACTTCATAACATGGGACCATCTCTCAAGTTGTGGGACTTGCGGACTTGAGATAGACCTCCAGAGAAAGTTGGATTCTTCTTCCTAATTGTAATGCTAAACTAATCCTAATGCAGAAATGACACCTAACTACACCTATCCTAATAATGCCAAGGAGACATGGAGAGAGAAAGTGCATAAAGAGGTAAATTCTACACTAATGGGGTGATAACACCAAGAAAACGGGAGTTCTGGTCACAATCTTAGCTACCTGAAATGGAGAGAGGTGAGAAATGGAGATGATGGATAGATGCATCACATACCAAAGGTAAATGTCACATAGAACACCACTTCAACCCATTAAACATATCCCCCAAAACTTGCAATAGACACCAGAAGTATGCACAGTATACCCTGTAATGATGAGAGGTGAGAAGAGACAATAAAATAAGTAAGGATGGACAAAATGCATCATGAAACATATTTTATAGCTCCAAAATTTCACATAGTACACCATCAGTGGGAAAGAGGCAAGAAAATTCCATTGCAGATCCATGAGAGGGGGGATTAATCTCCACATTCCACCCTAGGGAAGAAACAGAGAGGGGGACAGGAGAGAAAATATGACCAACCTCATGAAATATGCCTCTCCTTTACAATATATAGAAGATTCATAAAAGGAGAGAGGGAAGAATTCAAACCTTGATCCAACCACCCATGAAAGAGAATTACATCCACCTACTCTAACCACCCAAGAAAGCATTAAAATCCTCTTGCAACAATAATGGGATTTACTGCAAAACCCATGCCCCCATGTGTTGTTCCTTGCTAGGCAAGATAGGAGGCCCATAATTCATCATGGTGGTAGGTGAGAGACTTGAAATCCTCAAAAATACTAGACCAAATTTTCCATTCTCATTAATGGTGGTAGGTGAGTAACAGGTGCCGAGAGCTTTCCAAAAAGTTTTATCCCACTCAAAATTTAGCTTCTAGTCGAAAGATATGGCCATTTGAAGGCACTTTGGGTTTGAAGTTTAACGCGAGCTCATAATATTAAAATATTACATTGGTGTAAGATCCACGTCGTGGCCTTGCGAGTCTTAATATTTTAGTCCCCTCCTTTCACTCTTGAAGTTACATCGATTAGAAACTTGGCGTCATCCGTGGGACTGATTTGTTTCCTTTGTATTCTTCCTAAGTCCCTCTTATTTGTCGGAGCACTACATCTTACCCTAGACACATGGAGGCTTCGCGCTTGTTTGGGGACTCTATTTTGACCTGACCCTTAGAGGTGCACCAATTGGACACTTAGAGGGTTCCACAATCTCTTCTATACTTTTCCGATTCAATGGCTGGCTCTGCCCCCTTTTTGACTTCTAAATATGTGGAGGGATGGCGCTTGTTTGGGACCTACCTCAAGATTTTACCTTTGGATTTGCATTAATGAGACACATGGAGGCTTCTATAGGCTCTTATAATTTTCAACGACTAAAGTAACATCCTAGGAATCTGACCACGTGGAAGGTTGGCACTTGTTTGGGGTCCTTACTTTGGATTCTAATGTTGTTGCAAAAACATAGCACCCTTGGGACTCTACAACGTGATGGGTTGAGACTCTCAGTATGATTGCATAACATGGAGCTTTTCCCAAGTGTGGGACCTTACAAAAATGGAAAAGCTCTCCGGATGAAGGCCGGCTCCTATTCCTCTGTTCAGATGCACCAATAAAATGCAGAGGTTTACCCAAAAACCTAAATCTAACTACCAAGGAGACAGTGAGAGAAAAATGCATAAAAATAAACCTAAGCTAAGGAGGTGATGCACCGAGGAATGAAGAACACTTGTCTTACCAATAAACGCAGACCATTAAAATTCAATGCGAGATCATACAAAGATAGCCAGATTCATAGTGAAAAGATCAAGCGGATGCAAATGAATATAGAGAGGGTTGAGAATCATCCATAGACATGCATTAATTTTCTCCAAAGATTGATACAGCATACTGCAAAATGCCAAGAGGCAAGGTTGCATTACAGCTTTAAATAGGAGGTTTAAACTCCACAGATTCACCTGCCAAAGAGAAGAAGGGAGGGGCAAAACAAGAATGTCCAACCTTTAGAAAGAAGCCCCTCCTTACAATTTATAGGAAAAAGGAGAGAGAAAAGAGAGAGGAATTCGAAATCTGCCCCAACCACCTCCAGAATGCACTTATCTCATAATGATGGTAGGTGAGAACCCAGCGAACCCAAAAGTGGCGAACTGTATTTTTCATTTTTAAGAATTTTTTCTCACCCAATTAAATATATCCAGTCATAGTTGGATAGAGGACCTCGTAGGCTTTCCGAAAAGTCCAACCTTGCATGAATCTGAGCTCCCAGTCAAAAGTTATGGCCATCTGAATATCTGGGTCAGGGTCTGCTTCCTGCCAGCACTCAGAATGTTGTGCCTCCTAAAGGTGCGCCATAGGCGCATCCGTGTTTGTGTCGACATCCTCTTACATGTGCCAAGGGCACACCATTTACCTTGTTGACACTCACTTCCATGCACCATTTCTGTGCGCCAAGGTCGCATACATTTCCCTGTCGACAATCATTTCCATGCGCCATTTCTATGCGCCAAGGGCATTACATTTCCCTGTCGACACTCATTTCCATGCGCCATTTCTGTGCGCCAAGGGTGCATAAATGTCAGGGATTTGAGCTTCTTTGATTTCTATATTCTTCTGCTTGTCTATATCTACCCGGGGGAAAAGATATATACAACAATTTGACGACTCAATGGGATTACCTACCTGCTAGGTAGAAGATCAGTGGCCTTTTAGCAATCCATTGGGCATGGAGTCATAAGCAATAACCTGAAACCAACCTGATATCTGATCTCGAGCCTGATACTACAATTTCTTCTTCGAGAGCACGCTGAACTATAGAAATCCAGCCTAGGAGCAACAAAACCTGTGCCGAAGCACTTAGGGAAACAGAAACCTAACTACAACAAGACAATGTGCATACGCACTTAGAGGAATTTAAATCTAGGCTAATATTTACAAGGGTAAACCTTTTCCTTTTAGTAGCAATGTTTAAGATAGATTCCGTTAACTGGAATTGGGAGTTCTCCTCCATCCAAGGTAGACAATTGGAAGGCATTACTACTTTTACATCCCGTGACCATGTAAGGGCCACTCCAAATGGCATCAAACTTGGAATGCCTTCCTGGTTTTGCCTGATTTGCATCCCATTTCAGAACTAAGTCCCCTTCCTTGAAGGTCCTTGTTCTTGATTTCTTATCAAACCATATTTTTACTAAGGACTGATTCTTCTCAATTGTTTACACTGTATGTTCTCTAATTTCTTCCAATTCCATCAGCTCTGCATACCTAGCCTCCATTGGTTCGAACTCAGCCAACTCCAACTGCTTCATGAACTCCAATGCAGGAAGTTCTAATGATATAGGCAAAACTGCCTCTTTTCCATAGACCAACTTGTAAGGGGAATTACCTGTAGACCTCTTTGGTGTTATTCTGTCAGCCCATAATGCTGATTTAAGCTTAGTATGCCATGTTCTTTGATTTTCATCTAGAGTCCTCCTGATGATTCTTAGCAAATTTTTGTTCGTGGACTCTGCCTGTCCATTACCCTGTGGGTAATAATTGGAAGAGGTCCTCAAGTAGATTCCATTCTTGACAGCCCATTCTGTAACCTTGGAACCTACGAATGCCAATGCATTGTCTGATATGATAGTGGCCGGCACACCGAACCTGGTCACTATTCCTTCATAAAATTCTAGTATATTAGACTCGTTTGCCTCTTTGAGCGCCACTGCTTCAGTCCACTTGGTGAAATAGTCCGTTGCTGTGAGAATCCACTTATGGCCTTGGCTTGAGTTTGGATTGATGACCCCGATGAAGTCCAATCCCCATTACATAAATGGTTGATCAAGCAAGATTGGGTGCAATGGAAGCGCTGCTAGTCTTTCTTTGCCTGTGAAGAGTGCACATTTTTTGCACTTTCTTATCCATGTATAACAGTCATTGAACACTGTGGGCCAATAATACCCTGCCTTCATTATCTTGAGAGCTGTTACTCGTGGGGCAAAATGTCCGCCAAAATCTCCATCGTGAAAATCTCGTAACACCCTCTCAATTTGACCTGTCCCAATGCACCTCAATAGAACTCCATTGATGTCTTTCTTGAACAAAGCATCATCAACAAGCACATATGGAATGGCTTGTAACCTAAAGTATCTCCTCTTCGCTTTGCTCATTCCTGGAGGGCATAGTCCTGTCTGTAGGAAGTGTATCATATTATGAGCCCAACAAGGAGTAGGCACATCATTATTTTCATGTTCCTGACCATCCTGTAGTACCAAGGCAGTCTCTTTTTCATCACCTACTTCAACCTGTTGACTCAAGGCTAGCTGTTCACATAGTCCTTTTCCACGTACTAGTTTTGTGACCTTGATCTTGATGTCATATTCCATGACACGAGTGATCCACCCTGCACGTTTCTCATTCAGATCCTTGTTTAGAAGGAAGTCCTTGACTCCCGCATGAGAGACTAATAATTGGATCTTGTTGTTTGAGACTAGGTGCTTGAATTTCTTTAAGCTCCTGATTACTGCAAGGACATGCTTTTCAATGAAAGAGTACCTAGTCTTGTATTCCTCCAAGCCTTGACTGAAGAAAGCAACTGGCTGTTCTGATCCTCTTTTGTTTTGCTGTACTAGGATTGCAGAAATTGTGTCTCCACCACTGAAGGCATATAGCACGAAGTCCTTGGAGAAGTCTGGATTGACGAGAGTCGGAGCTTGAGATATAGCCTCTTTTATTGCCTCAAAACTTTCCTTGCCTTCAGATGTCCACTTAAATTCCATACTCTTTTTTAACATCAGCGTTATTGGCTTCACAAGAGCAGCAAAATTTGGAACAAATCTGCGGACAAAATTGATCCTTCCTAAGAAGCTTTGAAGAGCCTTCTTGTGACTTGGCAATGGCAATGCTTGAATCTTTCTGGGTCAATTGTCAAACCCTCCTTTGAAACAATATGGCCTATAATTTTTCCCTCGTGAGCCAAGAATATGCATTTTTTGGGATTCAATGATACCCCAAATCTTCTACACCTCTGAAATACTTGCCTCAAATGATAGAGGTGATCCGCTGCATTTTTTGAGAATACAGTGATGTCGACAAGATATATCAAAACTATTTTATTGATCAACCCCTTGAATGCCATATCCATTGCCCTTTGGAAAGTGGCCCCAGCATTTGATAACCCAAATGGCATCTTCTTGTAGGCATAGGTCCCCCATTTGGTGGTAAAAGCCGTCTTGAATTGGTCACCTTCTTTCACCATCACCTGATTATACCCTGAGTAGCCATCTAGGAGAGAGAATCTCTCTGAACCGGATACTACTTGCAATATTTGTTCCATTGAAGGAAGTGGGTAATGATCTTTGAGAGATGCCTTGTTGAGGTCTCGGAAATCTATACACAACCTGATTTCTCCACTCTTCTTCCTGACCGGAACCAAGTTTGCAACCCAGCTTGAGTGCTTGATTGGGAATATAATGCTTGCCTCTATCAGCTTATTTAGCTCTTTCTTCATTAGAGGCTCAATGTGAGGGTTGACTGGTCTCTGCTTCTGCCTAACGGGCTTAGCATCTGGATCTAATTCTATGGTATGTGGTGCCAAATTTGGATCGAATCCTCTTAAGTCTTCATAGCTCCAAGCGAAGACATCTGGAAATTCTTGGAAAAGTTGTACGAAATCTGATTTCTCCTGTTCAGTGGCCACTTTGCCAATTTGAAGTGTTTTGCCTTCCCCAACCGGAATTGGCTCTGAATCTTCTCTCTTGACCTATATGTTTGCCTTTTCCTTACGAAACTGGTCGTTAGGGTTGAAGATAGACTCCAATGTTACTAAACCCTTAGGAAGCTTATTTGTCCGTAGCTGCACTACCTGATCCCCATACTGCTGCTCTAATCTATCCTGATTCCTAGCTGAGAATTCAGCCTCTTCTTGTAAGAAATTGACGATCTGTTGATCGTTCTCAAACACCTGCCAGCTTGTGTTATTATCTGGAACTGCTGGCCTCACAATCACATGGATATGTGGCTGTGTTTTTCCCCTTCTGATGTTGTCAACCACATCAAACGTTGCTCCAACTGCTGCGAGCCTATCTGCGGCTTCATTTTTCTTCTTGGGTATGGAAACAATGCTGAAAGCTTCGAAATCCTCAATGAGGTCCCATACCCTATTTTTGTAGCTCTTTAGTAGGTCATTCTTTGTGGCATGTTGTCCCCTAACTTGGTTGACGATTAGCTCACTATCTCCAAACACCTGCAAGTTCTTTATGCCCCTTTTCCTGGCCCAATGAATTCCATGAATCAATGCTTTGTATTCAGCCGTGTTGTTTGAACAAGAAAACTGGAAACGAAAAGCTAAAAAATATTTGATGACTTGTGGTGAAATCAACATTGCACCACCTCCAGCACCTTGTCTGCTTCTCGAACCATCGAAAATTAATTTCCAAACTTTGTTTTCATCCTTTTGTTGAGGCTGAATGATGTCGGGAATGGGTGAATTTTCTTCGTGTATACAATACACGCTTAATTCAGATTCTTCAATTTCCTTGTATGGGTCAAATTCATGACTCTTGTTTTCCCATTCATCCAAAGTTAAATCAGGAATTCCCTCGACCTTAGTACCTGTTTCTAGATCACTTGAACAATCCTCCTAATCAAAAATCGAGCAATTTGCATTGATAGGATTTGGTACATGAGGCTTAATATGGAAATGGGCAATTGGTTCTAATCTGATTGTTGCTTTGGCTCCATACCTTGTCCTAAAAATCATGTGCGACCAATCCGCAGATAAATATCCACCGATTTTTGCAGTGAATTCTCTTGATAGACACAACGCAAAGAGTGGCGGAAGGTCAATCACAGACACATCTTGCAAAACTGTAACATTAGGACAGGAATGTAGAGTTAGGCTTAACCCCTTGATGACTCCAATAGTTCCTACTACCGTTCCATCTATCTGTACTACTCCTTTCAGCACTGGCTCATATTTCAAACCCAGCTGATCCACTATTTGCTTCGGCATCACTGAACTACTTGCCCCAAAATCAATCATGCAATTATGTACTAATTTATCCCCGATGATTAATGAAATATAGAATGGAGGGGGTTTCAAAACTTTACCTTGTTGTCCTCCATGATACCCTTCAGGCTGAGCAGCATTCGTGAGGACCTTCTCTTGCATATGGGCCTGCTGGTTCGAAGTTGACCAATTATTCATGGCAGCTTGTAGAAGATATCTTTGTCCTGGGATGGATAAAGATTCCCACATTGATATATTCACGTTCGTCTTCTTCATTTGATCAATGATGCTGAAAGGGGATGAATTGTCCTTTTGTTGTCCCTTACTTGCTGCAAACTTTTCTGGAGCTTGAGCATGTGCGTGTGTTGCTACAACAGGCACCTTGGGTTGGTTTTGCACATTTGGAGCTGCGTTTGGTCTACTAACCCCTTGTTGTGTAAGAGTGGTTTGAGAAACAACTGGATTACATGATTTTCCCTCTCCTATATTTCTCTTCTTTGACCGTGTGTTGGCAGCCACGCTTTGAAAAGGTTGTTGGTTAACTCCACAGAAGTCTTCCATTTGCCAATTTGCCAATGTGGTTTCTGTTGGAGGTCCTTCTTGTTGCGTTTGTTGCTATTGATTCTCCTCCTATCTTGGTTCTTGAGTAACACCAATGGTTTGCACCATCAAGGCCTGATTTAGTGCACCATTGAAACATGCTGACTGATTGTGAGGTAGATTGCAAGGGTAACACCATTCGTACTCACGTGCCATGTTATTTTGTGTTGGGACCAAAGCTCTTGAGGACGTCATTGCATTTGGATCATACGGTCGAAATGGCCTGGCAGCTTGAGGCTTTCCTTGGTTCTGGTTTTGATTTGTAGCCTGAGGTGGTGGTCTATTTTGTTGGTATGGGGGCCTAGCTTGGTACTGTGCTTGAGGCTGATACGGTCTAGCACTTTGAGCTTGCTTTCTTTTGATAGTCACAAGCTCATTTCCAAGGTTCTGCAATTGTTTCATGACCTCCTGCAATTCCTTTGAAGTATTTGAAGAAGTTGACACCTCATTATTGCCTTGATTTCTAGGAGTTGGAATGGGATTCAACTCTGATGCTTGATTGGTTATAGGATTTCCCATGTCTGGATAGAGAGGCATTGGTGGCCTTGGTGCAAGCTTGCCAGCTTGGATCAAACAGTTCTCTACTCTGATCGCTGTGTCATAGGACCCTGGCAGCATTGTCCCTCCCATTGATTGGATCATCATGGCTATGTATGAATTTATAGCCTTTAAGAAATAAAGGAATGCTCCTTCAGCAGTTGGTCTAACAACTATTGGGATACTATCCCATGTCCGTTGGAATTTGAAGTTGAAATCTGCCATTTGTTCGTTAGGAGCCCTTTTGATTGTTGTTAGTTGTTCTAATAAAGATAAATTGTCTGCCCTCTCCCCAAATTGGCTGCAAAGAGCAGAACAAAGTTGGTTCCAATTCGTAATAGACCCTGCTGTACGGCTCCTAAACCATTGTAAGGCCTTGCCTTTGAAAGATGAAGCCAACAGCTTGACTGCAACATCCATTTCATTTATTTCGTGGATTGCACATGCATTAGCAATATCCTGGATTTGATCAATAGGAGTAGTATGATTTTCTCCTGTAAAATAGGGTATATTCTTTAGTGCTGCAACTAGAATTTGATTCTGAGCATTTAGGGCAAGTGGACTACTACCCGTGAAATTGACAAAGGGATTCAGTGGTAGATGTGCCATTATGATTGGCCTAAGAACCCTGGTCGATGCGAGAAAAGGCCTACCAGGTGGAGGTGTAGACAAAGTCTTGTTAGGTGGAGATGGTGATCTTTGTGGTCTTCTTCCTCTCCTTCCTCCTCCTGGTGATAGTTGCAATTGGAAAAACAGCCCCTCTTCTCGAGTATTAGACCTGGTTCGAATTCTTCTCATATGCCTGGGAAACTTTTGCTGCTACACCGCTGAATTCTACCCCTTCGGAATCGCCAGATGTGTTAGAAAGTGAGCCTCAAAAGGCTAGATCCTGCCAAGTTACACACCAAACCTGACGATATTTAAAAATGGAAAATTGAAAGACCTGTATTTTTGATATTTTAGAGTTTGGAACTTGATTCTGGAATGACAATCCTGAAAACCCAAAAATGCCAGACTTTCGAAAACCTGAAATCTGAAAATCAAAAAACCATGAAATTTTGAAAGTCAAAATCTCAAAAATATAAGAATACCCTTTTGAATATTATCCCCCGATCTATCAACTGGTGAAATTTTGACTTGTTTCGAGTGAGTTAAGTCCTTAAAAATCGATTTTAAAGTTCAGCCTGGAAGGTGGAAAAAACTGAACTGTAAAACCTATAATTTTTAAGGCTGAATTTCATGAAAACTCCTTCAAATCTTGTGGAATGACCTCTTGGTCCCACCGGGTGTGCCAAAAATGTTGTTGCAAAAACACAACACCCCTGTGACTCTGCAACGCGATGGGTTGAGACTCTCAGTATGATTGCATAACATGGAGCTTTTCCCAAGTGTGGGACCTTGCGAAAATGGAAAAGCTCTCCGGATGAAGGCCGGCTCCTATTCCTCTGTTCAGATGCACCAATAAAATGCAGAGGTTTACCCAAAAACCTAAATCTAAATACCAAGGAGACAGGGAGAGAAAAATGCATAAAAATAAACCTAAGCTAAGGAGGTGATGCACCGAGGAATGAAGAACACTTGTCTTGCCAATAAACACAGACCATTAAAATGCAATGCAAGATCATACACAGATAGCCAGATTCATAGTGAAAATAACAAGGGGATGAAAATGAATACAGAGAGGGTTGAGAATCATCCACAGACATGCATTAATTTTCTCCAAAGATTGATACAGCACACTGCAAAATGCCAAGAGGCAAGGTTGCATTACATCTTTAGATAGGAGGTTTGAACTCCACAGATTCATCTGCCAAAGAGAAGAAGGGAGGGGAAAAAAAATAATGTCCAACCTTTAGAAAGAAGCCCCTCCTTACAATTTATAGGAAGAATGAGAGAGAAAAGAGAGAGGAATTTGAAATCTGCCCCAACCACCTCCAGAATGCACTTAACTCATCTGATAATGATGGTAGGTGAGAACCCAGCGAACCCAAAAGTGGCGAACTGTATTTTTAATTTTTAAGAATTTTTTCTCACCCAATTAAAGATATCCAGTTGTAGTTGGACAGAGGACCTCGTAGGCTTTCCGAAAAGTCCAACCTTGCATGAATCCGAGCTCCCAGTCAAAAGTTATGGCCATCTGAATATCTGGGTCAGGGTCTGCTTCCTGCCAGCACTCAGAATGTTGCGCCTCCTGAAGGTGCGCCATAGGTGCATCCATGTGTGTGTCGACATCCTCTTACATGTGCCAAGGGCGCACCATTTACCTTGTCGACACTCACTTCCATGCGCCATTTCTGTGCGCCAAGGGCGCATACATTTCCCTGTCGACACTCATTTCCATGCGCCATTTCTGTGCGCCAAGGGCGCATACATTTCCCTGTCGACACTCATTTCCATGCTCCATTTATGTGTGCCAAGGGTTCATAAATGTCAGGGATTTGAGCTTCTTTTATTTCTATATTCTTCTGCTTGTCTATATCTACCCGGGGGAAAAGATATATACAACATCTACCCTTGGAGTTAGGCCGAAGAGGCACGTGTAGGCCTCTGCTGGCTCGTAGAATTTTTCAATGGCCGCTGTAAATTTTTCAGGCCTTAGAAATGTGGTGGGCTGGTGCTCATTTAGGGATTGTCTTTTGGGTCACACCTCTGAAGTTACACCGATGAGGCACGTGGAAGCTTCGGCAGGATCTATTACACTTAGCCGATTCGGGCCTACTACTATTTCTTTGTTTTTTGGCTAGGTCCCTTCTGTTTGGAAAAGGTACTACATTTTACCCTAGACACATGAAGGGATTACACTTGTTTAGGTCCTACATTTTGGGTCTTACCTTTGAATTTGTGCCAAGCTGACGCGTTGCTCCTTTCACCGGCCTTGGAATTCTAAATGTCCGACTCTATCTCTAAGACTTTGGACATGTGGAGGGACTGCACAAATTTGGTGTTTCCATTTTCACATGCCTTTTAGAATTTCTTTGAGCTGCCACATGGTGCCTTACATGATTTCATTACTTTTCCTAGAGTTGACTTGCATGCAAAGTCTGAAAACTTCGAGCCCTTTCTCCAATTCTTTCCTACTGAGCTTTGATCTCCTTTGACGTCGTTAGCATCCTTCGCCGACCATTTCTCCTCCATTAAAAATCCCACCTACCCCTAATATTTTGGATTGATTGTGAGCTCGTACGACTAAGCCAACCCTTCCAATTTTCTTATGTGCGAGGTCATGCTTTATAATTTTTTTTGGGGGACAAAATTGGGATAACAGTTTGGTGACTCACGGGGACATCTGCCTACTAGATGAAGAGAATAGTAGCCTTGAAAGTATCTATTGGGCATGGATTCATGAATGAGAGCATGGTACTTATCTTTTCCCTAAAATCGTGAGCCTGACTGCTTGAGCTTGATGACCCTGAGTTTTCCCCACTATCCACACTATCAATTTTCATAAGAAAATCTTTAAAATGAGGTTGTGAGAGTAGAAAATTGTACTGACCTAGGGCTTTCACCTACTCTGGAAATGGACTATGGGAACATTGAAATGCATAGTGATACAACCCTGGAGCAACAAATCACCACAACACCACTATGTACAAAACTAAAAATCATACATATCTCAAGTGGTATATGTAGAGTGTGTAAAGGCACTTGTTTTACTGAAAGCAAACATAAACCTATTCCTACACTAACCCTATCAAAGAAAAGCTAAACAAAGCCTACTATAGGAAGGGAGAAATAGCTTCCCTTTCTTAGAAAATGTGGCCATGTATATGATTTGGCATTGAACATGGCTCTTATTATGAGTGAGAAATCGACAGGAGGCTGATCTTTGACCCAAATCATCAAGGTATCAACTACAAATAAGAAAAATGCCACTTTTAGTTTCTCTACATTTGGATTGAAGAGGCATTGCAGATGATCCTTGGTATTTTGGAGCTCATCCTCATGCCCTGAAGTGGGCATGATTGGTTTTGGCTTCTTCCTTGGCTCCAATGAAGCCAAGTACCTGATTGGGCATGGTATGGTCCTTCAAATGTGCCCATGCTTCTGAATTTTAACTCCAAGGATGGAGTCTTCTTGCAGACCTTCATGGGTGAATGGTGTGTGAGAGATGGGATCCTCGTGCCCTTTTCCTTCCTTTGTTGTTTCTTGAAGACTAATCTACCTTTGGATAGCCTCTTCCTTTAGCAATAAACTTTTCAAATCAAAATCTTTGATCCACTGCTCTAGAGGGCTACTTGGGGTGGCAAGTTCTTCCAAAATTCTCTCCTCCATCATGGGTTCATCAATAAAATCAGGCCCTTCAAATGAAAGCAAAAAATCTTTAATGATGTTGTCTTCATCAAGTGATCTCAACTTTGATTTTATCTCTTCCAACTTCTCTTCTTCAATGGGACTTTGAGCTGGTTGCTCTCCCTTTTTAATTGGCTATGAAGCTTAGGATTAGATCAGCATTCGCTTCAGAGAAAGTGCCATTATGGACACTACATTCGGAGCATATGGGATGTTGATCTTCTTCTTCTTGTTCTCATTCTTCTTCTACTGCAAACTCAGCTTCCACCACTTTTGGTCTGACCTTGGTCTTGTTTGAAGGTTTAACCATCAAGGGGATTTTCGTAACCCCAAACCTGAGAGCCAAGCTTACCAAGATTTTGATCATTTTATCTTTATTTGGATCTCCTTGATTGGTTTTTAGAGTCTCTCTCTGGCATGGACTTGGGAGAGTAGGAGGAGTGGTGGGTGGGGTCTCCACTAGTTGTTTGTTTATATGTGGTGGAAGGGAATGTTAGGAACATCTATTTTGTAGTGTGAACATAGAATATTATGTGAGTGATTATATTATCTAGGATAATATAATATGTGTTGTAATAATTAATTACATTATTGTAAATGTAATTATGAGTGGGTGAGTAATTATTGTTATGAGTTGTTGAGTAAACAACTCATTAACAATATTAGTTTTGTGAGAAAACAAAATCTCATGTAAAATAACATGGATTTGCTTTAGGAGTTGTGTGTCGATATATTTATGGAGATTATCTCTCCTTAAATATATAAGAACTACCTCTCCTATATATATGTGAGTAATGCTTCCTATGTAATAATAAGAATGAAGTGTAATATTTAGAATTTACTTTATAGAATTACGATATTAAATTTTCAAGGAAGGTATTACCTTTGGCTCTTATGGAGGGGAATAATATTTGGAAGGGAAAAGGGCATAGGAAATGAGATGGAATGGGAGACTAGAAGATGAAGAAGGGAAATCAACACTTGGGGCAGTAGATGGGAAGCTAGAATCATGACATTGCTACGATGATATTGATTGAGAAAGAGGAAAAGAAAAACTATGAGATGGTGGAATTACCCATTGACAAGGTTATCTAGCACCAAACTTGTAGGCCTCTATTTCCTCATTCCACTATGAGACTTGAGGTAAAATTTCAACCATGAAGTCAGTTTTCTCTATCGGGCTATAACATCTTGGAAAAGGGCCTTCCCATGGACAAGGTGCCCTACAACCAACCCTAAAATATTTCATCTGTGTTGTATCCCTTGAGTGCACCATGCCAACCTCCATCCTTTGAATCTTCTCTATCAAACCAACATTCTCCATATAGCTATTACCATTGTATGCATCCCATTGTTCTTGATAAGCTCCATAGCCAAACAGTCTCTGACACTACTCATATGGGTTAGCATAATGGTTCTGAATTTGTTCATAATGTTGATCTGGAGGAGTCGAGAAATACATTGGAGGCAATCTGCATTGTCATTGCTACAGGTGTGAGTTTCAAGAGGAAAATGAAGTCATGATTGCACAACTTCATAGAATGGGAGAAAATGAATGATGTGGAAGGAATAATGGATGAAAATGGATGGGGAGAGGGTCTGTAATTTCGGAGATGTGGGTTGTTGACCAAATGGAGTCGCCAGATGTGCTTAAAAGTGCCTCCAAAGACTGAGATATTCACTAAGAGCACATCAAACCTAATGAAGTGAAGTGGTAAAGTGATTCAGACTTGTCCCACCGGTCATTCCGAAATTGTTAGTGTAAAATCATAGCACCGTTGAATGGCCTCATATTTGAGTGGGGCATCTGGTGTGACTGCATAACATGGGACAATATCTCAAGTTGTGGTACTTGTGGACTTGAGATGTCCCTCCGGAGAAAGTCAATTTTTTCTTCCTGATCCTAATGCTAAACTACTCCTAATGCAGAAACGACGCCTAACTACACCTATCCTAACAATGCCAATGAGACATGGAGAGATAAAGTGTGTATAGAGGGAAATCATACGCTAATGAGGTGATATCAGAAAGAAAAGGGGAGTGTTGGTCATAATCATAGCTACCTAAAATGAAGAGAGGTGAGAAATGGAGAGGATTTACAAATGCATCACAGAACAAAGATGAATTTCACATAGAAAACCACTTCAACCCATTAAATATAGCTCCCAAAAACTCCAATAAACACCAGAAGTATGCACATTATACCCTACAACAATGAGAGGTGAGAAGATACAATAAAATAAGCAAGGATGAATAAAATGCATCATGAAATAGGTTTTATTGCTCCAAAAGTTCACATGGTACACCATCAGTGGGGAAGAGCAAAGAAAATTCCATTATAGAGCCATGAGAGGGGGGCTTAAGCTCCACATTCCGCGCCAGGGAAGAAAGAGAGAGGGGGGATAGGGAGAGAAAAGATGACCAACCTCTTAAAATATTCCCAGCCTTTACAATATATAGAAGAATGAAAGAAGGAGAGAGTGAAGAATTCAAACCGTGATCCAACCACCCTAGGAAGCATTAAAATATGTTTGTGACAATAATGGGCTTTACTGAAAAACCCATGCCCCCATATGTTGTCCCTTGCTGGGAAAGAAATGAGGCCCATATTTCATCATGGTGGTAGGTGAGATACTTGATAGCCTTGAAAATGGTAGACCGAATTTACTATTTTCATTAATGGTGGTAGGTGAGTAGTAGGTGTCGAGAGATTTCCAAAATTCCTCTTCCTCTCAAAACCAAGCTTCTAGTCGAAAGATATGGTCATCTAAAGGCACTTTGGGTTTGGATTTTAAGGAAGACTCATAATATTAAAAGTATCCATTCGTGAAATATCCACGTGGCTACCTTGCATTTATTAATTTTTTAGCCCCCTATTTCGACTCATGAAGTTACGCCAATTGGAAACTTGGTGTCATCCACGGGCCAGCTCTGTTTCCTTTGCATTCTACCTAAGTCCCTCTTATTTGGAAAAGCGCTGTGTCTAACCCTAGACACATCGAGGCTTCATGCTCATTTAGGGACTCTATTTTGACCTGACCCTCGAAGATGCATAGATTGGACACATGGAGGGTTCTGCAAGCTCTTCTATACTTAGTTGATTCAATGGTCAACTATACCCCCTTTTTGACTACCCCCTTTTTTACTTCTAAATACTTGGAGGGATGGCACTCATTTGGGACCTCCCTCTAGATTTTACCTTTAGAGTTACACTGATGAGGCATGTAGAGGCTTCTGCAGGCTCTGGGACTTTTCAATGGCCAATTCAACTACCTAGGAATCTAACCACATGGAGGGCTCACATTCATTTGGGGTCCTCACTTTGAATTCTACCCTTGGAGTTGTGCAAAAGAGGCACGTGGAGGCCTCCGATGGCTCGTAGATTTTTTCAATGGCCGCTAAAACTTTTCCAAGCCTTAGACACATGACAGGAAGGTTCTCATTTGGGGACTGTATTCTGGGTCACACCTTTGAAGTTGCGCTAATGAGGCCCGTGGAGGCCTCCGCAGGCTCTGTTGTAGTTAGCCAATTCAGGCCTAATCCTCTTTCTTATTTTTTTGGCTAGGTCCCTTCTATTTGGTGAAGGTACTACGTCTAACCCTAGACACATGGAGGGCTCAGGCTTGTTTGGGTCCTTCCTTTTGGGTTTTACCTTTGAATTTGCGTTGAGGTGACACGTGGCTCCTTCTGCTGCCCTTAGACTTCTAAATGGCTAGCTCTGTCTCTGAGACTTTGGAAAAGTGGAGAGCCTACACACATTTGGGGTCTCCATTTTGATGCACCTTTTGGAATTGTGCCAAGCTGACACATGGCACCTTCCATGAGTCTGTTGCTTTTCCTTGAGTCAACTCACATGTGAAGTCAAAAAACTTTGAGCCCTTTCTCCAATTCTTTCCTGTTGAGCTCTGATCTAATTTGATGTCATTGGCCTCCTTCACCGACCCTTTCTCCTCCATTATCGAGCCCGCCTACCCTTCATATTTGGGATCGATTGTGAGATCAGAGGACTGAGATGACCCCTCTGATTTTCTTATGTGCGGGGTCGTGTTTGATAAATTTTTTCGAGGGGTAAAATTGGGATAACAAAGACTAAGGCATAAATTTTTGAATCTAAAAATCAGTTCATTTTACTTGAAGTAAGCCTCAAATTTTAGAACATCTGCACCAAAGAAAACAATATGAGGTTTCTTTGAAAATTCCATTGTCCTGGATAGGTTCTAAGAAGAAGATATAAATACACCTACAAAGCTCTATTTTATCCCATTTTGTCCACTAGAAATAGGATCTAACTCCTTGTTTCCAACCGAATCAATATACAACAAAATAAGGACAGACAAAACCCCCAATCCGACCCCCCTAAATCATGCACAAAAACCTCTTTATAAAACCCAATCATTCCAATAGGGATAGATTAATAGGATATAGGGAGATCACCAATCCTTGAGGCACCACAGCCACCGCGCACACCATTTCCAAGAGAAAGTTTTCCAAATCCATCCCCCAAACTAAGGACATGATTAATAGACACAACCAAATGAGAAACTATTTCTTGCATATAAAAATCATGTTTAGGAGTAGGGGATCTAGAGCTAATAGTAGATCCTCCATTATTCACTGTCAGGGTTCTATTAATTGTTCCATGAAAACCTGCAAAAGGCCTCCCATGCATCCCACAAACTTCTAGAGGGTGTCACTTATTTTGACTTCATCACGACACTAGGATATTGTATAGAAATTTTGAAATATATTTGAAGCATGTGTCAAGGATATGATCATAGATAGATGCAATATATGTGATGCATATGTCTTCCTATAAAAATGTCTCCTCATACAACCCACAACATATTAAGGGTATTAAACACCCCCTTGTCTTATAATACCCTCCTAGGAAGAACAATGAATCACCATATGCATGTAATCGTGTCATTAATTTTCATGTGTTATGTTCATGAACCTATGAGATATCTACAAAGTACAAGGAAATACAAACCCTTAGAAATTTGACCTTTTCTAACAATGGAAGACATCTAAAATTCCTAACAGAGAAGAATTTCCCACCAACCCACTTCAGGAATCTTAATGATTTAACTACTTCCAAAGCTTGAGGTTTAGTGCCATACTCTTCCCAAGCTTCTCTATTTTGATGAAGATGAGACAACTGAAATAAGCATTTATGTTCATCCTTCTAATCTTATTGATTCCATTATTGCACAATTTCCTCATACATCATGATCAAAATTGCATTGGAAGGATGTTGACCATATACTTATCACCATCACCCATACTCAACATCTTCCTATCAAGGATATTGTGCAAATGATACTATCATCAACTCATGTACCAATGACATTGTGTTGAATTTGTGTTGACTTCATGCTGATTTTGTGTTGTTTGTTGACTGGTTTTCTCTCTAGTCTTGATTTGGTGCATTGATTTTCATTGTATATCCGAGCCATGTCCTTTTTTGTATCTAGGTAGGATCCCAGAAAAAAAACATTTACCCTTGATAAAAAAATTATTCCCTTGAATATCCCTTTATAAACGGCTATACCCAAGTAAAGAATGTTGAATTTATTTGCTAAAATTATACCCTACACTATAACTTTAGACATAACATCAATACCATCATTGTCTCCATGGAAGATCCTACCTTCCACCTAGAGGTTAATGATCTTATAGATGATGTCCATCTCTATTCTCAATTTTACTCTAAGGATGAAATCATGAACTACACCCCTCTCATCAATGATCTAATGCCTAAGCCATAGTCCACTCCATTGGTTCACCCTTCCATAGAATTGATCAGGAAATATCCCTCTCCTTCTCTCACTCCTTCACATCTAACTATACCTCTACCTTCCATGACATTCCAACCAGATATTCTTTCCACTATAGATCTCATCCCACCTACAGATGAGTCATACTACACATGCCATGAATTCCATAGAAATGGTGTTTTTGAGGAAATAGCCTATAGAAAGCATATGAAGAATCTTGAGGTGAAATTATATGAGAAAAATAAAATAAAGAGCTACAATCCTTTTCAAAATCTCTACTCATTTGTTTTAAACATGATTTTGTCTTGCATATTGATGATACTTGTAGGGTTCTCTCCTAGAAATTCCCAACATGATAACTTTATCCATGTGTACCTAAGAATTGAGATTTGTCCCCTAGATCAAACCATTCTATGCAAACATATAGTTCTATTCACTTTCCATTGTGCCTTCCTTAATGATGTCCATAGTGACATAGCTGCATATATATCTCAAAATATTAACAATTCACTCTTTTTTACAAGCTCAAAATTTCTTTAAGGTATCGACATCATCAAAAATAATCTCAAGGACCTCATGATTCATGCTCACCAACAAGCATTATAGGATATTACTAACATCATCAGTGATATATGTTAATCCCTCACATCTCATCATCGAGACACTTTCCCTTGATCAATTATTTTTTTTCTCCCTCTTGGATTTATACTTCCCACTTAGGTTTATGATTCTCACTTTGGTTTATCCTTCCTACTTAGGTTTATCTACATCGTTTGTGTTTATCTCTCCCACTTGGGCTTATCTCTCCAATTTTTTGTTTTCCAACTTTCTTGGGTATATATGGTCATGTAATACTTTTTTTGATACTATGATCCCCATCCATATCTTACCTCTTGAGAAACTATCACTCCTACAACACGTAGTTGGAACTATCACTAGTCCCCGTCCCATCCTATCTCATTTGGAACTCTGACTCTATCAATCTTAAAAACCATTTCTCATTTCAATTTTGTTACATCATAATTGTCCATAAATGTGTGCATACATAAGAAAATGGAATCCTAAAATTAATCATACATAAACACCAACACAAAATATAACGAAAAATTATTGTGTCTCATATACATCTCAATCAATAATTTTATACATCAAACATGTCACAACAACATACAATCAAACATTATTTAAAATACCATCCCTTAGATGGAGTTTAACTATTTCTTTGAGCTTCTCCTACTCGACTAGTCACATGAAGGTAAAGTTATATGTATTTGGCTCTAGAATGATCATTTGGAGCCTCTCCCTATACCCTCACCACATACACTTTTAAATCCATAATATAGGTTGCATCAGCTACCTGACGCTCTTGCAAAATCTATGCATTTGATTTCCATTCCGAATTCTCTTATGCCAATGATGGCTATTTCTAGAGAAGGAAATATACCAAGGACGACATTTATCATATAATTTAAATTTCAACTATTATAGTGTCTCTAGACCTCTAAAAAATGTGAGTTTCCTCTTCCACAAGTCGAAAGTAAATGATCAAGTCTCTGGATGCCGCTACAACTAGATCTTCCATCACTGTCACATTTGTCACATCCAAGATGCTATCAAAGATCTCAAGATGTGTATCCTGAATCATCATGTTCCAATCATTTGAATTCTTCCCTTCATAGCAAAAAAACACACATTATACATATACTTGACATATATCTCATCATTCTTTCAAAATAGCCAATCAATGATACTCTCAAAATCTTACCAAACTACACCATTTACTCCGCCATGATAGCTTCATTTTCTTTGCCACCAAACACTACCCACACCTTGTCACACCTTCAATAGTGGGATCCTACTAATTGTTCCCTCCTCTCTTTGGGTACAAATATCAAGGGTGACCTACTTGGATCCTCAGCTCTCTACTAACCCATCATTTATGTTACTATCTGGAGCCTTATCTATGATAAATATTCTCATCAAATCCTTTTTTAGTCACTACTTAAAGTGTCATATCTAGGTATCTCTACTCCATCCTCCTCTCAAGCTACTTGTCTCTAGAGGTTGTCATTGACTGCCACTATTTAAGGTCCCTCTTCCCCTCTATCTCCCTTTCATCAGTAGCATCTACTAATTTCTTATATTTTATGACTCACTTAATATGGATGTAATTGTGGTATGCCTACCAAAAATCCCTCTCTACCATGTCTTTGTCAATAGTTTGGGAGACATGAGGTCACTATATGATCCAGACACCAAAACTACAATGGAACTCTATGAAATGGGCATGTCTTCACCTACCACACATAATGCTTTGTGATCTTAAATTTTCCCTCAACTACCACTATAGTTGGCCAAATATGCCACTTGTCTAAGTTTATCCCTCTATAGGACTTGCATACTACCTTTTCCTATTTGACCTACAACAATATCCTAAAATTGGACATTGAACTCACTATTGGTCCTCTCTCCCATATAGAAACCTTGAGGCATTTCCTTATAAATGCAGTAGTGTATAGGTTATATATATAATTATAAACAATATGATGGTACCTACTGCCCTTCTCTAAATCACTCAAATCCTATATAAACAATGTAGTTTTGCATCCATGTGGCTCTACCCCAACTAAATTTTATCCTTATTTCCATAACATCCCTACATATTACAAGAAAAAATAGTAGTACTACTCCATCTGCCTTGTGACATAATACTCGTGCCAAAACCATCTCAATAATTTCCTTTTTGATATATAGAATTTGAGCACCATATACAACATTAACACGCTCCTATGATACTCATCACTTCCTATGGTACATTGTTTGCGTGTTCTCCTCTCTCATATATATATATATATATATATATATATATATATATATATATATATATATATATATATATAGATATATATATATATATATATCTATATCTATATATATATATCTATATATATATATATATATATATATATATATAGGAATATGAAAAACATGTAGAATCCCTTAATTGGTTGTCTCAAAATAGAATGGAAATCCTACAATGTCATTACAACCTCTAGAATATAACAACTGGCCCTCCATATGAATGTGTTGGAGCTAAAATACCAACGTAGTAAAAATATCTCAATAAATTTTACATTCAATGGGACCCATAACATCTACATAATACCATAAAATACGAGTCCCTGTAACTTTGTAATGTCATGTGTGTATAACTTCCTCAATGTATCTAGAAACTATGCTACATCTACTAATATCAATAGTCAGATTATTTGTGGAAACTACAAACCATCACACAATAAGTAGGTATTAGATTTCAATAAAAATCCATCATCCAAGTAATTAAAATGTATAAAAAAAACAAAAATTCCAGTTTTCCAACTACATCATCCCTTCTGGCCAAATGCCATGGGGCTTGATAAAATTTCCCTCATTCCCTACATCATTAGCCTTCCTACGATGGGTCATTCTAGCACAACCAATCATTTATATTTAAGGGTCCTGTGAAAACTCATGTATTAATTATAAAAACCTAACCTAATGACCTCTAAATTACAAATTCTCCCAAACCCACCTAAATCTCAACTTGATCTACATTTTGTTCATATTTGGGTCAAATTTCACTAGCTGAATTTTCCCAAACATGTATTTTTTCCTTTTCTCCTAGCTACCCATTCCCGATTCAACTACAATATGTAATGCGGGATTTAAATTGTTGTGTTCCCGTCTAGGTACCATTATCCACCAGCTCATAATCTTACCATCATTTATAAAATCATGCAATTTGGGATATATCAGAGCTCAATTTTTTTAATCTCAAATTATCAAAGTGAAAAATAACTTCACCTCTTTACTATATATAGTAAATTTTATAACTAGTTTTCGTCATAAAATTATATATATAATTCATGACGAAAACCAATTATAAAATTTACTAGATATAGTAAATAGGGGAAGTAATTTTTTACTTTGGTAATTTGAGATTAAAAAAAATTGAGCTCTAATATATTCCAAATACATTGATATATATATATATATATATATATATATATATATATATATATATTATATATATAACTATCACATATTTTACACAACATACACTACAAACATTCTTTAAATTATGCCATGTTCATGGTGCTGATGTGTTATTTTTGACATAATAAACTTCTTTATATGGCCCTTTCATTAGAAACTTAATTTTACAATCTTTTAAACATTAGATACCATCCTTCCCTAGCCCACGTAACTAGGATATTTATGTCTTGTTTTACTGATTATCTTCTACCATTTCCTTTTGGTCTTGTTTATACAGGGTTATAAGAAGCTTATGCACCCACCAAAAAAAAAAATTGAAAGGAAATACATCTCTTTCATTTCAGCTTTACTTTTTGTATTTCCTTTTGATTTCATATTGCATATAACTTTTCCTAAAGACCATATCCTATGTCACCATTATCCATTTTTGCACCCCTTAAAAAATGGATCAACCTACAGGTCTGGGCATTGAGTTTACAAGGTATGGATTGTCTCCTCCTTGACGCACGTCAAACACCCCTCTTCTTGATGCGTGTCAATGCCCCTCTTCTTTTTACACGTCAACCATGATTCCTATCACGCAACAACCTAATTTTTGATCACGGGTCAAGCTCCCCTTGTTGTCATATGAAAAAAAAAAATTCTTAGTGTGCGTCAACCACACCTTGTTGATGCACATTGACAATTTCTTCATGTCGCATGTCAACCACATCTTGTTGATGTGCATCAACTGTTTCCTCCTATCATGTGTCAACCATTTCTTCTTGATGCATGAAAACATACCTTCTTGTCATGCGACAAGATCCCCTCATCGCACATCATTCTATTCCCCATCATTATTGCCCTATCGTCACACATAAGAATCACCTCCTATCACACATCAGCCTCCTTTTGCTATCATGCGTCACCCTCCCCTTGTTTTTGTGTGATAACATTTTTTCTTGTTGTGCAACAAGTCCTTTCCTTGTTGGCAGTGACTCTTCCCTTCTTCTCATGAGCCATCTAGTGCTTTCCATTGGGTGACGACAAATATTTTCAAATATGAACAGACATTAATGACACCGTACAAGCTATCTCAACAATCAATTTAATGAGGTATGGCACCCTTATTCGTCGTGCAAGAAAAGTACCATTGAAAAGTGAACCATCATGGCCATTCATACCTATGTAGAGGCATTTAATGAAATGTTTTGGTTGGTTGCTCCTTTTCTCTCTATATATGTAAATTCCCCTCATTTGAAAGGGAGATATTTTTGAAATTGTGAAGGAACTCTGCCAAAATTGTTCCAACACTTTTGTGAGCTGCAAGCCTCAAATTTATGCATTTTGTGAAGGAATCTTTCCTTGTGCCTATATTGTAAGGTATTGTGCATCATTTTAAGCAATAAAATTAGTGTTTTGTGGTTCTTCCTTCCCTAACTTGATTTATATTACATTTCTTACATTCTATTAGTTTTGAAGGCATATTGTGCATATTGTATTCCTTTACAGGGTTTAAATTTAATGTGCTACACAAAATTGGGCCTTTGAATGTGTTTTGGTACTGTGGCATTTTATTTGTCATCTTGTTCCCCATTTCCATCTAATTTAACTCCATAGGAATCTCTCTATTCTTGTTTTGGTGCTATCACCTCCCTTAGTTTAGGATTTACATTTATGTATCTCTCTCTCTCTCTCTCTCTCTCTCTCTCTCTCTCTCTCTCTCTCTCTGGTCCCTTAGAATTAATTGTTTACGATCAGGTTAGCATTAGAATAGATCACGAACCAACCTTATCTAGAGGTTTGTCTCAATTGCAAGGGTCCCACACCTTGAGATAATCCTATTTTATTCAAAATTAGGGTTTTGTAATGTGTAAATCCTAGGGTGTTACTTTTCCGACATAATAGTCACCATTTTGACAAATGATGTTCTTTGGTTGGGGGATATGTATGAAAAATATTTTTGAGGTTTGCTAATCATTTCATTTGTGTAGGGATTGCTGATGTATTTTCCTCTAGAGAAAGTTCCTTAAGGGGCCTACAAGGATTAAGTTATGATTGGACTTGGTCATGTGGGCTAGATAACAACATTTGAGAGATGTCTCTATTAACCTTAGTCACCCTATAAATGACTCATTTCTTGCCATTGTTCACATATTGCAACCATTATGTCCACATGTTTCATCATATTGCATGTTATTATACCTTACGTTTTTTCACTCTAGACCTTCATCATTCATCCCCACCAATATTCTAGCCTCTACTCCTCAAGATTTACGCTTATGACTTATAGGTTTCCCCAAGGCATGGGTGATGACATTATTCTATTTTTTCCCTCGCCAACACCATTTCTCATGGGTGACAACATTAGGTATATATACCCCTATGCTTTCTTATTAGTTTATGCACTTCACAATAATTAATTTCTTACATATAAATAGTGCACGTTCTCCTCTTACTCACACTAGTTTGCATTTCTTAGTTGAAAGTAGATTCTTGAAGCTTTGCCTCTTTTACATTTGGGTCACCATAATGAGTTTGGAAATAATATCTTCTTGTTGATTTTTCCTCTTCTTCACCTATAGAATATCTCTCTCATTGTTGTTGTCTATGGCAAGGATTATTCATAATTAGTCACACACATACTACAGGTAGAAGTATTTCTAACTCTCTTTAGTCTTTCATTTTGCATGTATGTGTTTGTTGTTATTAGTCATTCAATTAGAGTAGATGTATGTTTAATTTCATATATTAGTTTGTCTAATTGTTATTACATCCCTTGCATGTATGCATCCCTTGCTTATTTCCCTTGCTACCTATGAATCCTAGTAGAATATCTATTTTTAGTTGCATCGTAGGCCTTGGAAACATATAACTATCCTAGGATTACGGCTAATATCCTCTAGATTTACACCTTTAGTGCTCCTTCAACACCTTTGTATCTACATAGTGTGGTCGATCTTAGATTTGATGGACCTATATTTGACAATGTAACTATGAACCTCTCTTTTAGCCATCATATAGCTAGGACCTTCCAAATGGTATGTAGGACAAACATGATGACAAAAACCCTCGGTGTTCTATTCTTTTTGGGGTTGTTGCCTAAGCTTCATATCGAATTGGTTTATTTATTGATTTTGTAATAATTTCTCCACCCTTAGGTTCATGTAATTTTATATTATTCTCACACCTTCATGGTTATTTGACTCTAGTAATGTGCTTTTATTCGTCCAACTTTTTTCTGAATAGTTGTACTATTTTATTTACACTACAATATAACTATTATTTCATTTAACAAAATAAATAACAAAAAAACCAAAAACATTTCATTGAAGAAATAAAATTTAGTTAACTTTTTACAAAAACATTTGGGGTTGCTTTAATTTTTGTTTCGAATGCAACTTAATCCGCTGCAGCAAAAACAATACGATCATGCTTTCACAAGCACCAAATTTTTTTTTCGTAAAGCCTACAAACACAACTATCATTTAGGAAAATATCTAATAGAATTGAAACCGTTTCCATCCGTATCAAAGATCTAAAAAATAGTGCCCCAAAAGTTAAGAAAAAGCAGTATGACAATGAGAGCTAACTGATTGGAAGGGAATTGATTTTTTATTATTAATGATACGAAGTCTCGGGATTTAAGTCGATAACAATATTATATGCGACAAGATTCCTCTGCCAGAAAAACTTGTAAGCATCGTAGGCCACTCATTCTCGAAGTTCCCAGCTTTTGTCTTCTTAAACATGTTATTTTAGCTCTGGTTCGAGACAAAGAATGCTCCCTAAGAAAGAGAAACAAGAGACAAGGATCTCTCGTTTCTATGCACTTCTCCATCATTTCCATTATAACAATTCTAGTAGTGTTTTTTAATTATATAATTGGAGGGACAGGCCAACACTAGCATACAGAAGGTCGATTATAAAAGGCCAAAAGCCACAAAAGTTGGATGAGAAAAAACAATAGCAACTATCTAACTTGGAAGCCACAATTCTAGCACGAGAAGGAAGATAGCCAGTAAGAAGAAAGGATCCACAAAAAGAGATAAAACAATTATTCCAAAACATGCCAAATAAGTCTATAAAAATATGGTCTATTGTTCATTCATTAAAATCTTTCAGCGCAATATCAACCAGCGAGAATAATTTATATATAAAGATCTAAAATGTATTCATCTAAAAATTATTGAGAAATATTCATTTTGAGGTGCGTCTATTAGATACACTAGATATTATATTGGTTAATGATTCTATTATTTTATTCATAAATATAGAATTGATTAGTGGTGGATGGCTTTAATCTCCATGTGCTATTGAGTCTAAAAATGTTTATGTGGAAAGAAAAATGTACTCCAAATCTCACTTACACCAATGATATTACAATTTTTTAGTCATCATCCACAAACAAAAAGTAGACATACTTTAAGAGGGTAAAAAAAATGTTAACCTTAGGCATTTAAAATTAATTATTAAGAATGCATGAATGATATAATCCACCGCCATTTAGTTATCTTTGGAAGCATATTGACTTGATTAGTAGTAGATAGTCATAATATCCTTGTACCATTGAATCTAATTTTTTTATTTGGAAAGCAAAAGGGACACCAATGCCCACTGTATACCAAAGTTATCGCAATTTCCAATCAGCATCAACAAACAAGAAGAAAACATACTTTATGACGATCAAACAAATGTTAAATTTAGGCACATGGCATTAATTGTTAAGATCTAACAATTATTACAATCTACCACCATATTGGTTGTTTTTTAGGAATATTCACTTGCTTATTAGTAGATGTTAGATGACCTCAATCTCCTTGTATCATTGAGTTTGAAAACTTTCACCTGAAAAGAAAACAGACTTTGAATCCCACAATATGATGCAAATATTGTAATTTTCTTGTCAACATGATTACACAAGAGGCAACATACATTATGATGGTGAAACAAACATTAAATTTAGGCACACATTATAAAATATCAAAATAAATCATGAATATTACAATCCATCGAAATCTAGGTTTTCTTTGTAAGAATATTCACTTGATTAGTGGCAGAAGGCCTCAATCTCCGTGAGCTACTAAGTTTGAAAATTTCTATATCAGAAAAGCATGGTACTTTGAATCCCACCATATGCGAAAGATATTTCAATTTTCTAGTCAACATCAACAAATGAGTAATACACATCATATGACGTTCAAAAAATATTAAATGAGGTACACAACATAATTATTCAGAACCAACAAATATTACAATCCATCGCCATCTGAGGTACACAACATAATTATTCAAAACCAACAAATATTACAATCCACCGCCATCGCATATTCCTTTGTAGGAATATTCCCTTGATTAGTGGTATATGGTGTCACTCTCTGTGTCATATTGAGTCTCAATAATTCTATCTCACAACATAATTTAAAGTTGTTGCAATTTTCTAATCAACATCAACAAACAAGAAGGAAACATACATTATGATACTCAAACAAATGTTCAATTTACACACATGACATTAATTATTAAGAACCTATGAATAATAAAATCAACCACCATCTTAGTTTCCTTTGTAAGATGTCTATCAATATTACGAGATGTTTATTATATGGTATAAATGTCATTGACCTAATTTCATGGAACATTAAGTGAAGATCTTGGGATAAAACTCTTGTTTCCTATCATTTTTATTTCTAAATGATAAATCCTTAATACTATCAAATATAGTGTAGTATGAAGATATAACTAATAATATAAAATGCATTTTTCTTGACCATAAAAAAAATTACAAACTTTGAAAAATTATCCATTTTTTTTTCAAAAAGTTAAATATTAAGTAATCTCCAATCTTCCATCAATAAAAAATATAATACTTTTCAATATTTTTTTAACTTTATGAATTGCAGCGGTGAAACGAAAAAATTTGACCTTAAAAAAATTGACCCTACATTTAAAAATAAAAAACAGGCTCAATCATTTGAATGTTTTTAAGACACTTTAATTTGTATTATTCATCAATTTATTTTACATATGCTTGACTTCTTTCTCTATGATGACCCAAAGCGATCAAGAAAATACCCATTGATTCGGAGCTTCAATAAAAAAAGCTCTAACAAAAAAAAAAAATATCACTGATAAACCTTATTTAAAGCAGCATACACCAAACCTTTAAAACATACTGTAGGTAAATCATCTACAAACACTGGTTAAAACACTGGTCAAAACTGAATGAGCTAACCACAGAACTATAATCTACATGTTTTAGAGATATATCCTTTGTTATTCTTTTAATATGTAAGGGACCCTATCGCATATGCCAACTATGTTTAGAGTATATTTACCATATTTTCACAACAGATTTTCTTGCATAGGGATATTAAATTTATATTAACAGTTGTATCGATTGTTATAAAGGTGTTTTCTTAAAATTTGAGCACAGGGTCTGAAAAATAAAAATTACACAACCACGATGTCTTTAAGAGACAGTCATATAGAAAGAATACTTTACAAACCGTACAATTAGTGATATAAAATAATACAAAGTCAAAGTGTCCATTCTAAGTAAACTCTGACACCCAAGGGAGACTGAAGAGACCACGTTAGAATGTCGTGAGTTCACAATGCAAATAATAAACATATTTCAATGGAGTCTTATCTATCATTAGAATACGGTTATTCTTGTAAAACATCCAACGAAAAAAAAAAAATGATCTTAGTAAGTAATTGATTCGTGCCAACCAAAGTCTCTTCACTCATGTTCCTCATTTTTAATTCTCTGCAATCCTGAAAAAATGCACAGGACCAACATAAACAATGTACTAGCCACTCTGGCAGAGGCTTCTCTAGAAGATTATGTCCCTGATTTTTTTCCCTGAATCCACATGTACCACAACTAATGTTGTGATGCCTGAAGTGAACCCATTATGAATTTCCTCTGCTAACTTTCTGAATAGTATACAAGGGCAGATGAATGCTAACAAGTACAGAACATCAGCCTTACAATAGCACATCACTGTATTAGTCCTAATACACTCAACATAAAGATCGCATATGTTTGTAAGGTTAAACAGTCAACCACCTAATAATAAAACATCCCATAAACAAAATAGATTTTTCACTCTGAGACATATCTTGCCAAATAAACACTCAGTAAGAAAGAGAAGGATCCATGTATTTCTGAGAAGATTTTACTAGCCTACAAACCATATGACACTGTTTATTCACTGCATTCAATGAGAAGAAGAGGGGAAGTAGGTTAAATTTCAGTTGAAACGTGAAGTGCATTTTGAGGATTCGCCTACTATGATCTCTCTGCATTCACGAAACATTATCTAAACATTAAAAACTGTTGGAAATAGATAATTTCTCCAACATTCTATTGCTATTATAGGGAAAGCAAAAAGCAACTTGCTTTTTTGTGCATATGTTAGTTTTAATTACATGTTGCTATTTTTAGGGTAAAAGTAAATAACACAATTTTTATTTTTTTGCATGAACAAAATTGTACGCTATTTTTAGCTGATAGTTCTATTATTAAGATTTCTCTTTTTTTAGAGTTGTGTGATCTATTTTTAGATAAAATGTAGCGCCCACTTCCCTTTGACACCTTTTGATACTAATCATGATACCACTGATTATATTATAGACATGATTATGGACCTTATTATAGTATGATGGTAGATGTAGATCATGGATTATTGTTGATTTGATTCAGTTGTGATGCATGATGATTATTAGAGGCATTTTTGGATATTGATGATGGTATACTGTTTGACATGGTTATATTATGGATGTTCTGCGGACTTGTGATATTTGGATACTGTGAGTAGACCTAGAAATGGAAATTATTGGATGATGATATAATTGTTGAGTAAAATTGCAAATGATATTGCTAGATTGCTTAATGTTGTTGTGATTCATATATCTAGATGATTTTGATAATTATATTGATATTATTTTGGATGTTTTGATATGGCCATGAGGCTGAAGGAGGTATTTGTGTTTTACAGGTTAAACTATCACAAAAAACATCGGAGGATTGGAGACCAACCACATTGGAATTCTAAATGAATTAAACAAGGTCACCATGACAACTAGTACTTATTTGTGCGTGTTTGTGTGTGCTAGGGATTCCCATGGGGGAATCACCTTTAAATGTGACCAATGGGTTTTTATGTATTTCTTTTATTTTGGTCCCTTTTGTTTATCTTTGCATGTGTTTATTTTGTGGTTCTTTTACCCCTTTCATGAAGTATTAAATGGTGTGTAAATATTGTGAGTAATCATATTGATTAAAATAAATAAATTAAATATGTCATAAGAAGGTAATCAATGAGATTTGTTGACCATGATTTAAAGTGTTGTAAGAGATGTGTAAGCGATGTGTAAGTTAACTTTGGAGTGTGGAACACTCCACCTTCTTGGAAATTCGAATTTGACCTTGGAGGATGATTTTGGAGGCTTGTAGGACAAGTTGAACTTGTCCCATACCTCTTAAATTTAATTACCAACCATACCTAAGGTTGGAGAGTTGAGATTAGAATTTTTTGATGCTTTTTGAGAAGGAAATTTGTAGGTTTTAATTGCACTTTTATTACTTGATTTAATTTCAGTCCTTTGTGGTGTGGGTTGGATTTGAGTGTGTAAGTAAAGTGTCATATTATTCACCCACCTATTTATTATGCATTGGAGAATGAAGTTGACTTTTGGGGTTTGGGTTGAAGATGTGTGATATGGAATCCTATGTGTATCTACCTCATCCACTTTCCTTCCCTCTTCTATAAATTCGAATGGCTTGCCTTGATTTGGGGTTGCTTCATTTTGGAGACTTGATTCTTGGGCAAATTCTTTTGTTGTTTTGGAGCTCTTGCCTTGAAGAAGTTTTGAGAAGATTGTTGCATGCTTGTGCTTGGCTGATTTAGATTTCTTGCATTGGGATAAAACTTGTTGTTTTGGAACTTCGGACAACTCCATCATGGAGAGGTAGGAGTTTGAATCTTGAAATGCTCTTCTTTTATGAATGGAAATGTTAATATATGAATGTTTTGGCATGTTTGTGGGTTGTTGGGTTGAAGGCCTAAGAATGGTTTAGGAGAAGGCTATGGGGTTTATTTTGTGGGAGGCACAAGTATTTCTTAGGGAGGTATAAGGGTGGAGGGAGTTGGGATTTTGGTCCCACCTTACAAAGAAATAACTTGCATTTCTTTACTCATTATGGGGTGCCATAAGCGGTTGGGGAGGCATAAGAAATGTGAGGAATAAGGGGTACTTGAGGTAGGTAGAAGGGCATGTCGGGGATTTGAAATGATATATATATATATATATATATATATATATATATATATATATATATATTGGCCAGTTTATTTTCAGGTGGTGATACCCATTTCCCCTTTTGGGAGGCATAAGGAACACCCCCCATAGTTTCTTTCTCCTTTGTCTTGTTTAATGAATCCTTCGTATTGGTTGTCATGTTTTAATGTAGTTGTAAACTTGATTCTCTTTAGGACTGTGTTTTTATTGTGAAAGTGTTGCTTGTGTGTTTGTGGTAGCCTGTTGTTGCCATGAGTTGAATCACATCTTTTATTGCATTGTTGTTGGGGATCGGGGGCCAATGAAGAAGGAGGGCTTCTCCTCTTCATTAGATGTCTTGGTTCGGTGGAGAACATTGCCTATCCCCTACTCTTGTTGTGATCAAATTGGAAGAATAAAAATTTTGCATGTTGTTGTTCTGGAGCTGAGATAAAGATAGTTCTACAGTCCCTGGTGAAATGAAATTTTATTGTAACCCTTCCCACTTTAAGTGGATGAAATTTTACATGTATGTAATAGAAGATGTTATAGTGGTTATAGAAGTTGAAATTTGAAATGTAAAAGAGTTATACTCTCTATTCTGTTTTGGAAAGAATGTGAAATAATGATACGTAATTTGTATGCCGTATTTTGAAATCAAATGAAAGGGAAGTTGTAAGAGTTTAAGTTGAATTAATGGAAGTGGTTTTGTCTTGTCCATATGATATTATTCCATTGGAAAACTGTGTTTAGCATGCACTATGAAATCCCTATTTGGAAAGTGGAAAAGTGAAATACGTGAGAAGAAAATGTAATATTCTGCCTGGTTTATAATATATAATTTTGGAAAGAATAGAAATTACATCCTTTTTTCAATATCCGATTGAGAGAAAGAAAACTATTTATGACCAACATGGTATGAATCTAATGTTTTATTTCATGGCAAAAGATATAGTTAATTTGTGTTCTGTAAATGTATACACTTCTTTCAATTCACTATATACTTTGTAAAACTCCTTTATCAAATGTTCAAATAACCCTGCAATTAGATAAGAGGCAAATGAAATAAATCAACTAGACTTAAGTAGGCCAATATGATCCCAAACAAAGCTAAAAAGCACATAAGGAATTCTTATAAAACTTAGCAAAATCGGGCTCAAACCATTTTACAATCGTTCTGCTGACAAGAAATGTAAATGTTCAAATTGCAAATCAATCAAATAAAATTGAACCTTGAAATCTTCCTTAAATCTACCTAAGTGCAATTCTCCATGTCTATTTGAATTTTGAGAGAGGAAGAAGATCAAATTGAACAAATCTCATAAGTTAAAATTCACCAGTTTGCACTGTAAAAGCTTGTAGATCGTTTTCTTGAAATTGACCTCTTAAACTTTATCAAAATCTGAAATTAATGATCCCTGTGTAAAGAGGACGTTGAGAGATTTCTAGAAAGTCCTCGTTTTCCCAAACCGAGCTCTCTATCAAAAGTTATGGCCTTATCAAGTTTTTCTTCCTTAGCGTTAAAAAAAATTGGTAAAATTTCCTTCGCGGGCCCACGGGCCTGAATTTTTCCCTTAGCGCTTAGGAAAGTTTTTGGGAAATTTTTTCTAGTTATCCCTGCCACCTCGCCAACCTACAGCCAATCAGAGACTACCACATGGCACAATGAGGCGTCAGCAGAGGGCTGGATCTTTTTTTTTTAACTTAGCGCTTCCGAAAAATTTTGGGAAAATTTTCTAAATTTTTCCCATCGCCCTATTGGGCCACAACCAATCAGGTGATGCCACATGGCATCACGAGACATTGGTGGAGGAGTAGGTCCCTTTTTTCCTTTTTACATTTCAGAATTTTTTGGGAATTTTTTTTGAAATATTCCTCACCGCCCGCGGGACTGCAGCCAATCAAGAGCTACCACGTGGCATCATGAGGTGTTGGTGGAGGCATGGGTGAATGATACCCTCTTAACCCTTCAGGGCGTTAAACTAATTTTTCTCCCCGCCACATTTCCTTCCCTATGGTGACTTAAGAAATTCCACATGTTCCTGCCAGACTTGCGGGAGCACGGGCACAAGTTGGATTTTTGTCCCACATGGGAGAATTTTCAAAATGTCCCTTGCTGCCCCGCCTTCCCCGCACTAACTTGGGAGGCGCCATGTGTACCTTGTGGACTTGTGGACCCATGGGTACAAAATTGGTTTTTTCCCCTCCATGATAAATTTTCCAAAACTCTCCCTGTGGCCTGCCAACCTGCCGTTGGGGAAAATTTTCACCCCTAGGCCCACAGACCTGGTCTTGGGGAAAGTTTTCACCCCAAGACCCGCTGGTCCATAACTTGAGAAATATGAGGAGTTATGAGGACTTCTTTATATCAATGGAAAGGTTAGGAAATTTCCTATCCAATGGGAATTATTTAGTGAAATTTTTAATTCATTAAGTTTGATAGAAATAAATTTGAACCTTTAAGTCTGCTAGAGAGTGGGTATGGTGAGGAATTACCCTTTGAACCTTCTTGAACCATCTAACCTTAATTTTTGGACCTTATGACCTATAATAAGTGTTAATAAAAGAAAAGTATGTTCTAGTGAATTAGAATTGTTGTAGAACTTGTTAGTGTTAGTTGTTGCCTTGTAAAATGGTTATAGACTCTTGTAAACAAAAAATAAAATTATTCCATAATTTTCCTAACTAATCCTTAGTTGTTCTTGGGTCTCAAGTGGGTTTTTTAGTGGGCGTTACAGTTGGTATTAGAGTAGTGGTTCAAAATATTGGACCATTCAGCAAACTAGAAAATTTGAGACATGAACCTTAAACCTAGCGTACTTTTAAATCTAGAAACAACTTAGTTTAGAAATTTCATATTTTGGTAAACTTGGGAAACTGTATAAAACTTAGAAAGGTGAAGTAACTCTCATCCTGGTCTCTACAGGAGGCAATGACGGGACAAGAGGTATTTTCACCTAGACCTAGACTTACCACCACCAGATCATGTTGTAGCAACCATCCTACCCCAAATTTTGTAGACTCTTCAGGATGTTAATGCCGCTCTACTCAGAGGATCAGTGGGAGGACATGCATCTAGACATGATAGAGTCCCTTCAATTGAGGGTCAAGTATCTCCTCGACCCAACGAGGAGCATGGAGGAGAGAACTCCCATGAAGAGTCATCCAGAGCTTAGTCACCACAGAGGGAACAGGGTGACCGAGTTTTAGGACATAGAGATAGGTCTCAGAGCCCTACGCTTAGGGATGAGCAGGTAGACAGACCTAGAGGTCATCAGACCACAGCTGCAGATCACATCAGGGAGATCCTGAAGCTTCGACCATCACATTATTCTAGTGACATAGGTGGATTTCAGGCAGAGGCCTGGTTGGTGAGCTTGAGTGGATTCTTCAAGCTCTGTCCTTGTTCGAGAAACATGAAAGCTCATGGTTCAATCCATCTACGAAAAGATGGAGCTAGTGTTTGGTGGCGGACAAAGGAGTAGAAGCTCCATGTTGTTTCTGAGATAGTTACCTGGGAGCTCTTTGAGGAGTGTTTTTAGACTAAATATTTGTCACATAGGTTTATACAACAACAAATAGATGAGTTCCATGACCTCTGAGAGGCATCTCTTATAGAGGTTGAGTATGAGAGTAGATTTTTGGATCTACTCCAGTATGTTGTTTACATGTAGAATGAGTAGGTGCGGATCCATAAGTTCATCCGGGGCATGAATCTAGACATTGGAGGTTCAATATGGATCCATTGTCCACAAAAATTAGCTGAGGCTGTCGAGAAGGCCTATATAGTAGAGGAGACTCAAGGAAAGACCCAACAGGCTAGAGACCGAGTCCAGAGCTGCATATAGCAGATGTAGGGTAGAAGATCAAGGGGGTCAGCACCTCTTCCTCATGGTGGACAGGGTTCAACACAGTCATCTTTTAGGCCACAAGAATAGTAGCAGCAGTAGTCCCTCCCACCTTATAGACCTCCACATATATTTGATGCATAGAGAGGTTGGAGCATGGGGCCTCCTCCTAGGGGTCCCATCAGGACACAGGGTGCCTAGAGAGCTCACTCAGCAGGAACTTGCTAGTAGAGACCTCAATAGACCATATCCAGATCATCAGGATCCACACAACAGACCTCGAGAGTACTGACCAGACCTACTACACATGGTAGAGGATCAGGTGGTTGTTTTGGTTATGGTGTTGCGGGACATTTTTGGAGATACTGCCAATAGAACCCTAATAACAAGGGTAAGACACAGATTTCAGATCCTTTTGTTGGTGATATTGGGCATAGTCATAGGATGTATACAGTAGTCAAGAACCACTAGGTAGAGCGTTAGAGTACAGTTATTGAGACTACAGGTAACATTGGTGGTATTCCTACCTCTATTTTGTTTTATTCTTGTTCTTCTGATTCTTTTATTGCACCATCTTCAGTATAGTGATGCAAGCTGGTGGCAGTTAGGTAAGGTCATAGTTGGGATGTTGAGATGGCTTATAGGGCCAAGATATTTATAGACTCCTTAGTTAAGGAGTGTGTGGTGGATTTGGGGCCTTTGACCACTACCTTGGATCTCTGTATCCTTCCTTTGGTCTCTTATGGAGTCATCTTGGGTATGGATTGGTTATCTACACACAAGGCCAGAGTGGATTGTTACCACAAGATTATATCTTGTACAGATTATTTGAGAGTTGAGTCGGTGATTTCAGGGGTCAGGAGACCCGTTTCTATTCACACCATCTTTGTTATGCAGCTTAAGAGGTGTGTACAACAGGGTTGTCAGATGTATGGTGTTACCATCAGTGACCGATCGAAGGATGGGTCTAGTGGACCATCGCTAGATGATCACCCTATTTTGAGAGATTTTTCAGATGTATTTCTAGGGGAGCTACCAAGGTTACCACCCCCACGTGAGATTGATTTTCATATAGATCTAGTTTCAGGAGTGGAGCCTATCTCACAAGCACCATATCAGATGAACACACTAGAGCTCTGTGAGATCAATATCTAGCTTGAGGGCCTTTTGGAGAAAGGCCTTATCCATCCTAGTGTATCCCCTTGGGGTGCACCAGTGATTTTTGTGAAGAAGAAGGATGGATGCTTGTGGTTGTGTATTGATTACCACAAGCTTATAAAAGTAACGATCAATAATCGTTAACCCCTTCCGTGTATTGATGATTTGTTTGATCATATGAAGGGAGCAACAACTTTCTCTAAGATAGACCTTAAGTCAAGTTACCATCAATTGGGGATTTTAGAGGTGGACATTCATAAGACCACTTTCTGTAAGAGATATGACTACTATGAGTTCATAGTGATACCTTTTGGTTTGACTAATGTCCCCTGTAGTATTTATGAGTTTGATGAATGGGGTATTTAGGACCTTCTTAGATTGCTTCATGCTCATTTTCCTTGATGATATTTTGATTTACTCACATACACATGAGGAGCATGAGGGGAACCTTTGCTAGGTTCTTTAGTGTCTTCGTGAGCAGCAGATTTATGGGAACCTAGAGAAGTGTGCATTCTTTCAGACGGAGGTGCAATATTTGGGTCATATCATTTCTGGGAAGGTATCGTCATCGATCCTTCCAAGATTAGAGCTATTATGGATTGTCTAGCACCCACTACTATGACTAAGGTTCACATCTTTATGGGATTAATAGGTTACTACTAGAGATTTGTTAAGGACTTCTCTCGGATTGCACACCCAATCAATTCCCTTCAGAGGAAAGGGAAGAAGTTTGTTTGGTTGGACAGGTGCGAGTAGGGCTTCAGCACACTGAAGGAATGTCTCACTACAACACCTATTCTTATAGTGTTGGATCCTCAAGGTGAATTTTTCATTTGTACAGATGCTTCTTTAGTAGGGCTTGGAGGTGTGTCGATGCAAGAGGGTAGAGTAATGGCTTTTGAATCTCGCAAACTCAAGGATTACTAGCTTGGTTATCTAACTCATGATCTTGAGATTGTAGAAATTGTGTACACTTTGATTCAATGGAGGAACTTTATTCTTGGTCAGAGATTCAACCTCAGGAAGGATCACCTGAGCCTTCTCCACCTCTTCACGCACCCCAATCTTAATGCTCATCATCAGCATTGGATGGAGTTGCTTTGTGAGTATGATATGGAGATAGAGCATGTGAAGGGGAAATAGAATGTGGTGGAAGACACTCTTAACAGACAGAGACATGTGGCTATGGCCACCTCAGTGAGCACAGATTTGCGGAGTAGAATTCTTCAACAGCTTCCTCTTTATAGCTTCTACATTGTAGCTCGAGCAGAGATCAAGACTCAGAGACCCATCGAGGGGAAGTTTTATGGTTTTTATTTAGAGGTAGATGGTCTTCTTAGGCATAGAGGCTGAATTTATGTTCCCAGATATGGAGGCTTAAGGTAGGAAATCTTGGTAGAGGCACATCGTGCACCCTATTCAGACCACCCTAGGGTGAAGAAAATGCACACGAACTTGAGATAGTTGTATCATTTGAGAGGACTTCATAGAGATGTGGCTCATTTCATGTCATGATGTTTAGAGTTCCAGAAAGTAAAGGCTGAGCATCAACATCTAGCTAGCCTTCTTTTCCCTCATGCTATACTAGAGTGGAAATGGGACACCATTTCCATGGAATTCATTGTTGGGCTACAGATGTCAAGATATCACCACGACACTATCATGGTCATAGTTGACAAATTGACAAAAGTAGCTCAATTTTCTCCTGTTAAGACCACTTATACAGCTAGTGCAGTGGCATGGGTATATCTTGATGATATTTTTAGGTTACACAAGATTCCATGGAAGATCATTAGTGACCGTGATCCCTTGTACACTTCCCATTTTTGGACTACCATGAAACATGCCCTTTCGATGAAGATAAATTTCAGCACAACATATCACCCTGAGACAGATGCACAGATGGAGCAGTTGAATTAGATTTTGGAGGACATGCTTAGGATGTATGTGATGCATCAGGAGTCTAAATGGGAGGTATACCTGTACTTGGTGGAGTTTTCCTACAATAATAGTTTTCATATTTCTATAGGCATCGATCCCTTTTAGGATTTATATGGTAGAGATTCTAGGACACCTCTTAGTTGGGACAGGTTAGAGGATAGGTTTTCTCTTTGACCAGCCTTGTTGTAGGACATGGAGCAGCAGGTGATTTTGGTCAGACAGAGACTACAGGAGGCACAAGACAAGCAAAATAAGTATGTAGATTATCATACGATGGACCATAGTTTTTTATGTGGGCATGAAGGTTTTCCTTCGTTTCAGGATACAAGAGCCCTATCTGCTATGGAAAAGGTTCTAAGTTAGATCCTAGATTCATGTGTCCTTTTGAGATCTTGAAGCATATCGGCCCTTTGGCTTACTGTCTAGCATTTCCACGCATATTTTCTCACATACATGATGTGTTTCATGTTTCATTTCTTAGGAGATATGTTGCAGATCCTTCTCATGTGTTAGATTGGACATCATTGAAGGTGCAAGATTAGGGGAAAGTGATGGTGGAGATTGTTAGCATCCTAGATCGTAGGACCCTAGGCCTTCAAGGCAGTGAGGCTGATCAGGTTCGGGTGCAGTGGGACAAATATGATGAGACTGCAGCTGCATGGGAGGATGTTACTATGCTACGAGTTCAGTTTCAACATTTGTTCCATTGACTTCCAGGAGGAAGTCAAGTCTAAGGGGAGGAAGATGTAGTGCCCACTTCCCTTCGACACCTTTTGATACTAATCATGATACCACTGATTATATTATAGACATGATTATGGACTTTATTATAGTATGATGATAGATGTAGATCATGGATTATTGTTGACTTGATTCAGTTGTGATGCATGATGATTATTAGAGCCATTTTGGATATTGATGATGGTATATTGTCTGACATGGTTATATTATAGATGTTGTGTGGACTTGTGATATTTGAATATTGTGAGTAGACCTAGAAATGGAAATTAGTGGATGATGATATAATTGTTGAGTAAAATTGTAACTGATATTCCTATATTGCTTAATGTTGTTGTGATTCATATATCTAGATGATTTTGATAATTATATTTATATTATTTTGGATGTTCTTATATGGCCATGAGGAAAAAGGAGGTATTTGTGTTTTGCATGTTAAAAATCACAACAAACATTGGGGGATTAGAGACCAACCACATTGGAATTCTATATGAATTCAACAAGGTCACCATGATAACTAGTATTTGTTTGTGTGTGTTTGTGTGTATTAGGGATTCCCATGGGGGGATCACCTTTAAATGTGACCAATGGGTTTTTATGTATTTATTTTATTTTGGTCCCTTTTTTTTATGTTTGCATGTGTTTATTTTGTGGTGCTTTTACCCCTTTCATGAATTATTAAATGGTGTGTAAATATTGTGCGTAATCATATTGATTAAAATAAATAAATTAAATATGTCATAAGAATGTCATTAATGAGAGTTGTTGGCCATGATTTAAAGTGTTGTAAGAGATGTGTAAGTCAACTTTGGAGTGTGGAACACTCCACCTTCTTGGAAAATCGAATTTGACCTTGGAGGCTGATTTTGGAGGATTGTGGGAGAAGTTAAACTTGTCCCATACCTCTTAAATTTAATTACCAACCATACCTATGGTTGGAAAGTTGAGATTATACTTTTTTTATGCATTTTGAGAAGGAAAATTGTAGGTTTTAATTGCACTTTTATTACATTATTCAATTTAAGTCATTTAGAGTGTGGGTTGGATTTGAGTGTGTAAGTAAAGTGTCATATTATTCACCCACCTATTTATTATGAATTGGAGAATGAAGTTGAATTTTAGGGTTGGGGTTGAAGATGTGTGATATGGAATCCTACGTGTATCTGTCTCATCCTCTTTCCTTCCCTCTTCTATAAATTCGAATGGCTTGCCTTGTTTTGGGGTTGCTTCATTTTGGAGACTTGATTCTTGGGTGAATTATTTTGTTGTTTTGGAGCTCTTGCCTTGAAGAAGTTTTGGGAATATTGTTGCATGCTTGTGCTTGGCTGATTTATATTTCTTGCATTGGGATAAAGCTTGTTGTTTTGGAACTTTGAAAATTTCCATCATAGAGAGGTAGGAGCTTGAATCCTGCAATGCTCTTCTTTTATGAATGGAAATGTTAATGTATGAATGTTTTGGCATGTTTTTGGGCTGTTGGGTTAAAGGCCTAAGAATGGTTTAGAAGAAGGCTATGGGGTTTATTTTGTGGGAGGCACAAGTGTTTTTTAGGGAGGTATAAGGGTGGAGGAAGTTGGGATTTTGGTCCCACCTTACAAAGAAATAGCTTGCATTTCTTTACTCATTATGGGGTGCCATAAGTGGTTGGGGAGGCATAAGAAAATGTGAGGAATAAGGGGTACTTAGGGGAGGTAGAAGGTCATGTCAAGGATTTGAAATGATATACATATATATTTTTTGGGCGGTTTGTTCTTAGGTGGTGATACCGATTTCCCCTTTTGGGAGGCATAAACACCATCCCCCATATTTTCTTGCTCCTTTGGCTTGCTTGATGAATCCTGGTTATTGGTTTTCATGTTTTAATGTAGTTGTAAATTACATTCTATTTTGGACTATGTTTTTATTGTGAAAGTGTTGCTTGTGTGTTTTTGGTCCAAGCATGTTGTTGCCATGAGTTGGATCACATATTTTATTGCATTGTGGTTGGGGCTCGGGGGCCAATGAATAAGGATGGCTTCTCCTCATCATTGGATGTCTTGGTTGGGTGGAGAGCATTTCCTATCCCCTACTCTTGTTGTGATCCAATTAGAAGAATGAGAAATCTACATGTTGTTGTTCTGGAGTTGAGATAAAGATAGTTTGATAGTCCCTGGTGAAATGAAATCTTATTGTAACCCTTCCCACTTGAAGTTGATGAACTTGTAAATGTATGTAATGGAGGATGTTGTAGTGGTTATGGAAGTTGAAATTTTTAATGTAACAGAGTTATACTCTGTATTTTTCTTTGGATATAATGTGAAAGAATGATACGTAATTTGTATGTTCTATTTTGAAATAAAATGAAATGGAATTTATAAGAGTTTAAGTTGAATTAATGGAAGGGGTTTTTTCTTGTCCATATGATATTATTCCATTGGAAATATGTGTTTAGCATACACTATGAAATCCCTGTTTGGAAAGTTGAAAAGTGAAATACGTGAGAAGAAAATGTAATATTATTCCTGGTTTATAATATATGATTTTGGAAAGAATAGAATTTGCATCCTTGTTACAATATCTAATTGAGAGAAATAAAACTATTTATGACCAGCATGGTATGAATCTAATGTTTTATTTCATGGAAAAAGAGATAGTTAATTTCTATTCTGTAAATGTATACACTTATTTCAATTCACTATATACTTTGTAAAAATCCTTTATCAACTGTTCAAATAACCCTACAATTAGATAAGAGGCAAATGAAATAAATAAATTGGACTTAAGGAGGACATAATGATCCCAATCTAAGCTAAAAAACACCTAAGGAATTCTTATAAAACTTAGCAATATCAGGGTCAAACCGTTTTGCAGTCGTTCTGCTGACAAGAAATGTAAATGTTCAAATTACAAATCAATCAGAAAAATTTAACCTTGAAATATTCCTTAAATATACCTAATTGTAATTCTCCTTGTTTATTTGACATGTTGAGAGAGGAATAAGATCAAATTGAACAAATCTCACAAGTTAAAATTCACCAGTTTGCACTGTAAAAGCGTGCAGATCATTTTCTTTAAATTGACCCCTTAAACTTTATCAAAATCAAAAATTCATGATTCATGAGTAAAGAGGATGTTGAGATATTTCCATAAAGTCCTTGTTTTCCCCAAAACCAAGATCTCTATAAAAATTTATGGCCTTCTAAAGTTTTTCTTCCTGAGCGTGAAAAAAATTGGGAAAATTTTTCTTGGCGGGCCCGCGGGCACGAATTTTTCCCTCAGCATTTAGGAAATTTTTTGGGAAAATTTTTCAAATTTTCCCCATCACCTTGCTGACCTCCAGCCAAATAGATTCTCCCATGTGGTACAACGAGGAGTCAGTAGAGAGGTGGATCTCTTTTTTTTTTTTAACTTAGCGCTTCTTGAAAATTTTGGGAAAATTTTAAAATAATTTCCCACCGCCCTACCAGGCCACAACCAATCATGTAATGCCACGTGGCATCACGAGACATCGTCAGAGGAGTGGGTCCCTTTTTTTACTTTTTACGTTCTGAAATTTTTTTTGAAAATTTTCCAAATATTCCCTGCCACCTGCCAGCCTTCAGCCAATCAGGAGCTACCACGTGGCATCATGAGTTGCCACCGGAGGCACGGGTGAATAATACCCTCTTAACCCTTCAGGGCGTTAAAATAATTTTTCTCCCTACTACCCTACCTTCCCTACGTTAACTTAGAAGATGCCATGTGTCCCTTCTTCACTTGCAAGAGCGCGAACGCAAGTTGTCTTTTCACCCCGCATGGGAGAATTTTCAAAATGTCTCCCGCCGCCCCACCTTACTCACGCTGACTTGGGAGGTGACATGAGTCCCTTGTGGAATTGCAGACCTATGGGTGCATGACCAAAAAGTTGGTTTTTTCCCCCACGTGGCCCGCCAACCCTCTGTTGGGGAAAATTTTCACCCTTGGGCCCACAGGCCCGCTCTTGGGGAAACTGTTCACCCCCAAGACTCGTCGGCCCATAACGTGAGAAATATGATGAATTAGGAGGACTTATTTATATCAATGGAAAGGTGAGAAAATTTTATATCTAATGGAAATAATTTAGGAAAAATTTGAATACATTAATTTTTAGAAAAATCAAGTTGAACCTTTAAGCCTGCTAGAGATCGGGTATGTTGAGGAATTACCCTCTGAACCTTATTGAACCATCTAACTTTAACTTTTGGATCGTATGACTTATAATAATTGTTAATAAAAGAAAAATATGTTCTAGTGAATTAGAATTGTTCTAGAACTTGTTAGTGTCAGTTGGTGCCTTGTAACCTAGTTGTAGACTCTTGTAAACAAAAAATAAAATTATTCCATAATTTTCTCTAACTAATCCTAGGTTGTTCTTGGGTTTCAATTGAGTTGTTTTAGCGGGCGTTATGTGAAATCCCTCTATATAATGGAGATAATTTAAGTGCTTTTACACACACATTTTATTGAGATAAAGATCTGACATGGAAGAAGACACACATAGATTGTATTGAGCCAAATCTCTGACAAAGAAGAAGATATATATACACAAAAATGTTGATTTGAGTCTGCAATACTTTTTTTATTTACAATATTCTTTATTTTAATTATGTTGTTCGTTGCTTTATTTTCCTAATTTATAGAAATTTGTATCAGAGTGTTTTTTTTTCAGCAAGTTCTTAATTGACAATAGGTTATGGCTTCTACATCCAGTCTTCAGACACCGCAATTTACATGAAAGAATTATGAGTATTGGTCATTAACCATAAATGAAATATTTAGATTCGAGGATGTGTAGGAAATTGTAGAGAATGGGTACACATAGCCCACATATGTAACAACATATAACACACACTAACAGGAAGAGGAAGACACTTTGAAGGAATTAAGAAAGAAAGATGAAAAACTCTTTTATATAATCATCAAGCCATGAATGGAAGCATCCTACCTAGAGTGGCAATAGCCAATAAAGCAAAAATAGCATGAGAAACTCTCCGAGTTGCATACCAAGGTAAAGAGAAAGTAAAAACCGCCAAAGTACAATTACTTCGAAGGGATTTTGAGAATATTTCAATGAAATGTTCATAATCCATAAAATCAATGTTTACTTTTGTAGTCGGTTAAATAAATCAAATGAAATATCATGGTGAAATTATTGAAAACAAAAGGATATTTTGGTATGTATGTAGAATTAAGAACCATGGATTTTTGTATTCAACATTAGATGAGTTTAATCTCATAGGTTATACAGATAGTGACAGTGTCGAAATTATAGGTGACAAAAAAATATCCATCTATGCTTTTCACTTTGGAACAAGAGTGGTTTATTTGGCATCAAAGAAGCAACCCATAGTTACAATATCTTCAGCAAAATATAAGTATGTAGCAGAAGTAGGAGCAACATGTTAGATTGTTTAGATGAAAAGAGTGTTAAAAGATTTGAGTAAAAATCAAGAAGATGCTACATAGATTTTTTGAGACAACAATTCAGCAATAACATTGTCTAAAAATCATGTTTTTCACAAAAGGAGAAATCATATAGACACGAGGTACTATCGTTTTATCAGAGATTTGGTTAACAAAAAGGAAATTTGTTCTGAATTTTGCAAATCTAAAGATGAATTTGCTAATTTTCTTTATGAAAGCTTTGAGAAATAAAGTTTTTGGGTATTTGAGAATTTGTTTGTGAGTTTTTCATCAGGAATATGTCAGATCTAGAAGTGCACACTAAGCTCCAAAATAATAAAAGTTTGAAAGTCAACATTAAGGGGGAGTGTTGGAAATAGATAATTTCTCCCAACATGCTTTTTCTATTATTAGGAAAAGCAAAAAGCAACTTATGTCTCCATGCATATGTTACTTTTAATTAGATGTCAATATTTTTAGGATAAAATCAAATAAAACAAATGGATTTTTTTCATGAACAAAAGAAATCACTATTTGTAGCTGATAGTTATATTGTTAAGATTTCTCTCTTTTTAGAGATGTTTGTTTTATTGTTAGATGAAATCCCTCTATGTAATGGAGGCAATTGTAAGTGTCTTAACATGCAGATTGTATAGAGATGAAGCTCTAAAAGGGATGAATATGTACACAGGTATATTGTATTGAGCTCAAGCTATGACAGGGATGAAGATAAACACACACATATTGTATTAATGATGAAGCTTTGACTAGGATTAAGATGGACACACACAGATTGTATTGAGTTGAAGCTCTGATAGGGAAGAAGATATACATAGATAGATTATATTAAGTTGAAGCTATGACATAGAATAACATGCAAAGAGATTTTATTGAGCTAAATCTCTAACATGTAAGAAGATATATATGCACAAAAGTGTTGATTTAATTTTGGAATACTTTGTTTATTTGCAATATTATTTATTTTATTTCTATTCTTTGATATTTTATTTGTCTAAATCCTACAAAACCCAAGTTGTAATAATTGGTCGTACATAATAACTCTAGCAATTAAAAATGAACAAAATCATTTAATCCAATATTTATTTTTGTAAGAAACTTACAGTGGTAACTGGATTATTCAGGACATTAAATGCATAGCTCGCATGATTTTCTCGCACTTAAGTACCCATATTTGCTTTAGGAATTTATAAATATGTTTATTGAAGCTTTGGCTTCCTTTTTAGATACATCCATGAATGTCTTACCATAATAATATGATTTGGGCATCTCACTATGTAAGGGTAAAGTGCAATAATTATGTAGACAAATTTGAGCATGCTATAAAATCAGCTAATTCTTCTCTTGGACTATTTTTAGGAAAATGATTGTTTTATTTTATGCATACAATTAGTAGTTTTAGTTTGTTATTTGTTTTAAATCAATTCAGTTAAAGTCCAATTTTAGTTCCTAGTTTTAGGAAAACATAAATAAAGAAAAACCTATGTTTTTGCATGTTTTGTTTAAGAGAGAACTATTTAAATCCAATGTGTTTGTAATAGCTTTATGTAAGTGAGATCAAGCAATATTATGTAAGAAATCCAAAATAAAAAATGTAATAGATATGAAAACTAGTAGATGAATTTTTTCTATGTTTAATTTTTGTTTATGGTCATCTTTTTATATTACCGTATTTGTTTTTTATCTTCTTATATTCTACAAATTATTATCAGAGCATGTTTTAAGTTTACATTTATCAATGGCTGCTAAATCTAGAAAACCTCTATCAAGTCTCAAAACTCTTCAATTCAGAGGTAAAAAATTATGAGTATTGGTCTCTAACAATGAAGACACTGACCCGATCCCAAGATGTTTGAGAAATTATAGAAAATGAATACACAACCAAAATATGCAACAACATGTAATGTACTCTCACTGGAAGAAATAGATCTCTTGAAGGAGAAGAGAAAGAAAAATGGAAAATACCTCTTCTACATACATCAAGGTATGCATATAAGCATTCTTCCTAGAGTGGAAACAAGCCATAAAGAAAAATAAGCATTAAGCACTCTTTAGGTTACGTTTTAAGGTACAAAGAAAGTTAAAAATTTATAAAAATCAATATGTAGATGAGATTTTGAGAATATGCAGGTATGAATGAATCAGACTTCGTAGAGTCATTTTTTACTTATGTAGTTTTCATAGTACATTAGATTAAATCTCATTGAGAAATAGTAGATGATAGAAGAATAATCGAAATGATTTTTAGGATTCTACCTACAAAATTTGATCCCTTAGTTGTAATCATACAAAAAACTAAGGATTTGAATCAAATGTCAATTGATGAGTTTCATGCAAATTTACAATTAGTATCAAAAGTTGAGCACATCAAATACATCTTTAAAAGAATAATTTCCATCTCAAACTTTAGTAAGTCACAGTAGAGGTTAAGCAAGATTCAATCCTAGAGGCGGAGGAACAAGTTCATCTAGAGGTGGATGCAACAATGGTGCCTTGAAAAAAAGTGGAAGAGGAAAAATTCAAGATCATAGTCATAATCAATCATTTGATCAAATCCATTATAAGTCTCAGATGAAGTGTCATTACTTCAAAAAATATGGGCAGTATGGTTATGAATCAAAATAAGTTTGGGAGCTCTACTACAAGATCCAAGTTTATAGAAAGGATTGCTGAAGAAAGACCAACAAAATAATTTTTTGATTGTAATATTTCTCAAGCAATTCCTTGCAATATTTGGTATTTGGATTATGGTTGTATAAATCATATGTTAGTAAAATTTGATTTATTTTGTAGTTTGTATGAGTCAGTAAAGACTGATGTTACACATGGAAATAATAATAAAGTAACTGTAATGATAAAGGGAACAATTAGCTTTCTAAGTAAAAAGGAGAAGAAAAATAATATTCCTGATGTTTACTATGTTAAAGGTTTGAAACATAATCTTATAAGCATTAGTAATTTAGTCCAAAAGTGATATAGAGTTACATTAAAGACAACAAATGTGTGACTATTGGCAAGGATAAAAGTACTCAATCAATTGTTAAACTACAAATGAAAATAATAGAATGTTTCCCTTGAGATTAGAACCATGCAAAAAGAGAAAATAAGATCAAATTTTTATAAGAAGTATGGAGTTTCCTTTAAGGAATATTTTACTTAGTCTAGAGCTCAGTTCTAAGCTAAATAAACAAAATCATCATTTCAGTCGGTAATAAAAGATGAATCATGTATCTAGCATCTTAGATTTGGGAAATTAAATTATGGAGGATTGAATTTATTACATCAGAAAAACATGGTGATTTTTTTTCTTAATTCAGAAACTAGAAAGGATTTTTGAAGGATGCATTTATAGAAAGCAACATAGAGATACTTTTCCTCTTGGAAAAGCAGTAAGAGAAATGACACCACTTGAAATTGTTGATAAAAATAATCACTTGGTTTGAGAAATGGTTGTAATTCATATGTATCATATGGTTGTTATTAGGATCTTATTGTTGTTTGATAATCTTGTTGCATTCATTATACCAAAGGTGATTAGTATTGAGATCATGAGTCAAAGAGGCACATGATCACAAAGGAAAGTTTTTCCGTTTTCTTTTTGGGAGCTATAGGACTTAGGGTCATTGGATAAAAATTAAGAAACACTAGAATAAGATATAGGAACTTTTCCAAAAACGATTCTAAAATAAATTATATCTTTGTCTTTATCTGCCTATATAGAGCAAGCATATTAATGCCTATGTCTTTCTTCTTAACAAAATATTTTGATACAATAAATTCTCTAGGAACTTTGACATGGGACTAGAATATAAGTTCCATGTGAATATTTTGGGATTTAAGGCTATTACGAATCACCATAAAAATACTTTTGGAAAGGCAATGCACACCAACCAGATTAATGGTATTGAAAAGCCATAAAATATTTTGATAGTCAATATCTAAAGGGCATGATATTTCTTTCATGTGTAGACTAATGGTGGCTATATGGAGCTTGAGTACCTACTCTAGGAGATATTATTTATTAAATATTAGGTAATTTGGATAAATATTAAAATGGATAGGTTCATTATGGAAGACAATTTAGACAGAAGACAAAATATATTATTTAAATATTCCATGACATACATTAAATAAACAACATATAATACTAGCATTCGGACTGGCTCAAAAAAAAGGAGTTAGATAAATTTAGATACAACCCAAGTGAAAAAAATTATACATATTTTAGATTTAACAAATATAGAATAATGCTAAAACCTAATATTGGAGAGTCACATATGATAAATAAATTCTAAAGTACATATATGAAACAAATAATAAGATAGATAAATATGAAACCCTAAGTGCAAGAAAGAGAAAGAATAAATTAGCTGATTCACATTATTCATAGAATTGATATGGCCAGAAAAACTGATAAACAAGAAGGGAAGACTGTTGCAATTGTGCACTATGAAAATTTGACTTGTTGGATAAGGATGGACTAGGGCGTCTGGACTCGGTTAGGTGCGTGTAAGCATTAGGGTCTTATTATGGGAACTTGTGACTATGTAGGGGCTTAGAACCTGATTTTTCTGGTGTTATAATATTATTGCTAAGAGTCATTGTTGGTCTCCTGTATGACACACCTTGATCACAAAAGTAGACTGTAACCTGCAAAGATATGTTGACCTGCAAATCCCTTAAAATACATCGAATCCCAAAAAGAAAAGATGCAATATGGGGATTTAGAATGACCCTTGTGGTCACCTGACTGAGTGAACTTAGGAATAGTGTTACACTACATCTTAGAATCTATGAAGTTCTTATATGTGTGTGAAATAATAGTTCCCTAGAGATCCTTTGTGTGAGTCCACTTGATAGCCAACGATAACTAGATGTACCAATGTAAATAGATGTGTGGATGGAAAAATGAAATTCCCCTTTCTATAAAATGTATGTATAAAATAAAATCCCTTGTACCTTATATGGATGGTAGATGAATGTATTTGATGCTCTTAGGTGCATTTTGATACAAACTTAGGTGATGATAGTAGATGCTTATAGCTTGGTCCTTTATTTTGGTCACATAGATTTGTATTTATATGATTCCCTTGGTTGAATTTCATAATTGACAATTAGAAGGCTAACCCCTAAGAAAATAAGATCCCCAAAAGATAAAAGAGACCCAAAAGAAGCGAGTAAGATATAAAAGGGTTGCGTGTGCCCAGAGGGGATGGGGACACCTAGACGGTGACATCCTAGTTGGGTGTTTATGTCTGAAGCTAAAAAATATGAACATGTAAAGAATCGAATGGGCTATAAGGCACGTAAAAGATAAGAAATAAGAAAAGAAACAAAGCAAAGAGGCCAAAGATAGTTTTCAATGAATTTTTTGCTTGCTTAGGAATCATATAAATGAAAATATGCTTTTAAGAGATAGAAATATACCCAAATGCCTGATTTTGTGTCTATGTTTCCCCCACTTTATATGGTTAACTAAATACTTGATAAAATAAAGTATATAAGAGATGCATACCTGATAAACATGTAGAGTGTGATGGTGATAGTGTGCTGAAGAGATAAGTTAAAGCATGAAGCGAATAAAAAATGAAGCGTCAAAACTAAAAAGAGGAAGTTACCCTAGGGGTTAAGCATATTGTGTTGTACTATGTTATACCTTTTGTTGTTCTTGATGTTATGCTTGATGTAGGGATGGTTTTTATTCTGTATTAAGGATTGACCTACAAAATATGAGGAAAAGAGTAATCAAAGTCATGTATTATGAAAATTCTGTAAAAGTATGTAAATATGTGTAAAATTAGTAAAAAGTAAGTGTGTACCTAATGGTCATGAGTGTAAAACGATAGAAAATGTCCTGAAAATGTCATAGAAGAGAAATTTTGTTGGGTGATATCATGCCAATAGTGAGTTATTTGGGTGATCTCACACTAAGAAATATATTTTGGGGAAATCTCATGCAAAGTGTGAGTTTTTGGGTGATCTCAAACCAAGTTAAATTTTTTGGACGATCTCATGCCATGGTAGAAGATTATTAGGGAGAGATCATGTCTTGTGTTACTCTCTTTCCATGAATGTTTCCTGATTATGCGCCACTTCATACGGTGCAATATTATTCTATTCTGAGTTGTACCATATTTAGTTCTGATTTGTACTAATTTTAATTGAGATAGAATGCATTCTGATTGCTGGAAGATTGTGCATATACTATGTATAGTGCCATAATTTGACACACAATTAAAATAGTAAAATTATCTGAATAATTTTTTTTAAATTTTTTTTGACTTACATTACTTTATACATGATAACACAAGGGATTTCTTAGGACAACACATACTCATGAGACGTTTGCAAAAACATTATCCCACATAGGTAACATGAAACACACATGAAACACATCGAGGCCACATGTCCAACAATGACAAAGTACAACTACCCACTACAATATAAACTTACTCATAGGAATTTCCCACAACACATCATTTTTTCATGGTGAAATATTTATTACAATCATATTTTTATTAGTTGACTATAATTTCTAGAAGAACACATAACATGGGACTCTCAGACATTCTTCTACAATTAGGCTGCATGTTTTTGTTTAACATTTCACCTATAGTGGTTCCTTTAGAAAATTATCATTTATCTTATGGAAATAACTTTATATAACATGATTTTGATTAGTAACGTATACACACACACACACGTCTTCTAATATTTGACTTGAGGATTTGTTTGAAAGAGTCATGTTTAGTTGGTTTGGAAAAATACTCTCATTACAAGGAGGAAAATTTATAGGAAGAAAAAGGAAGGTTACTAGATCAATTGAAAACCTATCCCGAGTTCATTTCATAGCATTGTTTGATACTAACAATACACTCTTTTTGTTTTCAATTTATTACCATAGACTACAAATGTTAACTATTTAAGTTGTATCATTCTTAATTCACATTCTGTTGCTCCAATTAGGAATTCATATTTTCACAATCAAATTACGCATGGAAGGGTACTTTACACCTATGTTCCTTTAATTTAAGTGACTAAATTCACATTTAAAAATACTTTTGTTTCATCATCTCAAGGATTCACTCATTATAAATGGGTTAATTACTTGTTTGACCATAAATTTTACTTCCAAAATGATCCTATTTTTAATATATTCCTATCTACACCAAGGGTTCTACTAACTTTTACAAGTCCAACTAGAGTGCAATATTTTTAACTCAGAAGATATTGGCTACAATTTAAGGTATCTAATTCTCAAGGCTACATTTTATTATTTCATTAGCATCATTGTTTAATTCGAAAACAAATCATGTGATCATGCATCATATTTGGTTTTTCAATTTATTAGGTTGTTGTATTAGTTGTGGATCTCTACTTTATTACATTCATTCTATGATCACATTTGAAATTTTATTTTGTTTTGACATCACTAAATGACGTACCATTTTTTGTAGCAGTCATTCCTTGGTTTAATATTATTTACCCTTTTTACTAACTACATTTATGTGGTTAGTTTGGTCATGTGATAGCATCATTTTAGAACAAATGTAATTCTTATAACCCTTATGTAATACTTCGAGATTTAAGACTACAAGAAATACAACCTCACACAAGACAACTCAACAACTATATGTTTTTGTTTTCAAATTTCTTCCAAGGCACTGTTTAAATTGTTTAGTAAAATGCATTAGTTATTATTTCACCAATACCCTTACGAGATGTTGCATGATCTATTAAATTCAAACACAATCATGGATGGGGGAAACTACGCCCTATGAGAAAACACATGGTAAATTTCTAGTAAGGGTCATAATTACCTAAGAGAGACAAAGGGAGTTCCAAAGTAAAAGTTATAAAATTTTATGCGTTTCAAAATCCTTTTCAGGGAATATTTACGATCATCGGTAGTAATATATCATATCTCCTTTTTTTCATTAGCATCATAAGAGGTCACTCGATGAATTACATTCATTTGTACTTGAGGTTTTCTACACCCTAACACAAGACAAACTTAGAGTAATCAAATGTATCTTATTTGTAAATCCTTCGTGCGTTGAGATATTCTAAGAATATAATTTCTCAATTTCATTTAACACTTAGCTTCTAAAGGGTTCCATTAGGTTTAGTTTAATTCCAATTGCACTCAAGGCTCTACACCTAACTATAGGTCAGTTTAAGATGTGAAAACATATTCATCCCATTAAACCTATGTAAAGGAAAAAGGTGAAAAGTTGTTACTAGCAAAGGTGACATATTTATCTGAGAGGAACTAAAGAGATCATTAACATGAGTTTAATGAATAGTACTGTAGTGCACTAACTCCATTTGTTTTATCAGGATATTATGAAGGGTTCATTTAGTGATGAATGTATCCCAACCTATCTTCTTAAGAATATGGTTAACCACTAGGACACAAAGGTCTAACTTAAACATTGAACTCTAAATTGTCCATGAAGATGAGTAGACCTATGACACCAAGAAGTGTAAGTCCTATTTACCCTATGAATGACAAGGTTACTTAGTTAATTTTTTGCTTCATGCAAGGACACTTAAGTTAATGTTCTTCGAGAATTTTCTTAGTGTAGGAAAATAATTCTAATTATGAGGATTAAAGTGTTTCTAAAAAAATTAGGGTTTTTCTAACCTAGATGTGACATGATTGAGAGGGAGGGTACAACAAAAGTTGAATACTCGCTCCATTTATATGGTTTAAAAATGATAAGTTACTTCAAAATATTTTAATTGTATTTATGAACCACAATAGCTACTAGAAAGAGAATGTTTCAAGCATCTAAACCATGAGATCCATATTTAATTTCAATCGGAATTAACACCTACGAAGTGAACGATATGATTTTTTCCCATTTAAAAATTTCAACTATCTTCCTTGTTTATCTAGCTAACATGGTTGTTCATACATAAGTTATGTTTCACTCCTACTAGTGTTGTAAAGTTAGCTTTAACACAAGGCAGATATAAACAACATAACTATTTCCATGAACAATGCTTGAAATATAAGTGTCTAAGAGGAGAAATAGTATTTAACACACTACTTTTTATAATGCAATTCTCTCTCATTTAAAATTTGTAATTTATATCAATATAAAATATCCTAATGCCATCTCACTGATTACAACATATTACACTCCAATCCTTCTTGTTCAGAGTACTTACAACCAACTTTGCGTAAGTCCTAGGACTAAATACTAAAATCTTCTACACTCAAGCATATCTCCTACACTAAATTTTGGGGTGGTTGAAACAAGAATTCAGAATCCTTCTCATCTCCTTCTCTAATTGTTCCTATACATTGTAAGGAGGGGAATTTTTCTAAAGGTTGGACATTTTGTTTTGCACCCTCCCTTCTTCTCTTGTCTACAAGTGGATTTGTGGAGTTTCAAGCCTCCCATTCAATCTATAATGCATGTTTGTGCCTCTTGGCCATTATAATTCATTGTATCAAATATTTGGAGCAATAGTATATGTCTATGAATGATTTTAAACCCTCTCAGTGCTCACTGCATTCATCTGATCTCTCATTACAATCTTGGTTATTTGTGCATGATGTTTGTATTATAGTTTAATGGTTTTTGTTTAACCCTATCTCCTTGGAAACTTAGAGTACGTTTTAGAGTAGACCCTATGAAAATTGTATGTGTGCACCTGAATAGAGGAATAGGAACTGGCCTTCATTCAGAGATCTCTCCTTATTTGCAAAGTCCCACACTTTGGGGGAAGTTTCATGTTATGCAATCACACTGAGAGTCGTAACTCATCGAGTTGCAGACACTCAGGGGTGCTGCGATTACACATTAATAGTTTTGGCATGCTTGGTGGGACCAAGAAGTCTTTATTTTTATTGCAACAAGATTGATGTGCACTTGTTGTAAGTTACTAGCTTGTAAGAAGCACTGAAATTGCACATCTGGTGACTCCAAAAAGGGTAGAATCCAGTTGTTTTAGCAGCCCAAGTTTATCAAGTTCATGAGAAGAATACAAAAAAGGTCAAGAACTAGAGAAGGGAGGCTATTTTTCTATCTGCATTTATCTATGCAAAGAGCAAGGAGAGGAAGAAGAGCTCAAAGGTCTCCATCTCCACCTAATAGAACCTTGTCAACACCTCCACCTGGTAGGCCTTTCATTTAATCAACTAGAGTTCTTTGACGAATTAGGATGGCACAACCCAACCCCTATGTCAACTTCATTGGCAGCAACCCGATTGCTTTCAATACACAAAATCTAGTTCCAGTTGTAGAGTTAAAGAACATTCCATATTTCATTGGGGAGAATCAAAGAACTCTGATTGACCACATCTAGGACATTGCAAATGTCTGTGCAATTCATGAAATTGCTAAAAGGGACATTTGTGTCAAGTTATTTGCATCCTCCTTTAAAGGTAAAGCCTTGCAGTGGTTTAGAAGTCTAACTGCGGGATCCATCTAGAATTCAAACCATTTATGCAAAACTCTCCACAATCAATTTTGAGAAAAGGAGGATAATCTGTCTTTGTTGGAACAATTGACAACAATAAAGAGGGCTCCTAATGAACAATTGACTGATTTCAACTTTAGATTTCAGAGGACGTGGGATAGGATTCCATTGGCCATGAGACCAACAGCTAAAGGTGCTTTTCTATACTTCCTTAAAGCTTTATTCTAATATTTCTATGATGATTCAATCCATGTGAGGTATAACATTACCTGCATCCTATAAAATTTCTATTAGAGCTGAAAATTGTTTGATCCAAGCTGGTAAACTCACACGTAGACCACCTATGCCTCTATATCCAAAACTAGGAGCTCCTATAACTAGTCAAATGCACATATTGAATCCCATTCGAGCCCCTAGAAATCAAAGTAATAGTGAGGCTTCTACTTCTTCAAGCACTTCAAAATAATTGCATGAGGTTATGGAATGACTAAAAAACCTATGAAATGAGCTAATGCCTATCAAGAGACAACAAGCTCAGAGTTCTAGACCATATCAACTTCCAAATCAATATCAAGCTAGTCCCCCATATCAGTAAAATAGACCACCAAATCAATTTTGAAATTAAAACCAGAACCAAGGATGACCTCAAGCTGCCAGGACATTCCAACCATATGCTCCAAATGTGGCTTCAACATCAAGAGCCTTGGTTCCAACACAGAACAACATGGCACAGGAGTATGATTGGTGTTACCCTTGCAATCTACCTCACAATCAATCAACGTGTTTCAATGGTGCACTAAACTAGGGCTTGGTGGTATAGACCTTTGGTGTGTCCCAAGAACCAAGTCAAGAGGGAAATCATCAGCATGAAACTCCGTAAGAGGCACCTCCAACAAAAACTACGTTGGTCAATTGGCACACATAAGACTTCTATGGAGTTAATCAACCTCCTTTTCATGGTGTAGTTGCTAACACACAGTCAAAGGAGAGGAACATAGAGGATGGACAACTATCTAATCAAGTTGTTTCTCATCCCACTCCTACACAACAAGGAGTTAGTAGACCAAATGCATCCCTGAATGTGTAAAATCAGCCTAAGGCAACCATTGTTGTACCACATGTTCTTATGTAAGCTCCAAATAAGGTTATGCCAAGTAAGGGGCAACAAAAGGATAATTCACCCCATTTCAACATTATTGATCATATGAAGAAAACACATGTGAACATTTCCATGTGGGAGTCACTTGAAATTGCAGGGCAATGAGATTTTTTGCAAGCCGCAATGGCCAATTGGTCTACCTTGAATAGATCAAATCAAGGTCATGAGAAAGTTCTCGGTAATGTAGTGCAACAAGGTTAACCAAGTAAAAATTAGAATCCTCCACCATTCTTTGTGTCATTGATTGTCAGGAACCACTTGGTACATAACTGCATGATCGATTTGGGTGCAAGTAGCTCAGTAATGCTAAAACAAATAGAAGATCAATTGGGTCTAAAGTATGAGCCAATGATGAAAGGAGTAGTGCAACTAGATGGGACAACAATATGAATGGTTGGGGCCATAAAGGGTTTAAGCCTAACACTACATACCTATCCAAATGTCATAGTCTTGCAAGATGTGTCTGTAATCAACCTCCCACCACTCTTTAAACTGTGTTTGTCAAGAGACTTCACCACCAAAATTGGTGGGTATCTATCAGAATATTGGTCACACATGCTATTTAGAACAAGGTATGGAGCCAAGGAAACCATCAGGTCAGAACCAATTGCAAAATTTGACATTGAGCCTCATGTGCCAAGTCTTATCAATGCAAATTTCTTAGCCTTCAATTAGGAGGAATATTCAATTGATTTAGAAACAAGTACTAAGGTTGAGGGTATTCCAAATTTGACTCTGGATGAAAAGGAAAACAAAAGGAACACATTCGACCCATTTAAGGAAATGGAAGAATCAAAATTGGGTGTATATTGTGTACATGAAGAGAATCAAGCTCTCCCTAGCATCACCAAGTCACACCAGAAAGATGATAATGAGGTATGGCAGTTATTCTTTGATGGCTCAAGAAGTAGACAAGGCATAGGAGGAACTATGCTCATTTGACCATAAGGTACAAAGTATTACTCAACCTTTTGCTTCCATTTTTCCAGTTCAAACAACACAGTTAAATATGGGACCTTGATTCATGGACGTCATTGGGCTAGGAAAAGAAATATAAAGAATTTGTAAGTATTTAGGGATAGTGAGCTAATTGTGAATCAAGTCAGAAGGTAACATGCTGCAAAGAATTACCTACTCAAGAGCTACCAAAATAGGGTATGGGACCTGATTGAGGACTTCAAAGCTTTCAACATTGTGTCAATACCCAGGAAGAAGAATGAAGCTTTTGATAGGATTGCAGCTATTGAAGCAACATTTCATGTGGTTGACAATATCAAAAGACACACAAGACAACCACATATCCATGTGATTGTAAGGCCAGCAGTTCCAAACAATAACATGAGATGGCAGGTGTTTAAGAATGATCAACAGATCATCAATTTCTTACAAGAAGAGGCTGAATTCTCAGCTAGGAACCAAGAACTGCAAGGATCAAGAAGTGCAGATGTGGACAAACAAGCTTCCTAAAGGTTTAGTGACACTAGAATCAATATTTAATCCTAATGAACAATTTCATAAAGAGAAAGATAACATATAGGTCAAGGGAGAATATTCCAGACCAATCTCATTTGGAGAGGGAAAAACACTCCAAATTGGCAAAGTGGCCACTTAACAAGAGAGATATGAGTTCACACAACTTTGCCAAGAATTTTCATATGTCTTTTTCTGGAGCTATGAGAACCTTTGAGGATTCAATTTGAAGCTAGCACAACATACCATAGAACTGTATCCAGATGCTAAGCCCATTAGGAAGAAGCAAAGACCAGTCAAACCACACATTGAACCTCTTATGAAGAAAGAGCTAAAATAGCCTATATAGGAAAGCATTATATTCCCAATCAAAGATTCAAGCTGTGTTGCAAACTTGGTTCCGGTCAGGAAGAAGAATAGAAAAATCAAGTTGTGCATGGAATTTCAAGACTTGAATAAGGAATATCTTAAAGACTGTTACCCACTTCCTTCAAGGGAACAAATATTATAGGTAGTATCCAGCTCAAAAATATTTTATCTCCTAGATGGATACTGAGGACCTATAATCAGAAAATGGTGAAATAAGACGATCAGATAAAAACAGATTTCACCACTAAGTGGGGCACCTATGCCTACAGGAAGATGCCATTTGGATTATCTAATGCTAGAGCCACTTTTCAAAGGGTGATGGACATGGAATTTAAGGGATTGATCAACAAAATAGTGCTAATATATCTTAACGATATCACTATGTTCACCAAAAATGCAGTGGATCACCTTTTTCATCTGAGACAGGTATTTCAAAGATGTAGGAGATTTGGGGTATCATTAAATCCAAAACAATGCATATTCCTGGCTCATGAAGGTAAGATCCTAGGCCATATTGTATCAAAGGAAGGATTTATGATCGACCTAGAAATATTTGAAATAATTAAAACATTTCCCTTACCAAGCCATAAGAAGGCTCTTCAGAGATTTCTAGCATGGATCAATTTTGTTTGCAAGTTTGTGCCAAATTTTGCTGTTGAATAAGAGTATGCAATTTAGGTGGAAAACTAAGGGTAAAGGGAGTTTTGAGGCCATCAAAGAGGATATATCTGAAGCTCCAATTCTCATTAAGACTTCTCCAAGGAATTAATGTGCTATGCCTTTGGCGGTGGGGTCACAATTTCTGCAATCCTAGTACAACAGAACAAAGAGGGATCTGAATAGCCAGTTTTCTTCTTCAATCAAAGTTTGGATGAATATGAAGTGAAATAATCCATCAAGAAACATGTCCTTGTAGTGATAAGAATCTTGAATAAGTTCAAACACCTGGTCTCAAATAACAAAATTCAATTGTTAGTCTCTCATGTGGGAGTTAAGGACATCCTTGTGAACAATGATCTAAATGAGAAATATGTAGGATGGATAACTTGTGTCATGGAATATGACATTGAAATTAAGGTCACTGAGTTGGTTCATTAAAAGGGACTATGTGAACAACTAGCCTTGAGTCAACCAGTTGATGCAAACCATGGTAATGAATTTGTTATGGTGCTACAAGATGGTTAAGAACAAGTAAATGATGATGTGCCTATCCCTTGTTGGACACAAAATAGGATAAAATTTATACAAACAGGCCTATGCCCTCCAGAAATGAGAAAAACAAAGAGGAGATACTTCATATTACAAGCCATTCCATATGTGCTTGTTGATGGTATTTTGTTCAAAAGGGACATCAATGGTGTTCTACTGAGATGCATTGGGACATGTCAAATTGAGATATTGTTACAGGAGTTTCACAATGGAGAATTCGTGGGTCATTTATACCCAAAAGTAACAGCTTTCAAGATAATAAAGGTGGGTTATTATTGACCCACAATGTTCAGTGATTACTACACATGGATTAAGAAGTACAAAAAATGTGTGTTCTTCAGAGGTAAGGAAAGACTAGCAACACTCCCATTGCAACCAATTTTAGTTGACCAGCCAATCATGCAATGGGGATCGGACTTCATTGGGGTCATCAATCAAAACTCAAGCTAGGATCACAAGTGGATTCTCACAGTAACAGGATACTTCTTCAAGTAGACCGATGTGGTAGCACTCAAAGAAGTAAATTAGTCTAGTATACTAGACTTATATGAAGCAATAATGACTAGGTTTGGTGTACCATCCACTATCATATCAGATAATGCATTGGCATTCATAGGTTCCAAGATCATAGAATGGGTTGTCAAGAATGGAATGTACTTGAGCACCTCTTCAAACTATTACCCACAGGGTAATGGGAAGGCAAAGTCCACGAACAATATTTTTCTAAGGATTATCAGAAGGAATCTAGATGAAAACCAGACGACATGGCATACTAAGTTCAAATCATCCTTGTGTGCTGATAGGATCACACAAAAGAGGTCAACATGTAATTCTCCCTACAAGTTAGTCTATGGGAAATATGCGGTGTTGCCTATATCATTAGAGATACCTGCATTAGAGCTCATGAAGTAGTTGGAGTTATCTTAGTTTGAGCCTATGGAAGCTAGGTATGCAGAGCTGAAGGAACTGGAAGAGATCAAATAACATGTAGTTCAAATGATGGAGAAGGATCAAGCCTTAATTAAGAGATGGTTTGAAAAGAAATCAAGAACAAGGACCTATCAGGAAAGGGACTTAGTTCTGAAGTGGGATGCATATCAGGGAAAACCAAGAAGGAATTCCAAGTTTGATGCCATTTATAGTGGCCCCTACATGGTCACAGGATGTAAAATTAGCAATGCCTTCCAATTGTCTACATTGGATGGAGAGGAAATTTTGATTTTGTTTAATGGGATCTATCTTAAACATTGCTACTGAAAAAGGAAGGTTTCACCCTTGTAAATATTAGACTAGGATTTTAATTCGTCTAAGTACATGTGGACATTTTCTTGTTGTAGTGTAGGTTTCAATTTTAGTAAGTGCTTAGGCACAAGTTTTGTTGCTGCAAGGTTGTTTCATTGTTCATTCAATGTGCCTCCAAGTGAATGTGTGCCTACAGTCCATTTCTAAAAGCAGGTGAATGCTCCAAGTCAAGACAATTTTCTACTCTTAGAAATCTCACCTTCAAGATTCTCTTATGAAGATTGAGAGTGTAAGCAGCGGAGTAGGTTAAAGGCCAATAGGTTCCAAGTAGTCCGGTTTGAGATTCCGGGAAGAAGATCAATACCAGTATATCATTCATGACTCCATGCCCAATGGATGCAACAAGGTAATTAATCTTCCACCTAGCAGGTAGGTGACCCCGCAAGCCACCAAATTGTTATCAAATTTTTCCCCTCGGTAAAAATTGATCGAACAAAACCTTACACCAGAGAAATGGAGAGGTTGGTTCAACCGTGCGAGCTTACATTCGATCCTAAAATATCAAGTTATAGGTGAGCTCGATAATGGAGAAGCAGGGCCGGTAAATGAATTCCCAATAGAAATGTTGAAGAGAAGCTAACTCGGTAAGTCAAAATCGAGCCCAGAACGATTCGACTCAAAGAAAAGCAAAAGATCTGTGAAAGCCTCCACATGTCTCTTTGGCGCACTATTGGTATGGTACTCAAAAAAAGGGTCCCCAAACGAGTGCAGGCTCTCTATGTGGTTAGGGCCCAAGAAATTTGCACTAGCCGTTGAAAAGTCTAAGGGCTAGTGGAAGCCTCCACATGTCAACTCAGTGCAACTTCAAAGGTAAAACCCAAAGGTAGGTCTCAAATGTGCGCTGGCCCTTCAGGTGTTTAGGGTCATACATAGTATCTTTTCCAAATAGAATTGAGTTAGCCCAAGCATAAGGAAAGCATAATAGGCTCTTGGATGATGCCATGTGTCCAATTGTCATAACTTCAAGAGGGGAAGGATGGGATAAGTCTTGGAAATCCGCAGGGTTTCCACATGGAGCTAACTATAAAGGTCCCACCCAAAAAGGTTATTTAACATTACATATAGTGGGGTTATTTACTCACCCAAGGGAATGGAGTAACATGTTCGTGGATGGTGCCAAGTCTCAGCATGTCATGTTCCGAAGACCCTAAAGTCAGAAAAAATCTTAAGAATGCACAGGGCTTCCACGTGGATCTTGCACGGATAGACTTCAAACTGAAAGTAGTTTTGAAAATACTGGCAGAAGCCTCCACGTGTCTCTTTGGTACACCTTTAATATGATGCTTAAAATCTAGGTCCCGAAATGAGCATAGGCCCTTCACATGTCTAGGGTCCAAAAATGAAAGATGATTCACGTGGAACGTCTGACCCTTACCTTCAATTGATCATAACTTTTGATTGGAAGCTTGGATTTGAGAAAGAGAGGACTTTTTGGAAAGCTCTTGACGTTTGGTACTCACCTACCACCATAACGAAAAAATATAGTCTACCATTTTTGGGGATGTCAGGCTCTCACCTACCACATTAATGAAGTATGGGCTTCCTTTATTGTCTAACAAGGAACAGTAATGGAGGCATGGATTTTGCAGTGTTTCCCATCACTGTTACAGGAAAATTCAATACGATTTTGGGGTGGTTCAAACAAGAATTCATAATCCGTCTCATCTCCTTCTCTAATTATTCCTATATATTGTAAGGAGGGGAATTTTTCTAAAGGTTGGACATTTTTCTTTGCACCCTCCCTTCTTCTCTTGTCTGCAAGTGGATTTTTGGAGTTTAAACCCTCCCATTCAAATTGTAATTCAAGTTTGTGTCTCTTGGCCATTTTAATGAACTGTATCAAATCTTTGGAGCAATAGTCTATGGATGATTTTTAACCCTCTCAGTATTCGTTGCATTCATCTGATCTCTCAATGTAATCTTGGTTATTTGTGCATGATGGTTATATTGTAGTTTAATGGTTTGTGTTTAATTGTAAAACATGTGTTCAACATTCCTTCAGTGCATCACCCTTGTTAGTTTAGGTTTTATTTCTTGCATCTCCTTAACCATGTCTCCTCATAAATTCAAAGTAGGTTTTAGAGTAGACCCTCTTCAAATTGTATGTGTGCACCTGAATAGAGGAATATGAACCAACCTTCATCCAGAGAGATCTCCTGATTCACTAATTTCCACACTTTTGGGGGAAGGTCCATGTTTTGCAATCACACTGAGAGTCTCAACCCATCGAGTTGTAGAAACTTAGGGTTGCTATGATTACGCATCATTAGAAACCTGCTGCATGAGGTATTTTTACCCAATCCACATCTAAAATACAAGATGCCTTATTGGGGATTGAAACACATATGCTGAGGAAAATATTAAACACTCCAACCATATCAGCTATTATTTGTAAAGTGGCTGAATTTTTATTTAAACATTCCCACTTTTTTGACTCTTTTAATAGATGCTAAGAGGAAGATTTTATGTTTAGCTATTTTATCCCATTTAGAAGCTTTTTCGGGATTTTGTCAAGTCTAGGAAGATGTTCAAAGTTATAAGTTAATCATCCTAAGCCTTTTGTAATTTAAATATTTGATGTTCATTTCCCGTTTGAAGATTTTTTAATCTCTTGATTTTATGGTGAACCTCATAGGAAGATTTGTAGGCCCATTGATGTATTAGGAGACGATTTCTAACAAGGTTTATAATCTTCACATATATTTTTCAAGTGTATTTTTAGGTAAATGGGTCTATTAATAATTTTGTGAGTTTTATTAATTGTACTTGTAAATAATATTTTAATGGATAGGATTGTGTTTTTAGTGGTCTTCAATACGTATCCAACTGGTGAAATCCGTTATCATATTGGTGTTGAGTGTTTCAGTATTGAATCAATATAATTGTGATTTTAAGGAATCTTTTAAGACATATTTTAAAATAATTTTGATGCAATAATAACACTTTCACACATTTATGGAAAATCATATTTGATCATTTGGAGTGTGTAACTGTAAACAAATGAGTTTATAATCCATTTTGATTCATTTATTATACACATTAAAAAATTTTGGATCAATGTTTTTTAATCAATTCCTATTCTTAAATAGGGAAAATGATTATATTTTTTGAAGGATCCGTTTTGGTAAACTATTTATAAATGAGGTCAGTGTTAGTTTATATATTATGATTAGAATTTCCTTCATCATCCATAACTTATTACACTAGATTAGAAAATTCCTTGGAATATTTGGTTGTAAATTTTACAAATAATCATCAAATAACTTCTTTAATTCATATAAAAATAAGGAATGCTTCGTATAATAACCTGGAATTTTAGTTTGATTTTATCTCACACTTAATAGATCATCAATGAGGGAATTATTTTTTGGTCACATTATATCAACTTCAAATATCCACAAGGTATTAGGTAGAAGAATTATATCCCTTAACATTATTGCTATTATATTTTTGTTGGGATGTTAAATGTTGAGGAATTTTACTTGACAACCGTGTAGAAATTTTATCGGTTTTCGGTCAAATTAGTGAAATTTTCCAAATTGTCTCTTTTAAATAACCAACATCTAGGAAACATTTTAAGAACATTAGAAAGTTTAATAAGTCTAGATTATAGTCAATGGAAACCTGTTGGAGTCTTCTCCATGATAGTTTTGTTTAAAATATATTTCATAATCATCTGAATGGTATTGGGAAAGCTTTATCTCCAGGATCATTTTGAGGAAAATGAGTATGTGAACATTAAAGAAGGTACAATTTGTGGGAAAGTTTTCAAGAACTACGTGAGGTGTTGGGAAATCAAGTCACAATCAATTGAAGTTTTAAAAGATCTAATAAAGGATATAATATATGTAATAAAATGTTTTTAGAACCTGAAAAAGTGGAAACCTTACTAACTCTAAGGCATGAGGGTTTTTCTAGAAAAGGGAACTCAAAAATATGGTTTTTTATACCTCAGCTAGAGTCAAGAGCCTAGAAAAGTTACTATTTCAAGAAAATTGAACCCCCTTCATAACCCAAGTGTTAGTTCATTTCATACTTGTGTCAAACTCTGACAACAGTTCAACTCACTAGAGTGTCTTCCTAGGAAAAATTTATAAGTTGACCAAAAAATTAAGAACTCATATTAAAAGCTTCTTAATGATTTCAATGATTTTTTTAGCCTATTTAAAGTAAAAATCATATATTTTACACCCTGGAAAGGTTATATTTGGACGTTGGGCCAAAATGTGCACTCCACAATCTAATTCTTCATTGACATGATAATGTCATTAAGTACATTGGCACACTTTGAAATTTAGAATATTTTGGAGTTTCATTTCTCATTGCATTATCCAAATTGAAACACCACCTTTCAAAATGTAGTTTCCTCTCATTGGTGGATATAAAAAAGGTTAAAATATTGAGTAAAAGGCAATTAGAAAAGGTTTTACATCTGTGGGTCCCACGCCTTCCCCTCATTGCACTTGTGAAGCCCAATTGACTTTCACATATTTTGGAGGTCCAATTGCACCATTAAAGTATTCCCAATCCTTGTGGAGGTGCATTTTTTCAGGTTGGGATAACAAATTGGGTGGACATTTCTCTTTGCATTTGCAAAACCAAATCTCAATCTCTACTTCTAGTCATTTTTGAAACTCCACCGCCATGTTAAGTCATGATTAAATATGCACTTATGTCCCAAAAAAATTCCTAAAAACATTAAAGTACACCATATGAAACCATCAAAGATTTTTTTTTTCAACTTCTTGTGTCCTCAAAAACCAGTTTTGTAACCTAGCTTACTCAAACCTTGTTTTTATCATGTCTCTTGATTCCTTGGTCGAATCAATATCAAATATTGAACACATCCTCCTCTTAAAATCTCCTTAAATATGACATAAGTAGAATTTAATCTGTTTTACAGGTTTTTTTCTCTACATAAGAAAAATATAGCCATTAAACAATTAATTTACAAAATCACCCAAAACTTGTTTTGATAATTGATTGAAAAACATGTGGAGAAAATATCTTAAAATTTTACAATGATATCTCACTGAAAAAAAAATCAATTTCATCTATTACCCACGTAAGAATGTGTAAGTATTTATTTTATTTGAGTAAATCAATTTTTGTCTTACAATACCACCTTCGAGACCTAGATTTATAAACTCTTGTTTTACTCATATCTTGAGCTCCTACGGTCGAAACTTCTAAAAAAATTTCCCACCTCTTCCTCAATATAATAAATTGGTTTTGAGATATCACTTGGGGTGTATAATGGAATTTTTAAATTTTTATTCAAGGAATTAATTTTTCAGCCAAAGAGATCTTTTTTTTCAAGAATTACTTAAAATTAATTTTACATTTTCGCAATGACTTACCAAGCCAATCTTGGAGAACAAGCAGATTTACATAGCAAAATAATAATATATTCTCTATATGTTTCACACAATACAATAGCCTAATATATAGGCTGGAGTTTCCCTAGAATATAGGATACTAACTCAACTACAAAATCTCAACAAAGCCTAATTATGTGGGGTGAGAATAACTCACGTAACCCACACATAACAATAATAATATATTGTTGAAACAATATATTATAACATCTCTAGCAATAATCTCTCAACAATAATAATTACACACGTAATTATTATTCACACACATAAATATGTGAAGCACTATAATATTTCTAACATTCCCCCCCTTAGTGCGAACATGGGGAAAACCTGCCTTTGTACTTGCACCTGCTCATGATCTGGTGATTTTCATAGGATGATCACAAACCTCAGGGATGGTTTTGCAAACGGTTGACCACAAACCGAGAATGGTGGTTTTGGAATTGGTTTACCACAAACCACAAAGTGATGGTTTTGCAAATGGATTACCAACAACCAGGAATGGTGGTTTTGCTATTGGTTTACCACAAACCACAAATGAAGGTTTTCAAGTGGTTTACCTACAACCACATAATGATATGCAAAGTACTATCATCGGCCCTCATCACGTTTCACTGTAGGGAATAACATAGGAAATTCTACTGACATCTGTTGCTCATACATACATAGAAAAAGATGACATACTAGAAATGGAACATTGGAATGATGTTCCCCCCCTCAATGTGAAATTTCCACTTATTGAAAACAAGATCACTAAAAACTGAAGCAAACACACAACTGAAAACAAATGCCACCAAATCATCTATGCAGCCCTGTCGTTGGCGACTGACGAGAGCTCGCTGAATGACCTCCAACCTCCGTTTGCCTCCTGCCTCCTGTTACATGCTGCTAGCTCAGTTGGATTTGGATATGAAGCTCAACTGTTCCACATTGTTTATTATTTTCTTCCCTCCCGCAATGTGAAACACTTTATTTTTTCCGGACGTCGAGTAACACAGAAAATGCGTCCGTGAGGCAAAAAAAAATTATTTTTATTTTTACAATTTCCGACTCTTGACAACGACACTTTTTTTTTACAATGGCATTGACCGACAAAACACTTTATTTCAACATTGACACTATGACCGATTTGACTTGACCTTTTGACACTATTGTACTTAACTCGAGATTGTACTAATAATTCTAATAGACAATACTATAATGTTTTTTGACACTTGATAAATATTTTACAAATGACTTAAAATCAAAAAGGACAATCTTTATTTTATTTTTATTATTATTTTTTAAATGGACAACAAGACTCTAGATGACTATGTTATTGACAAAACCAAGTGGGTTATACTAAAACTCTTAAATTTTGATATGTATTACTTTTAACACTATGACTCACTCAAAACTAAAATACTTAAACTAAACAACGAACAAAAAAATACCTTTAGAATTTAAAATTCATAAGACTACTAACCAATATGACACAATAAAACTTCTCTTTTAAATTATACGAATATAGAACAACTTTCACACCTTTTTAATATTTGGCCACGAGCTTATGTTGAGGGAATCAACATCTTTTTATCGTCAATGAGCACTGACATTCAAAGGTCGATGTATAATGTTGTGTTCAATACATGCTCTGGTTGGCCATGATGCAAGGTTTGAAGCCATAACCGTACTCACATCGAATGCATTCACCAATCATAACTTTATACCCACCAATACAAATCATGCTAGCAAACCACGATACTCAATGAAGTCGAGGACATGCAAGAATTAGGCTCATAGGTTTCCAAGGCAAAATATGTATAGTTCTGCCAATGTTGAGGATCCAATTCGTTGACTGTACATGGCTATGCATGAAAAAGAACCAGTTTTTGCACAGTTGTCCAGTATAACAATGAGCACAAGCAAATTCCTGTATATACAATGAGAGGGATTTTGAATCTTCGAGGAATGAACAAGAAAATACTAGTGTGAAGTGGAGAAGATCACGATGGATTCTGGACAGTTTATAGATAGCTGGGAATAGATCTATGGATCTTATACAATGCAAAGAATATGCTCAAATGCTTTTCGCAACCGAATTCAATGCTGGACAGGTGAATCCTTTGAAGCAGCCAACCCAAATCTATTGATGCAAATCACAAATGATGATGAATAGTTATAGAAATATTTAAGATTCCTACACAATTCGCTACACTCATAAAATTATTGACATCAACAAAACACTTAAAGACTTCTCGCAAAAATAATAACATCACTTGGGGAAATAAATAATGGTAACGTTTCCCCTTTTCTAACTATCAAAAACTCAATTCTTCCATCACACATCTGAATATGATTGCTCTGATACCAAATCTGGGAGAACAAGCAGATTTCCACAGCAAAATAATAATATATTCTCTATATATTTCACACAATACAATAGCCTAATATATAGGCTGGAGTTTCCCTAGAATATAGGAAACTAACTCAACTACAAAATCTCAACAAAGCCTAATTATGTGGGATGAGAATAACTCACGTAATCCACACATAACAATAATAATATATTGTTGAAACAATATATTATAACATCTCTAACAATAATCTCTCAACAATAATAATTACACACGTAATTATTATTCACACACATAAATATGTGAAGCACTATAATATTCCTAACAGCCAAATTGCCTAAAATTTGGAGAGAATGTTCCTCATAAAATAATATTTCGTTTGAGCTATATAATGAATTATTATGTGGGGTATTTTTTTCGATACATAAGAATGAGGTTTCTCTTACTATTCTACTCTCTACGTTATGTTGTCACTTTTCCATTGATCCAAGGGAGAAAAATATCTAAAAATTAGAGAATCACTCCAGATTGGAAATATCTTTCAAATTAATCCATTATAAAATTATTTGGATGATTCATTCATCCATAATGAATTTAGCCATGTTGTAACCAAAACCACCATTGAATATCGATGATGACACCTAGATATGAATGAAAATTCATTTACTAACTTGAGTAAGCATGCACATGAGAACTGTTGAACATGAAACTTAGAATTGAATCATTAGTAATATTTCATGACAGAAACCATGGTATTCGTGTATTCTTGATCTCCTCATCATTATCCATTCAATAAATGTGATAAGTAGTGCTTTGTTTATTTTAATATAAGTTTTCCATTCAATTGTTTCTTGCTTCCATCTCACAAAGAGGACATGTTTCAACCAAGAATTCTTAGGAATCTTTCATATCATAAAATCTAATAGAGCTAATGGTTAACAAGTTTGGGGTATGTAAAATGTGAGTTCTTGATTGATGATTATTGCAAGATGAGTTGTTATCATGTGTAACTCAAGAGATCATGTTCATTACAAGGAGATTATTTATACATCCCAAAATTTATCATAGAGATGAAGACAAAACAAAGTTTTCCAATCATGACCAAAGAAAATTAGTCAAGATAAGTTGTGTATCATAATTTCCAGGTCCAAGAAAAGACATGGTATGATTAGAGAATCATCCAATGAAGATCCTACCTATTTGTATAATTCATGTCTATGATGAAGGAATAACATAACTTTATCTTGCATTATATTATTATGATCAATCCTCTCTCTCTCTCTCTCTCTCTCTCTATCTCTCTCTCTCTCTCTTCTTTTTAGTCTCTAACATTTTATTTATCCGTTGTGAGACAACTTTTGTAAAAGTGACTTACGCCACTTAAATTTTCTATTTCTTCATTGATATTACAATTTAAGTTGAAAGGCCACATAGGAATGTGAAGAATCACTGGATTTGGATATAAATATGAAGGATCTATCCATTCTAAGGGATCTGTTTTGTCTCCATCTAAAAGAGATAATTATTTTTCTGCTTCATATCTAGTGCTTTCATCCATTTTATCACCTTGTACTTAGTCAGGTGTATGGAAAATTCTGTAAGGAATAAAAGCATTTGAAATTTTTACCATGGAATGAGAATTATCAAAAAAACTTTATGTTAATTGTTGTTGTTGTTTCATGATTCTTGCATGGTTGTGTATGTTTTAATATTTCCTCTAATTAAACTAGATATTATTCTGAATTATTGGTTAATGGATTTTTTGTGGAATAATACACATGATTCACTCTCCCTTTTCCCAATATTTTATCTTTGTTTCAAACATTTTTACCTCTTTAACTTATATTTTCATTGAAAGTAATGATTTTTTACATATTCTTTGGTATCTGACCAACCTCAAATGATAAAAATAGTGTACATAATTTCTAGATTTCAATAAATGGGAGCCACCCCATCTTGAAGTGGAAGGAATATGTTAAAGGAATCTCGAAAAAATACCTATTTTTTATTTAAAAAATTATTTGAGCAACATGACTCCCAAACGGGGTATATTTCATTTTCTCGCACCATATTAATCCAATAAATAATTAAAAACATATAATCAAAAATCCTATAAAGATAAAACTCTGAAAAACCAAAAACATGAAGAAAGCCTTAAAAGCCTTTTTCCACTTGAGTGAGTCATATTTTTGATAAAAATGGAGGATAAAAGGTATGTCATAGGTTATCAGTTAAGTGGATTTTTACTCTTCCATAATCATGTGTTTAAGTTACAAGAATAAGATAATTTCATATTTTATCCCCTATGAATTCCAATATACATTCTTGAAGATTCATTCGAAGATCCTATCATTAGTCTTGATAAATCTCCCATATCGATACCACTGCTAAAAACTTTTCATATAGATATGGTTGAGACAGTACTTTAGGGTAAAATCACTGGTCCATTTGGCTTTAAATCCTCAACTTCACAAACTACCTAAAGGATCAACAAAGAATTTTCCCAAATTTTATAGAAATGGAAAAGAAATTCTAAATTATCATATTACAACCTTTATCATAAAATGTGGTTTTATTGGAGTGGAACATGTAAATATTATTGTTAGGTTAATTTTTGAGTCATTGCAAGGTGATGCTATAAAATTGTTCTACAATTTTCCATCTCTCTTAATTATTAATTGGGGAGATATAAAAGTAAAGTTTGAATCATGGTTCAAGTCAATGAAAGATGCTCATGATATTCTTAATCAATTGGATGAAATGAAGAAGGAAGTTTTGGTACCCAAATTTTTTCTCCTTTTCAAGCCAAGCAGCAACACTGATTCAACATGGAGCTTAGAGGTAGGTTGATCATAAATATATTTCATTTTGTATCCGGGGAGGAAATCTTACCATCCCTTTGTTACTTGGATTTGTGGAGAGATGGGTAGCACCTTAAAAAGGATGTGATTTGATCCTAACTATTTTAGGTTGTGCCTTTCAGCCAAGGTAAGAGAACCTATTCTGTAACCTCTGTTATTTTGAAAGGAGATATAGGTACCTTTCTTTTGCGTAGATTTTATAGAGAAGACCTTGGGGAAAATATGATCAACACACTAGATCTGACTCTCACGAGTTGTCAGTTCCAGATCATGGAGATACTTTCACAACAAAGCAAAGCTTACTAAAGACATTTGGAATCCTGATCTATCATGCATACTTTAGCAAATGGATTTTGGCCTTGTGAGAGTATATAGAGCAAAATAGGGGTAGTATGGATAGGATTGAATTTTTCTAAATAGATATTTGTGGGAGGGGAGAGAGGATGATGTTAACTCACCAGATCCTTGAGAGCTTATGCAAAATGGAAGGATTCCAGCTAACAGAATGACACAAAAGCTAGAAATATTTCTTCAAATAGAATATGTGCCCAAATGGAAGCCCAAGTTAGGACTCTTTCACACAACCTATGGGATTATGTCATAAAGGATCGAGTCAAAGAACCCAATAAAGCATCAAGATTCAAATAAAACCATGCCTAGGGTACACCCAGAGGCTTACAGATAATCTCTGTCAAAAAAATAAAAGAAAAGTTATTTTAAACCGTTTACTTCACTCCCAGATGAAGGATATTCTGAGAAATGAGATTAGAGATGCCACTAAACTATCACAAGGATTGAGACCTATGTGATTAGACTGGATTTTGGTACAAGATTGCAACAAAAACAAGAAAAATTACTTGCATGCATTTAGAGATGAAATAAATACACTTTACTCAAGATTAACATAGAATAGCTCAAGTTTGATAAAATTTATCAGCAAGATAAAGTTTCCAGAACAATTTCAAAGCTTATCAACGTCTGTACACTTGCAACCACCTTGACATGATTGAATTTGATACAAAGAGAGATATACATGATTCCTAGATGGCTTCTCAAAAGGGATGGGCTCTGTAAAGATTTTTCTGCTGGGAAAATCAGTCTTTGACCTTTCCAAAATCTCCCAACCATTTGCACAAAAAATTTGTGCTATTTATAACATTTAAAACAAATCCTCTTCCTCTAAAAAGATAAAAACGTTAAATGCTCCAGTGCTCGCCATGATTCATTCTTGATTCTCATAATCAAATTTGCATGAAGTCTCTAGGTGCTCGAGGGGGCAGATTTCATCGAATGCCTCCTGGATTTAAAACCACTTCCGCACCTTTGAATCTGGCCCGTTGCATGCTCAGGGGAAGAAAAAAGAAAAATCAGATCGAGCACAAAAGTTAGACCATTTTAATGGTGAAAGACATCCTCCAGATCTTCTCACCAAACTTCAAATATCAACATTAACTTCCTTCCCTACTTCTCGTTTAGAAAAGACCAAGAAATCATGGAAAATCACACTCCCAGACGTGTTTCAGAGAAATGGGGGGAAAATCTGATTTAGACTCACAGCTGCCATTGATCTTTACTTTGAATTTGGGCCATCCACATGGCAGATTCAAACTTTAGAACAGACCCGAGGGCTTCCTCTTAGTTTTTACAACTTTTTGAAAAAATGGAAAAAAATTCCATTTTTCTCCGCACCTCTACTCTCAGGATACGAGCCTAACACGCATCCAAATATGATTGGAACAGAACTGTGCTCAAATTCTTCCATTTTATTCTCTTTTTAGAAAAGGTAAAATTTCTAAATTTTCCCCACAGCTCCGCCCTTGGGAACTGAGCTTGATACGCATCCAAATGTGATTGCAATGGGGCCGCACTTCCTTTTTTACTTTTGAATCTTTTTTCTCAAAAGGAATTTTTTTCAAATTTCCCCCTAGAGCCCACACCTACACCGTTGACCAGGGTAAAACATTGACCTTTTTCCTTCATTGGTCTTGCGGGCCATTTTGAAAGTTTAATCCACAAGGGGAAAAAATCCAAGTTGCCTCCAACAGTCTGCCTCCACAAATTTTTGACTTTTCAAATTTCCATGTGTCACCATGGCACACCTTGAGGTGGCCCTAAAATTTTGAAACCTTGAATGAGTGCGGGCTCACCACGTGACCTACTCTGGCAAGGTTTAACTGAATGCCTGAGGTTTATCAAAAGGTGGCACGTGTCATGCTCTGAGGTAGTCTACTTTTGGCCGTTGAAAACTTTAAGAAAAATGCAAATCAAGTGGAGGCATCCACATGTCATCCTAGCACTTCTTTAAATTGAAACTCAAGGCTTGGTCCCCAAACATGCACAGTTCCTCCACGTGTCTCCATGACGCAACTTCAAGCTGGTGCCCAAAGTAAAGATCCTGAATGAGTGCGAGTTCACCACATGTCCTGTTCCGTAAAACTGCTACCAACTGCATAAAAATTTGTCTAAGTTTGGGCCAAACATCAGAAGCTTCCACGTGTCCTCCCAACACTACTCCAAGGCAAAACCCAAAAGCAGATCTTCAAATGAGCATCGTTCCTCCATGTGGACACATTATAAGTGTAGAATTTTTATGAATTTTTCTAAGTAACCAACTGAGCCGTGTCCAACCAAAAGGTGCCACGTCTCCTATCGATGCTAGGATGTAAAATTGACTGGGAGGAACACTCGTCAAACCGTAAAAAATAGAAAAACAATTATTTGAGCTAGGGAATGAAATTTTATTCAAGGACAGAATATTTAGAGATGTTACAGGGCTCAAATACGTTATTTAGTGATACATCCATTCATTTTCTTCAAGAATTTAGGGTAGAAATGATAAGGAGGAAAAATCTCGACCGTGGAGAACAGAAAACATGGGAAAAATTGAGTTTTTGATGGAACAGAGCACAGGAGACTTGAAATACAAGTCCTTAAGATATTTACAACCCAAGAATGAATTAAAAATTACCAGAAGTACTGACTAGGCACCACATGGTGAAGTAGAAAATTACATAGGCCGTAAATCATTAAGTTTTCATAGGCACAAATGGGGCGAGACTATTTTGAGAACCAACAGAAACCACATGAACCCATAAGATATTTTGTGTATAAATTCATTAAGTAAATTAATAATATTCTTACTGGTGACCATCCTAATACATATAATCAAAATAGGTTCTTCAAAAATGTTTAGTTTCCTTATGTGAAATTTATATTTCAGATAAATCAACCAAATAAATTGGTTAATGCTAATTAAATTTATATTGAAGTGAAATATGATCTTATCATGTCAAGAGATATCAAGAAACATTCAAAATTAATAAATTCCAAAGCTCCCAAGACACAGGCACAAAATTGTTTCTATAGAAATTGGTCAATGATCATACTCAACTAAAGAATAAAATGGCTCAATATGTCCCATATCGAAATTGGAACTGAAATCATGTTGTTAGAGCACCCCAAATTCTTTCCTTGTACAATCCTCCATTCAATGTAACACGTGGATCTAGAAAATATCAAGAAGATGAAATTTTTTAATCATAACTTGAAAAAGAAGAAGTTGGATATGAAATAATTGAGTAGTTTTAATACTCATTTGATGAATATTCTAAATATTGTATGGCTAGTATGAATAACTATTGTTTTGTAGTGTTAAATCCCTCACAAGAAGAGAAAGAGGCCTCTTCATCTGCTGCCTAAGTAAAGTAATTAAATTTTCAATAGGTGACTCTACATAAAAAAATAAAAAAAATAGGATCACTTCTTCATACTTCCATGGATTAAGATAAGAAGAATCCTAAGAACCCCTCCTCCAAAGCCACATCTCCTTGTTTGGGAAAGTCTCTTTCCTCTTCCCTGGTGAAATAATATTTTCTTCTTCTTATAAGAATATAATTCCTAATCCTACCAATGCTAACAATTTTCTGTAAGTATCCAATTATTCATACTTTGACATCATTGACCATGTCAAATAGTCCAAAGTGAAAATTTCTGAGTCTATGTATTTTAGATCTCATCCCAAGAAATTTGATAAAATTTTCTAGGTTTTCAAAGGAAGTAGTTAAAATTCTAGTTCCATCAATTCCACTACCAAATAACCACTTCCCTCTCATAGTACCATTCCTTCTCAAAATCTTCTTTCTTAAATATCCCCCACTTCTAAGAAATTAGAACCCTTTTATCTCTATTTGTTGATCAATAGGTATAAAATGAGTAACTATATAATCGACTAAGGTGCTTATGAAAATTTCATGCCATTTAAAGTTGGCAAAGATATTAGTATATTGTTACCTATTATTACTTAATGAATACCAATGAATTACCCCTCATTGGATAGGTTGAATATTCTTAAGTAACATTTTTGTATTTTACTGACCAGAAAGTCAGGATAAAAATAATTATAGTAGACATCCCAACTTCACAATCTTCATATATTTCTATGGAATGGTCATACGTCATCATACCAGTCAAGGGTAAAATTAAGTATCTCCCTTATATGAAAAATATGAGATAAAATGTTAAAAATAAATGACCCAATGGCAGACATCATATACAAAAATTCAATTTATAGAAAGTATTTCATATATTCAAAGAAAGATGTTGAGCTACCCATATTGATTGAAGAGTATCTAGGTGCGATTGAGTGAGTTGAGAAATAAAAAAATTATTTGATAGACCAAGAATTTGATAATTTACACTTCACATTCTATATAGATACAATTTTTTTACTTAGTAATGATAATGATAATGGATATATTTACTTTCAAAAAATCAAACCTTAGATGATAAGTTATGTAGATTAAGAGGAGAATGTGATATCAAATGTCTTCTTGGAATATGAGTCCCATATTTCCAATCATCTTCTCAAGATCCAAATGAAGACTTACATAACGAATATGATTGTAAATATGAAGATTTTAACTTTTTCCTTTGGAGAAGAAGACCATATCAATGATGAAGGCACATAATAAGGTTCTTGAGCCTCTCTAGGATAATTACACTTAAGAAGAAGACATTTTCATCATAGAGATGAAAACCCAAAAATTTCACCAGGAAAGTAATTCTCTACATATTTCATCCCTAACCTATATTCATTCGTGTTTTAAGAGGATGAAACATCATGTGAGGCATACCATAGAATAAAATCGATAATGAGATAGTGTTTGTGAGTGATAGTCATGTAGAACATTTAGGAAGCATAGAGAAAAAATAATTCTATGTTGTTGTTGAAATTCTAAAAATATCTACTAGGAACTAACGCATATAAATAATGGCCACGTGTAGAAATAAAATAAAAGAGTGAATTCCGATTGAAGGGAACTAACCTAGTTGTGAAAATGGAGAGGATGGTATCATAAAATGTCAATCTAGTAACTTCTAATGGTGATTTTAAAAATTGGAAATCAAAAGTGGCAATGAATTTTAAAATGCATTTGCAAATGGAAATGGAATTTCAAAACAAAAAATAAAATGACTTTTCTAAGTGTACTAGAAATGATGTCTACATTTGTTCCTTAGATATTTTTGTTGGTGGATCTTCTTATGATTGAGATTCTTCCTTCTTCTATTTTTGTGTTTCCTTTTATCAGAGTAAGGTCAGACATGCAAAAGAAAATAAGTTCATTCAATGCTCATGATACAATGAAATTAAACTTTACTTTAGTAAATATATGAAAATAAAAATTTATAATAAAAGAAAATTAAATCAAGGATAGAATACACTTGAATTCTATGAGAGAAGAGATAGAGTTTTTCATGTATTCTTTCTTCCATGGAGATGATGGCTGTAATAATACTAACAATTTAGGCATCCTGCCACCAAATTAAGGATTTGAGCCTCCTTTCCCTAAATTGAGGATTTAGGAATCATGTCGCCACTTGAGAAGAGTATTGGAAGAGTTATAGGTTTTTCCCAAAATTCATTAATTATTTCCCATGGATAAGTGCCACTACAAATGGTTGAAAAACCAATAGATACTAAAACATATGATCCCGAGAAAACACAGTAATTTTTTCTATTTCCAAACATATGTAACTTGCTATCGATTTTGTTCCTATGATTGTTAATAATAACTATTAACTGAGTACATGATGATTCATTTTAGAGATACTTATCACTCGAAACCTATTGATCTTGTCTTGTACATGTTTCTTCCCCCATGAAAAAAACTCTTAGGTGGGACATTAGCATCCATATTTCATGTCTGTATTGAGTGCTCATGTCTTAAATTGAATTTTGGCCAAAGTTTGTTTCTATAAAAAAATTATCTATAGTTTCTATTGATTCTATTATGTGTCTAGTCTTTGAATTTTTAGGAGGTTGAAATAGTAACATGATTATTCCTTCCACTCATTTGTGGTGCGTCAGATGACTCAAGGCGAGAGAAGGCCAAACAAAGAAAGAGGAAACTAATGTGCACATTTGAAATAGAAATACTCCAAAGGGATACAAAATGTGCATGGTAACTACCATGACACATGAAAAATATTTGAAAATGATAGCCAAAACTGTTATTCAAACATTACATGCTACAATAGAAACTAGTCAAAACAAATAGTAACATGGAAAAAGACACAATGAGTAGGTAATTGAATACATGGGAAACCACTCAAAATGTCACAAAGTATTCAAAAATATTAACGATATAGAATAAAATAAATACAATTAAGATTAGGGAATAAGCCACAAGTAATGAAAATCAAGACACAAACATAGACACGATACAATTAAATCACATAACCGTGGTTGGAAGTATTTATGCAAGACAAATTCAACACATGATGTACCCATTAACATAATAAAAAAAATTATATTATGCTAAAAGACATAGAATTGAGACTATAAATGAAAGTATTAGGCATTGGAAAAATATAACCTCGATATACAGAAATAGGAAAGGTAGATGTTGTCAGGAGCCTCAGTTAGACTGGTAGATAAAAGTACCAAGCCTCATGCATTCTCTGATAACCTATAAGTACCATGTATTCAATTCAAGAGTACCATGTGAATTAACATTTTTTTATGGAAAAAGGATATAGAATACTATGAATCAAAGTAACAACGTAAGAAATGTACAATATATAATAGTATAAGAAAACAAGGACATGTGCAATGAATGTCTAAGCTAGTATTTTCAAATTTTACAAATATTGGAATGGAATTTTATGACTATGAGATGGGAACAAGGTTTACCCCTAGTGTATGTGTGCAAGGTGAGGTCTATGTAGATAAATTCACCCTCAACATTAATGTATGAACCTAGAACATTGAGTGCATCATCAGACAACAAGGGGGAAATAATATGCCCCAAATGTTAAAATACTATGGTAATCTATCCAATAAGGATAGTGGTGAGGGAATGTTATCTCATATTGTGAAGTTAGAGGTATGCATGTGATCATGATCAATGAATCTATGACCATGGGGGAGTATATGTGGATAAAGAGATTGTGAAATGGGACTATATATGTCATGGGTAGTTTGTGTCCTAGGTGGTTATCTATGCGTATGGGGTGGATTGTAAGATCAATTTATACAATGTAAGAGATAAGAAGAAGCCACATATCAAGGATATTGAAGTGTATGTGTAAAATTAGAACTAGGAGTATGTATCAAAGCCATTGGATCATCGTGAGAATATGTAGGAATAGGTGCAATAGTGATAGATGTAAATTAAGTTGAAATAGTAATATGATCCAATGATAAAGGATGATGTGGTGGGATTCCTTGAATAATGATAACATGATGTTCATGTATTCAATTAAGGCATAAGTGAACCTTGGATGGTATGGATTTGGAAGCTCTAAGACAATGGAGAATAAGACCATGTTGCAATGTATAAATATAGATATAATAGTGAAAGGCATAAAGAGAGTTAGAGGGCTAATGGTGATAGGAAAAATGACATGTCCATGAGAAATGGGTGACATAGAGGTCATCTAAAATAATGGAAAATTGATTTATTACAAGAAATATATTGAACATGCATTGCGCTTGTAAGTAGGATGTACTATAAAGTTATTAATAACACGAGGAACAATATAAGAATCAATGTGTAATATATGTGATGAAAAAGAGGCATGAAAATCAGAATTAGTAAAATAAATGATAAGTGTAGGTATATCAGGAGTACTAACAAGAATTCCAAAAGGATGATCTCAAGATGAAGGAGGAGGAACATTATGATAAACAAGATTCAAAGAGGATTTAGGAGCATATTTTTCAATGTAAGGTAGTGTATCATTGAATATTTTTAAGCTTTACATTATCTTTAGTAGATATAGAAATATAAATAATAGATTCATGAAATGCAATATCATGATTACCAATTATATATTTTATTAAATTTCTAAGTTTAATTGTCAATAGAATGGACATTGTATCTATGATAATCATAATGTACATGGTCATCAAATTTATCATCATGAGGCCTATTAGGATATATATCAAGAGGAAATATAAAATAAATTGGATTTCCTTTAAGGAGTTGAGGAAAAAAACATATGTGGTGGATATGGTAATCTAGTAAATATCTAGCATGTACGTTGAGATATAACACTAGCAGTACGAGGCTTAAATTCACTAGTCTTACTGTTGAAGGATTATTTTATTGTTAACTTGTTAGTAAATTGATTGGAAATATTAGCACCATATTTACGATTTTCCAAAGATAGTAACTTGATTTAATGACTTTTAGAGTAGTAAATAGATGATCAAAAGAGTGAAAAGAGTCAACAAGTACACAATTTTGAAAATAAGTTAATAGGATTTGGATAAAATTATCTTACAATTTAGATTAGAAAGATTAGTCTTATAAGACAGATCATAGTCATTGAGAGGTTCATTAGTTCCTTACCTCTTTCTATCCATTTGCGAATATGATATTTTTGTTCCAATATACACGGAAAAAAGAGAGAAATATATTTTCTAAAAGAGTAAAATATATAATCGAGTGTAAAGGAAAATCATAAACCATTTTAAGGCATAGTACTGTAAGCTCCTAGGAAACAACTTGGTTAACAGTGTGTCATCGAAAGCATATTCCAAACATACAACATGAAATCATAAAAAACTATCTAGAGGATCTCTATTTTCATGAAAGTAAGGACACTTAGGTGAGGAAAAATTGGAAGGAAGTGGATAAGAAGAAACCTTATGTGTAAGAGGAATATGAAGAAGAATTTAATATTTAAGAGATGGAGAAGAAGAGGAAGAGGCATGTTGCAATTGAAAAAAATTATCTTATAAATCATGATACAAAAAATCTATGACATGGGTTCTTGAATAAGTGATAGTTTGGATATGGGAAAGGAAGGGTGAAGAAATGTCATTCTGAGGTGAATAAATAGGATCATGGTTAGTCAGTACCTCTGAACTACTTGGAGGGGAGGAGGATGGAATAAAGGATGTAAGCAGTGTAGTTGGAATAGTATTAGTGTCTGAGGAGGTGGATTTAGAGATACAATAAGATTCTTAATGATAATAAAACAAAAAGAAATCTATTTTTTATGGTGATCAATGATATATGCATTTCATTCACTAAGATGTGAAATATTAAATTCATGAGAAATTCTAGCCACGTTAGAAAACAAATAGATACATTAATGACATGTTAGGATTGGGTTCACCAAATGATTTAATGAAATTAAATCTTAATTAGAGAACTTAGATCAAATGAGTACAATAGTAAGATGAGATATTTATATTGAAAATACAATAATGTGTGAAAAATAGGGAGATAAGAGTGACCTAGCTTGTATTCAAAGATGTGGGATGATTCTTGCATAGAAAATAAATGGAATAGGTTAGATCTGGAAAAGTTCTACTTCATCTAGAAAAATGGGACCTGAAACTCCATTAGAAAATATTACCCAGTTGAGCACAAGACCTCCCAAGTTCTAGCATTGTGGAAACATATCTTCTTCTAATCTTCTCAGGGTCTAAACTTGTCTTCTTTAACTCTTTATCACATCCAATTTTTTATAGGGTTTCATTGTTTTACATGAACCTACAAAAAAAAAACCTATCTACATGGACAAGTATTAAAAGAACATTATATGGAATAAATAATGCATTTACTTAAGTCAGACTAATCTTGGAGGTCACCCCAGTGTGAATTTCATTGAGTGTTGTACTACATTTCAAACTCTAAGTAGTTCTAGTGTGTGTTAAAATGTATTATCCCATGAAATTAGGTTCTTCTTGTGTGATTCATACAAAGATAGAGGGATATATCTACTTTTCCGCAAAGATGAATGCGTGATATGAAATTTATAAATATCCCCACCTATGAAGTGAATAATACATCCTAAATGTAGTCCTTCACTGTTCCTCTTTTCCAAAATATTAGATATTAAGTAAAATCCCAAGATATTTAGCCTCTAAAAATAGTGATTAAGTCATGTATATATATGATTGCACTATTTGATTTTAGTCAATAAAAACAAAAAGGATGACCCTAAGTGATGGGTAGTAATTTAGAAAAGATAAAAATTAATGTGGCAATTTCAAATTTGAGAAAAGGAGGGAAAATGATAGAAGTACCCAAAGAGGACAGTAGTGCCAGGGAACTCTTATCCCTAATGGGAGGTTGTTTCAAGGATGGTCATAGCATAAAACAAAAAATATAGAGATGGGTCACCCATCATCCAATTTCCATAAGTAAATTTGCCATTCTTGAAAATTAAATGATAATACTATCAAAAGGATAAAACAATGTAAAAGAAAACCATGTTTTTTTGATGTCTAGTTTTCTTAGTTAGGAATAATTGATATAGTGACATAATTGATTATAGTGACTTAGAGCCATAATGTACATAAAAATTGCATGATTTTGTGTCTACATTTTCCCCAACATTATAATAGTAAATGAATATTTTATAGCATAAAGTATATAGGAAGAGTGTACCTTATGGAGAGCTAAAGGGAGTTGTAACCAAAAGATTCCAAATGAGGAATGTAAATCTAATATTTTTCCTCCAAACTTTAATGCTTCCCTATAGATACATTCCATTACTGATGGAGTTGTAATATGTTTTTTTTCCAAAGATTCCAAATGATGGAATGTAAAAGCTATTAAAAACTTGTCGCGAATGATCATTATAAAATAGAGTAATTAGTTCCCTTTCCTAAAGTATGTAACTTGCCATTGATTTTGTTCATTTTGTTCCTCATACTAACCTAAAACTGATTACATATTGCTGGATTTTGGAGAAACCTTTCACTAACAACCTTTTGATCATGTAATGCATGTATTTCTTCCCAAAAGGACAGGACCACCTGAGTGAGACACTGGCAACCATTGTTCATGTCTGTATTGGGTGCTCTTGTCCTACGCTGATTTTAGGCCCATGTCTTATTCCAAACCAATATTTTTATCTCTTTTTTATTATGATTATAGTATGTACTATTTTGTGTCTAGTTTGTAAAATTATGAGATGGTGAAATAGTCACCCAATTATTTTCCCTACTTGTTTGAGGTGTGTGAGATGAATAAAGGCGACTACATCCCACGCGATCAATGTTAAAATTGTTTTACTCATACGAAATATAAATCCCGTAAGGGGAATAGGGAATTTTTTATGGTGAAAAATATATAGCATATTTCATGAGAGATCACAAAAAAATGTGATTGATATTCGATAAGCTCATCATTTCATACATTAAATTTGGCTATTATATAGCCATGATAATAGTAAAAGTACTTGCTATAAAATAGGAAGGATTACTAACAAAGATCATGTGTACATATTGTTTGTTATAACCATATATATGACTAAAAAATATAATAATAACAAACAATGAATTATATTTACCTCATGGTAAATATATTAACAATATAAATAATGTGAGCACTATAATATTTTCCTAACATTCTCCCCCTTCGTGTAAACATGGGGAAAATGTCTATGGTACACTGCACTTTATTTCACAATCAGGTGATTTTCTTTATTATTATATCAAACCAAAAGTTTTTTTTTCCATCGGTTTACCAAAAACCAAGAGTGAGGTGGTTTTCCATTGGTTGACCACAAACCACAAAGGGTTGAAGGTTTTTAAATGGTTTTGTTATCTCTCTGAAGCACACCTTGGTTGAGGGATAATAGAAAGGGTTCTAAGATCGTTTTATTCCCTCATTTATGTAGAAACAATGGAAACACCTCAGGTCTGTGGGTATACCTATTGCTGAGGTAAGTATATGGTATCAAGGCAAATTCTTTATTGATGTATCCTAAACTAATTTTTTTGGTAGTTTTAAGGGTAGAAATATTGTTGTAACTTAAAATGAAATGGGGTGATATACCAATTTAATTAAAGGATTTAACTCAGTACATGCAAAATAAAATTGAAAATAAATTACAAATGCATGAACCAATGGCTTTTAAGTTTGATCCTAAGGAAAACACGTGTGTGTTGACGAAATAAATCACAACAACACATCAACTAACATGCACACGAAGACTATATAGAAAACAAAAAATTTGTAGCAAGGTAGGATAATTAATTTAGGGAATTAACATTCACAAGATCTAATATAAATATACACACCACTGCAAATAATTAGAAAAGAAAAAAATGGTTCTCAATAAAGGGAAAAAGTGAAAAAAATTGCTTTAGCACTCCTACATCCAAAAGGTCCTCCTTTCTCCTTGCTACTACACACAATATATAGCAAAAACTCCTCACCCATCCCCTCCTTAAAATATGTTATATCTTGTACTCACACATGCATGTTAATTTTAGCCTTTATCATGAATAAATGAAGGAATAAAAATAAACATGCAGTTTATAATGATTCATTAATAGCCTTAGATACAAAAATACACTTATTCAAAGTGTAATTGACTATTCTATTTATTAAATAATAAATAAACTTTGGTAAATAAACTAGGTAACAATAGTCTTGGCTTGGTGTGCAAGTATTTTCCAATGTGCATGCAACTTCTTTTTGCCTTTAAGCTAATGATTAAATAACAATATTTAATCCTCTTATGTGACACTTGTATTTTCATCCACTTGCAATGGTATTTTGGTTTTCTTCTCAGTTTTCTCCTTTTGTGATGGCAAGAAAAAATTACATAATATGTAAAAATAATGATTTTAATCTCCACCACTTAGCAAAACTATTCACCCCACTGTGCAGACCACTATGAACACATGTGCAAAAATAATAATACCTTATTTTGTGAAAAATAAGGTAATAGTTCTCCATTATCTGTTCTCCATGATTTTGATGTTGACCCTCTTTATGCATTATTCTTCTTGTCTTTATCTCATCATGACATGTACGTACTTGATGTGGGATTTATTTTGGATTTGGTATTGGCATGTAATAATATTTCTTCTGATCTTGAATAATAATAATCAAATTGTTACTACAACACATCATATAACCTTTGATTAGAAAGGTCACGTGACTTTGGCATATATGTGAAAACTGACCACGATTATTTGGACACAAGACCCATGGCCATTAGCTGGAATATTATGATTTATAATCAACCACATTTGAATTTTTTAGTATCTACTATGATCGGGGCCATAAAATACTAATCATTTGATCCTTGGCATATGCCTCATTTTCATTGACCACCTTTGACTATTCTATAACAATAATATTATCTAACCACATTTTACAAGGTTAATGCAATGATAAATTTAATGGGACCTTGTCCCCCTCTCATGATTTTTAGGCCATTTAATTTTGGCGGAATTATCAACTAAACCCTGGTTAAGTTGATAATAACTCGAAGTTTGTATTGATTTTGTAACTTCATATAATTCGTTGATCTTTGTACCGATTTGATCTTGACTGTTGATTCGTGTGGTACTACAAAATCTAAATTGTTTATCTACTAACCCTTATTGATAGGGTAGTTGGCTGTGGTTAATTTTTTTGATCGTTGGATCTTGTACCTTTATGATCCTCGCCGTTGATTCTTGACTCTTGACAAAGTTTGGTTTGTAAATGGAACCGTTTGATCTTGTTGATTGCATCTTCTCCATTCAATCTTTAAATCAATAATAGAGTTAGTTTTGGAAGGTAATTTATCAAAAGAGCTAAAACCATTCCAACCTAACTCGTTTTCATTGTGCAATGTTGAAAAATTAGGGCAAAAACTTGAAAAATTATGAGAGAACGCCATGAATATGATCTTTGAAGCTCGTTTCCTTGCTTTTTTAGTGTGTGAGGCTCTATAAATTATAGAAATATATATTCTCACCATTTTTTTGAGTTTTGAACTGCTTTTTTTTGGTTGAACTTTGCAAGAATGGTCATCGATTCTTGAGAAGGTAAACTTCTTTGTTTGATTAAACTCTTTTTGTTTCATTTGAGCTCGATTTATTTCATTTGGAAACATTCATCTTGCTTTTGTTTTGAGTTAAATACTGAAAATGTTTTGAATGCTTTGGTTTTGTGCTTCCTGACTCTGCAAATTCACTTTGAATCCCTGAGTTCGAGACTCATACTGGACAATCCGGTATTTCACGCTTTATCATTCAGTTGCTCAAAATTTTGGATTGTTTAATTAGCAATGGTGACTTTTAATTTATTTATCTAAAAATATTTAAATATTTGATAAAGTCTGGAACGACTGTAAAAAGATGAAGCATTTTCTTTCTTCCTTCACTTGAAAATTTGATAAAACCTATAGGGTATTTTGAAACTTTTGTATTCTTTTTTTCATCGTGTAAACCTTGCCTCTATTTTTATTTCACTATAAACCAATACTATTGTATTTTGATGCATTATGTGCATGGAAATTATAACTGCGAGCTTGAAACATCTTCTATGTATCTTTATTTATCTCTTATCTTGGCTTCAGTTGAAGGTTTCAATAATATCTCTCTGAAATAGATAAGTTCCTACCGTATTATTGAATATTCCTATGAAAATTTAAGAAAACGAAAAGCCATGGAAGTTTAATTATTTCTAAATCAAAATTTTGATTGTTTTCAAGCTTTGAGTTTGAGTCATGGGTGTTTCTAAGTGTAATGTTATCTTATTTCATGTTCAAAAACCTTAGAGTTATGTTTATGCTCATTTATTCATATTTCTCGTCTAAAAGCTAAAAATGTATTTTATGACCTTTTTATTTACTTTGTGTGTATGGAATCATCCATTGCATTAACTTATTTTACTGGAAATGAATCTTTTGTCTATTATTTCTTCCCTCTAATTAATGTTGGAAATTCATTCTACTCTTTGAAAATAATTTTGATTTTGTGATCTCATGCATCAAGGACTCTGTACTTTAGCTGCATAATGTGGAAAAATTCCTTTGATGAACTTGAATCCCTTAGCAAAAAAGTTAGTGCTTATTCTTGATCATCCATTTCCTTTTCTGTTTGATCTTCTACTATTTATCTTCTTGGATGATGATTCTAAAAATTCTTTGTGGCATATTTCATCCTTCATGAACCATTTAGTGGATGCAATCTGTGGAGTTGGAAGCACTTGTCATCCATTTGAAACGGTATTTGTTTTTGATTTCTTTGTGTTGATCACCATAACGAATTTTGTCTGCATTACCCATAACTCTGAATTTTCCTTTATGTATGTCTTTTGTATGGATATATAAAGGAATGAAATGCTAACGTCCTCTAGATTTAAAACACATCCATTTGAGTTTAGACTTTACATCCTCTTGTCCATTGATTCTCAAATTTGTACTTGCTGTGGATTCTTAAGTGAACTTTCCTATCAGTTGGTTTGAAAATGGTCAACTCTATAAAATGAATCTTTGGACATGGAAACACAAAAGGTAGTCTTCTTTAATCATAAAAGTAGCTCTAAATTATCCCTTTGTGGCTCTGAATGAAGGATTGTAGATATTTGTTGCTATTATTGATATTACTAATCATTAAGGCATGTTTCTTTTGATTGAGTTGATATCTTTTGTGTTTAATGCATAGCTTTTATGTTTGACTGTAATTTCATCTCTGAAACCTAAAGCAACTCCTTTTTTTTTGCTATAGCTTTGATTTTATCCTTTGCATCTTAAAATTATCTTCAAGATATGACTGGTGCTTTCTTATGAAAATTTACAATCTAGTTTTGTTTTATCATTAAAATCTTGCTTTTGTCATTGTTATTCTTTGAGTTATGTGCACTGATTGCAATCTATATTTGATAATACATAATTTGAATGTTATTCTTGTACAATTTTTACCTACAAAATTAATCAAACAATTATAAAACAATAGGATTTTTTGCCTCTCTTGTATTTCATAGGGTTTCTTTTCTGTCTGTCATAATTGTTGTGAATGTTATGAGCTTTTACAAGATATTATTTTCTCAAATCTACATCTCCTACTTTGATGTACCTTGTGCTTTTTTATCTTAAATGATTCATTTTCTTGAAACTAGATAGCACATGAGTACAAATTAAACCTTGATCTCAACAATTGATATATTTTTCTCTTTTGTTCTTCGGGTAAACTGTAGTTGTTGGTGGATGTAAAAGACAATAATGGAGCTAGAACTAAAGAAATGAATACTATGAGAAAAATTGAGACAATGATGGTTTTCTTCTATAGTCATTTTTTTTAGCTTTATGCACATATACCATTTATTGCGATAATAATAAGTTACATCCCACAACTTATTTGTGAAACATTGAAATTCCTAATGAGTAAATTATATTATTTTTTTAATTGAGTTATGTACTTCATTTTACTTTCAACTTTTATAATATGTAATGATTGTACAATAAATTAAACAACTGAATAACATACCTAATAAAAATTAATCATAGGAATAGATAAAACTGAAAGTACCTGTAACTTAAAATGAACTCTCATCCATGAAAAACAGAAACTATGTTTGTTGTTTTTGAGTCCAACTTCTCAGGTATACATCTATTTCAACCTTCCTCAAGGTTATACTTTAGTTCTTCAGGGCTTTTGTGCAACTTTGATGAAGGTGAACATGGAATAACAACATACATGAGGTGTTGCATTCTAAAACAACACACATAGCTGAATTTTTCTTTGTTGATCCACTTACTGCAACTTAAAACCTTTAAGAAAATGTATGTCTTCCCCTTAGTTAGGTTCATTCATCAATTTATTCACTCGGAAAACAAACTTTCGAGTTTGCCATATTTGCACAAGTGTAAAAATTGTCAACTTTTTTGGAAATCCTGTGGGGAAAGCTGCCTGTTATCTTGTAGACAAGTTCCTTGCTCTTGTCCATTGGGCATGGAGTCAAAAACATAAAACAAAAATCTTCTCTTTTCTAAAATACTGACCTTTGTGAAAAACAAACTAAATCTAGGAAAAGATTTCATAAACCATATCATGTGTATGACTGCACTTATTGAATTGAAAAATAATGTGCATGAACTACATTTATTGAAAATGAAATCCTAATCTACCATACTCTAACCAGCAGCAAACTAAATCTAAATGAAACCTAAAATAGGCTGCGAAAAGTAGTTACTCTTTCTCATAAATTGAGGCCATGAACTCCACTTGTAAAATAGGTAACATGATAGAGCTCAATAGAAGACATGTACCTTTAATTTGTTTAGAAAATCAGTCCAATAGCTGAGGAACACTTATATCTCATTTTCCACCTGCAATGAATCTAAAACTCACTTTTGTGCTCTAAGACATGCATGAAATATGGCACTGTTGTAACTGGCTGACAATCAGTCAGGTACTTGATAGGAGATGGCTTCCTTAATGAAAATAAACTGACTGTCTTGATCTAATATGTTTCGTATCCTTCCATATTATCACTAAGCATAATTTGAAGCTGATTTGAAAGTTGTTTTCCTTATGTAAATTGCTCTATTGTTTCATTTCCATCTATGGACTTGTTTTGAATCTGATTTGAACATGTTTCATCTTCACAAGATGCTGTACCACAACTGTCATCACTGATTCTACCCCTTGATAATTTTTATTCAACACAAAATCTATAAGATCCGATTCAACAAATTTTTATGCATAAGATCTAATCTAGACAACATGTTGTCCTAATATATTCTTCTATAAAAATAATTCTTCCATAAGAGGAAAGAAAGGATCTGCATCCAAAGGAACTTCCTACTCTTTTTCAAGTGTAGAAGAGACTTTAGCAACAAGAGGCTCTATATAATGGAAGACAAATGATGAGACTATGAAATCAGTGAGTTTTAAAGGTTGTTCTGTACCAATGCAATATTCCTACTCTAACAAGAAATCAGCCTCTTTGAGCTGTTGTTTTTCATCTATTCTGATTGATTTTATCTGTTTATCATTTAGAATAAGGTATTTCAAGATGAAAACATGTTGCTCATGCACCAAATATGTAGATTCATTATCAAATTTGACCTGAAATTCCTCTTCATTTGAAACTAACTTAACATGTTCAGATGAGAGTAAAAGCTAAGATGAATCATTGAATGGTATGATTATGGTGCCTCCATTCACACTATACTCAGAAAATGTAGTTTTTTGATCATATTTGCCATGGTTCTTATCTGTTGTAAAATTGAACTATACCTTTTGCATGGGTTCTTTTTTTAAGTCTAGAATATTATGAAACTGGAACTTAGAACACCATTGCTGCATGTTCTGGAAAACATCTAGCCTGTTGTTTTCATTAGTTAGCTACCCATCCTTGACAATATTATTATATTTTTCTACATGAATTGATAATACAGATGGAGGATGAAGAGTGTGCTTGATTTGAGCTTCAACTAGTAATTTTTGAACAAGAGAATGGGGTATAAGGTTTGTATTTGAAACAAATATCGAATGAAAGTTTTTAAACATATATTTTCTTTTAGTACATGGCTATGGAATGGAAAGAGCATAATTTCCAGTATCTTGAAAAATTTGGAATTGATTAATGGGCTAGATTGGTGGGCAAGGAGGGTCTATGGGTACTAGATTCTGATAGGGAAGATAAGTGGGAACATCCCATTGACAGGGATCATCAACCTAATGCCTATAATTCTTCACTACTTGTAAAGATAAAGCTAAATTATTCATTTGATTAATAGTTTCATGTATTAATTCAAGCCTTTGTTAAGGACTAAACCAGCTAGGTATAAGACCTCCCCATTGACAGGGTTTTCTAAGACTAGGTTGTTTAGCATGTAATCTTTGCATCAACTTCACTTTCAGCACTTCCATGATCTGATCTATTTCATGAATTTTTTTGTCAACCTTTTCATCATGTGAAAAATCTTCATAACCTTAGTTTAGGACAATATAACCATTATCATATTGGTAATTATATTGATGTGTAGGGTTTGGGTTTTGGGAATATTCATTATGATGGGGGTCATAAAGTTGATATGAATGGGAATATGGATGATAAGACTCTAGATATGTTTCATATAGCTCTTGTATAGAAGCATTCCATTGAAGGAATTGATATCATGATTGCATGAACTCATAAAATATGTGAAAAAGGAAAAACAGGTCTACTAGTCATGAAATTTGGTTTAAAACAACACAATAATAGATATGATTTTCTTGAAAAATACCTTAAAAATATGCAGCTAAAAAAATTGATAATGATGAATAAGTGTCTACACTAGTAAGAAAATAGATTTACAGAGTTACCAGATTAATTCTAGTCTTAAATATTCAATTGTTTGAATTCATCAATAGTAGTTCTTGTCCTAGCAATCGTGCCAAAAAATGGTACGCATAGTGATTGATCTATTTCAATGATGGAACACCTTCGAAAAGTAAAACTTTAATCTTATGAAGTCTCATTGGGTGTGCCAAAAATTATTATCTCTGAGAAGCACACCCTAGTTAGAGGGATTACAGTCAGAGGTTCTAAGCTCATTTCTATCTCTCCATCACTTCTGTAAATACAATGGAAACATCTTATGGTTTATGGGTATACCTATTCTTGAGGTGAGTCTCCAGTATCAAGGCCAGTTCCTTATTGATGTATCCTAAAACTATTTTGCTGGGTTTTTTGGAGTTTTAAGGGTAAAAATATTGTTATAACTAAAATTAAAATGGGGTGATACACCAAAATGATTGAGGGATTTGACTATCTACATGCAAAACAAAATTGAGAAAAAATTGTAGATTCACAAACCAATGGGTTTTCAATATTAATCTTAAGGAAAACACTTATATGTTGAATGGAATAAATCACAACAACACAATAGCTAACATGCACACTAAGACTGTATAGAAAACACAAAATTTACAGCAAGGTAAGATAATTAATTTAGGAAATTAACATTCACAAAAGGTAATAGAGAGATACACACTACTACCAATAATTGGAAAGGTAATAACTGATTCTCATTCAAGGGTAAAAACTAGAAAATAATAAGCTTCAACACTCCTACATCAAAAAATTACTCCTTGTGCCTTACTAGTGTACACAATATATAGTAAAAACACTTCTCCCAAACCCTCCTAAAAATAGGTTGCAGCCAGTACTCGCCAATGCATGTTAATTTTAGCATTTATCACGAATAAATAAACAAATAAAAATAGCCACACAATTTACAATGAGGCATTAATAACCTTAGTTAAAAAAATACACTTAGTTAAAGTACAGTTCTACTCTATTTCATGAAAATAAATAAATTTCAGTGAATAAATTAGCTAACAATAGTCTTTTCTTGGTGTCAATCCTTTCCAATGTGCATGCGACTTATTTTTTGTTTTGAGGTGATGATTAAATAATAATATTTATTCCTCTTATGTGACACTTGTATATTCATCCACTTGGAATGGTATTTCTGTCTTCTTCTCAGTTTTGTCCTTTTGTGATAGCATGCAAAAATTACATAATGTGTAAAAACAATGCCTTAAATCTCCACCACTTAGAAAAATTATTCACCCCACTGTGGGAACCACTATGAGCACATGTGCGAAAATAATAATACCTTATTTTGTGAAAAATAAGGTAATAGTTCTCCATTATCTATTCTCCACCCTTATGATGTTGACCCTCTTTATGCATTATCCTTCATGTCTTTAGCTCATCATGGCATGTACATACTTGATGGGGGATTGTTTTTGATTTGGTATTGGAATGTAATAATATTGCTTATGATCTTGAATAATAATAATCAATTTTTTATCACAACACAGCATACCGCCTTTGATTAGAAAGGACACGGGACCTTGGCATATATGTGAAAACTGACCATGATTATTTGGTCACAAGATCCATGAACATTAGCTAGCATATTATGATTTATAATCAACCACCTTTGATTTTTTTTGTATCTAATATGATCAGGGCCATCAAATATTAATCATTTGATCCTTGGAATATGCTTTGTTTTCATCAACCACCTTTGACTATTATGTAGCAATAATATTATCTGACCATCTTTTGCAAGGTCAATGCAATGATAAATTTAATGGGACCTTGTCCCCCTCTCACGATGCTTAGACCCTTTCTTGTCAGTGGCATTATCAACTAAACACTAGTTAAGTTGATAATAATTTAGAGTTTGCATTGATTCTGTGGTTTCATCTCATTCATTAATATTGTACCAATTTGATCTTGACCGTTGATTTGTGTACTTTTAAATCTGGATTGTTGATTTTTTAACCCTCGATGAATGGGTAGTTGGTTATGGTTAAGGTTTCTGATTGTTAGATCCTGTACCTTTATTATCATCACTGTTGATTATTTACTCTTGACTGAGTCAGGTTTGTACCTGGCACCATTCGATCTTATTGATCACATCTTCTTCGTTCGATCTTTAACTCACTGATAGAGTTGGTTTTAAAAGGTGGTTAGTCAAACGAGCTAAAACCATTCCAACCTAACTCATTTTCATTGTGTAATGTTGAAACATTAGGGTGATGCCCTGGAAAAGTCATCTCAAGCCGCCATGAATCTATTCTTTGAACCTAGTTTCCCGGCATTTTTAGTCTCTCAGGCTCTATAAATTTGAAAATTATATATTATTGCCATTTTTGTGAGTTATGAACTACTCTTTTTGGTTGAACTTAGAAAGAATTTTCATCATTTATTGAGAATGAAAACTTATCCTTTTGATTCAACTATGTCCCTTTAATTTGAGCTCAATTTATTTCATTTGTAACCATTCATCTCTCTTTTCTTTCGAGTCAAATACTGAATTGTTTTTTAATGCTTTGGTTTTGTGCTTCCTGATTCTGCAACTTCACTTTTAAACATTTAGTTCGAGACTTGTTCTGGGTAATCTATTTTTTCATGCTTTATCATTGAGTTTCTCAAAAGCTTCGAATATTTGAATACCAATGATGAGTTCTCATTTTTTTCTATGAAAATATTTTAAAATTTGATAAAGTCTAGAACAACTGTAAAAAAATGAAGCATTGTCACTCTTCCTTCACTCAAAAAATGGATGACACTTACTATGTATTTGATAAAATTTTCATTCTTTTTTTTTACCATGTGATCTTTGACTCTATTTTACTTTCACTACAAACCAATTTTGTTGTATTTTTATGTCATTTTTGTATGGAAACTATTACTGTGAGCTTGAAATACGTTATGGGTATCTTTATTTTTATTTTGTTTCAACAAGATATCATTGAAATAGATAAGTTTCATCTGTATTATTTAATTTTCTTGCGAAACTCTAAGAAAACGTGAAGCCATGGAAGCATAACTATTTCTAAGTCGAACTGTTGATTGTTTTTGACCTTTGAGTTTGACTCTTGGGTGTTTCTTAATGTAATTTTATCTTATTTCCTGTTAAGAAAACTCAGAATTCTGTTTCTAATAACTTAGTCATATTGCTCATCTAAAAATTCGAAATGTGCTTTATGACCTTTGCATTTACTTTTTGTGTAAGGAATCATCCTTTGCATTCACTAATTGTATTGGAAATGAATCTTTTGTCTATTATTTCTTCCCTATACTTAATGTTGGAAATTCATTTATCCTCTCTGAAAAACATTCTGATTTCATGTTCTCCTGTATTGAAGACTCTATAATTTAGTTGCATGCTATGGAAATATTTCTTTGATGAAATTGAATTCCTTAAAAAAATTATGTGCTTATTCTTGATCATCCATTTACTATACTATCTTATTAATGGCATAAATCCCATTTCCTTTTCTGTTTGATATTCTACTATTTATCTTTTTGGTTGATGATTCTGAAACTTCTTTGTGGTGTGTTTCATCCTTCATAAACCATTTATTTGATGCAATTTGGAAAAGGGATGGATTTTCATACATGTGATACTTTTGTTTTCCATGGCTGAGAGATCTCATTTTTCAATTTTTTTGTAGTAATCTTATGAAGCTTGGTATTCTTATTATTTAAGATCAACAAAAACAATGGTGCTAATAACATAATTAGAGTGATTGCCTCCTCTTTTCCATGTTTCATATGGGACTGTATCTTACGAAATCTCTATCAGTGAGGTTTTTATTCAATGCAAATTGTGTTTGAATGGCCTGATGGTTGCCTTTTGTATTCATCAATCTTTAACTTCTTCTTTACTTGAATGAAGGATTGTACTTATTTTCTGTTATTGTTAAGATCACTAATCATTCACGCATATTCCTTTTGATTGAGTTGAAATATTTTCTGTTTAATGCATATCTTTTAATTTTGACTGTAATTTCATCTATGAAACTTGAAGCATCTCCTTTCTTGTAGATGTAGCTTTGATTTTATCCTATGCATTTGAAAATTATCTTTCAGATCTAAATGATGTTTTTCTATGAAAATATGTAATATAGTTTTGTTTTATCTGCAAACTCGTGCTTCTGTACTTGTTATTGTTTGAGTTTTGTGCACTGATTGCAATCTATATTTGATAATAAAGAATTTAAATGTTCTTCTTCTGCAACATGTACTTGCACACTTAATCAAACGTTAGAAAACAATAGGATTTTTGGCCTCTCTTGTATTTCATAGTCTTACTTTTCTTTCTTTTCTATCTGTCATGATTGTTGTGAATGCCATGAGCTTCTCAAGATATTATTTTCTCAAATATGCATCTATTACTTTGATGTACCTTGTGTTTTTTTAATCTTAGATGATCCATTTTCTTGAAACTGGATAGCACATGAGTACAAATTAAACCTTGAGCTCAAAAGTTTTTATCTTTTTCTCTTTTTTTATTTAGGAACACTGTAGTTGTTGGAGGATGCCGAAGAAAGTGATGGAGCTGGAACTGAAGCAATGAAGAATAGGAGAAAATCCAAGGCAATGATGGGTTTCTTCTATACTCTTTTTCTTTAAGCTCTATGCACATGTACCACTTATTTCGATAATCATAAGTTACATCCCACGACTTGTGCGAGAAACATTGAATTTCCTAATATATAAATGGTTATTATTTGTGTAATTGAGTTTTGTACTTTGTTTTACTTTCATATTTTTTAATTTTTAATGATTGTACAATGAATTAAACAACTTAATAACATATTTAATAACACTTAATCATAGGAAATAGTCTAATTCATAGTACATGTAACTTAAAATGAACTCTTAGACATGCAAACAATAACTATGTTTGTTATTTTTGAGTCCAACTTCTCATGTCTGCCGTTCTTTCCATCTTCCTCAAGGTTGTATTTTAGTTCTTTGGAGCTTTTGAGAAACTTTGATGAAGGTGAACATGGAATACTGGCATACATGAGGTGTTGCATTCTACAACATCACCCATGGATGCATTTTTCTTTGGTGATCCACTTACTACAACTTAAAACCTTTAAGAAATTGTATGTCTTCCTATTAGTTAGGTCCATTCATCAATTCATTCAATCGAAAACAAAGTTTCCAGTTGCCCATTTTTACACAAGTGTAAAAATTGTCAATAGGTTTACCTACAACCATATTGCGATGTGCTAGTGAATCTTTTAGCTCTCATTATAGTTGCTTTTCAAGAGATTACATATCAAATCCATCATAGGGAAAACATATCATCCCACACATACAAACTAAGCATTGTTTCTCTCTCCCCCATAATGTAAAGTCTCAATAACACATTATTCTAAAAGTAGAAACACTACAAACTGAAGCGTACCACCCACAAGTGGAAGAAAAACACAACTAAAACAAAATGTGCCACCAAACCTTTGATGCGGCCCTATTGTTGGCGACTAACGAGAGGTCGTGATTGATCTACTAACTCTGATGCCTCCTTCCTTCAGTTTCATGCTATTAGTTCAACCGAATTTGAGTATGAAGCTCAAATTATAACTTGGATGTCGGTTTCAGCCAAAAATGCATGTGTGAGGCAATTTTTTTTTACAATTTTTAACCACTTTGACTAACAAAACACTGTATGATTTGACAAACCATACGACAAAAAAATTTAATTACAATATGACAATGAATCTAACATATTATCAAAGTTTTTTTTGGCACAATGACCCACAAAATGATAACTCAATGCAATATGGGAGACACTATGATTGACACGTGAACATTGAAAACAAACCTTATACCACCTAAAAAACAATAATTCCCAAAAATATGTAACATTATATTAATAAATGTTTTGATGACGAATACCAACTCAAACTAAAACATTATACCTAACTAAAATTTTAAAAACAGTGAACAAGATATATACGACACGAATATGGGAATTAAACCAATATTTACAATATAAAATACGTTTGACTTTTAAATAAAATCAGCTATGAAAACTCAGAAGTTACTTTCACTTGATGATTAAAAAATTCTTTCACTAAACAGTTTTAGAGGAGAATTCATCAAATTTTGACACATTAAAAAACAATATGACCTTATCCTGAGATTGCTAGCTCTATAGGTAAGCTGTTGATCCACGAGGAATGTAAGGACGTGGGAGAATAAACCGTCCCTTGAAGTGTCAGTGTCGATCCATAATCCATATTGTGATTGGCGCATGAATATAAAATCAGCAGATCCATGGAGAGCATGCAAGAGTGTGATGTAAATCAGAATTTACATGAAACCAAAAGTTTTGACGTAGGTTTTCATTTTAAGGAGACGTATTGAACTATCTGATTGATAAATCATAACATAGAGGTCGCAAATCTCGACTTGTGGAGGTCTATACATAATTTAAATGTAGAGGAGGATGAAATGAGATTAATACATATAATCCCCAAAGCATCTAAATTTTACAGCGCTATCAGGTGGATGTTCGTGCACAATAACTGTCAGAAGTCAAAAATATGTGGCATGAAAATGTGGAGACGATTAAAAGAGGATTGGATGTTGCAATTCATGCACAATGTAAATTCCAATGCAACATTTGCATAGCCAATACTGCAAAAAGTTGAGATAATATTGATGTAAATTAGGTCCACCAGTATACTGGTGATTGCAAGAATTTAATCCATAGGGAAACTATGATTAACATGAATATGCTTCATAAAAATTCTAGAATCCCACATCACTCTGATACCAACTGAAAACAATATAGCATATTTGCAGAGAGATCACAAAAAAATGTGAATTACATTCAATAAGCTCATCATTTCATATATTACATGTGGCTATTTTATAACCATGATAATAGTAAATTTACTTCCTATAAAAATACGAAAGAATACTAATAAATAACGTGCAAATATATTTTCTGTTATAACACTAGTATACACGACTAACAAATATACAAATTACAAAAACTGAATTATAGTTATCTTATGGTAAATATCTTAACAATATAAATAATGTGAACACTATAATATTTTCCTAACACATGGTAACTACCATGACACATGTGAAAAAATGGGAAAGGATATCCAAAAATGTTAGTCACAAAGAAACATGACATGATCCAATAGAAACTCATAAAAACATGTATTAACATGTAAAACGACACGAGGAGTAGTTGGTTGAATACATGGAACACCACTAAGTATGTTGTGTTGGAAATTCAAATCAGAATTTAATGTGCAACTAATATTTGACTTCCCAGATTTAGTTCCCTGACATATCAGATTTGCATTTAATTATGGTTGTTGCACATTTACTTTTTGGTTGTTTATTCTCCCTGATTATCTCTTGTCAGAGATTTTGTGTTGACTTGCAAGGCAAGTTTTTTGTGTACGAGTTTATTATTAATGCATTATGTTTTATTGGGAGAAGTAGAAAGAAGGAAAAAGAAGAAGAAAGGAAGAAGAAGAAGAAGAAGGAGAAAAATCAGATTTGGGAGAAGAAGAAAAATGCGCAGTCCCAACTCAAGCCTGGACTGGTTTTGTTGAATGAATTCCTTCATTTTCAATGTTGTTAATGTATGAATGAATGTTGTGTGTGCAGTTGTAGCTGCTGTTCATTATTGACAAATATATATGTATTGCTGAAGCAATTTGTTTCCCAAATCTCTGTTATTTGCAACCAAAAGTGTTATGTTATTTTTCTGTTATAAATTCATGTAGCTTCTCATTTTCCCCCTATCTTGGATCCTTTAAATCCACTGCGTTTTATTTTCTATTGCTGCACAAAGATTCTGTAGATTCTGTAGACTCTGTAGTTTCCGTACATCCTCGTATTCCCTTCATATGGTATCAGATCTTGGCTAAACCCTTCTTCTATTTCATTTCTGGGTTTTTAGTTTTTTTCATTTGACAGCCATTCATGGCTTCTACATCTGGCGCATCGCTGGTTAGTGTGCAAACTCTGATTTTCACAGGAAAGAACTATGAGTATTGGTCTTTGGCCATGAAAGCTTTGTTTTGGTCTCAAGACATTTGGGAAATGGTTGAAAACAATTACTAGGAACCAGCAGACCAGGCAGCATACAATGCTCTTACGCAAGCTCAAAAGGACGTCTTGAAGGAACAGAGGTAGAAGGATGGGAAATAACTATTTTATATCCATCAAGCAATGCATGAGAGCATACTCCCAAGAGTCGCAGCAGCAAAGCAAGCCAAGGAAGTATGGGACACACTTCAAATTGCATATCAAGGTATGGACAAGGTTAAAACTGCTAAATTACAGCTCCTTAGAAGAGAATTTGAAAATTTATCAATGAGAAACTCAGATTCAACAGTGTCTTTCTTTACTCATGTTGTTGGTCTGATAAATCAAATGAAGTCCCATGGAGAGGTCATACAGGATAGGAAGGTTGTTGAGCAGGTACTTAGAAGTGTCCCTTCTAAATTTGATGTTGTAGTTGTGGCTCTAGAGGAAACCAAAGATTTGAGCCAATTTAGTGTTGATGAACTACATGACTCTCTTATCAATCATGAATATAGACTGAATAAATCAAATAGTTTAGTTGAATAGATCATGAATCGTGGAAGAGGAAGGAGGAATTTCAGTCCTAGAGGAAGAGGGAGAAGTTCTCCTAGAAGTGGACATAGTAGCAGTTATGCAAATGCTCATGGTAGAGGTCAAAATAAGAATTTCAATCACCCAAGTGGCCAAAGATTCGACAAATCACACATTCAATGTCACTATTGTAAGAAGTTTGGGCATTATGCTCATTAATGCAAGAAAAAACAATATGATCAGCAGAAGCAAGGTCATAATCAGTCAAGTAGCACTCCCTCAGGCAGCATGTTCATTGCATGCACTAAGATTGCTAAAGCAATCCCTACAAACTCTTCAGTTGAGTGCAATGTTGTTCAAGAAATCCCATGTGACATATGGTATTTAGATTTGGGTTGTAGTAATCACATGACAGGTAATAAAGATTTGTTTTCTAGCTTGGAAGAATCAGTTCAAGCTGATGTTACACTTGGTAACAACAAAAAAGTCACTGTTTCGGGTAAAGGTACGGTTAATATTTTAACCAAAAAGGGGGAGGCAAAATTTATGCCTAATGTATATTATGTTGTTGGTCTAAAACACAACTTGATGAGCATTGGACAGCTGATACAAAAGGGTTATAGAGTGTACATGGAAAATAATGAGTGTGTTATTTTGGACAAGCTTCCAAGCAATATGCTTATTGCCAAGGTACAAATGACTGTAAACTGCAAGTTTCCGTTAAAAATAAGGCCATATATGAAAGGAAAAATAACTCAAGCTATTCATGAGACACATACTATAAATTCTGGAGCATCTTTTAAGGTAGAAGATACAAAATCAGCTACGGAAAATTTCAACACAACTACGAAAATGTTCAAAACAGCCATAAAAAGGTTCAAGAAAGCTACGGAAATGTTCAAGACAACTACGTAATTTTCCAAGACAGCTCCGGAAATGTCCAAGACAGCTACGGAAATTGCAAGAACAGCTCCAAAGAGGAAAATGATGTTTCTATAGAAACTCAAGCAGTGTTTCAATCAGTGGTAAAGGATGATTCTTGCCTTTGGCATTTTAGATTTGGGCATTTATATTTTGGAGCATTGAAATTACTACATATGACGAATATGGTAAAAGGTTTGCCATTAATTCAGAAACTGGAAAGAGTTTGTGAAGGATGTATTATGGGAAAACAACATAGAGAGTCATTTCCGGTTCGGAAGGCAAATAGAGCTACAACTCCACTTGAGATTGTGCATTCAGATATTTGTGGGCAAATGCAAACATCGTCTATAGGAGGCTGCACTTATTTTCTTACTTTTATTGATGATTTCACAAGAAAAACTTGGGTTTTCTTCTTGAAACACAAATATGATGCATTTTCTTATTTCCAGCAATTCAAGGCACTTGGGAGAAGCAAAGCGGCCACTACATCAAGGTTCTAAGGACAGATATAGAGGTGGTGAATTTATATCTAATGAATTTATAAATTTTTGCAGATCTCATGGCATACACAAGAAATTTACATCCCGCTATACATCTCAGCAAAATGGTGTGGCGGAGAGGAAGAATCAAACAATTATGGAGATGGCTCGTAACATGATGGCAGCCAAACATCTACCAAATGAATATTGGGCTGAGGCAGTGGCAACTGCTATTTACATCATGAATAGGTGCCCAACAAAGAGCGTAAGAAACAAAGTCCCTCAAGAGGCTTGGACAAGTACGAAACATAGTGTTTCTCATATGAAGGTATTTGGATGCATAGCATATGCGCATGTTCTAGATGAGTTGAGAAGGAAGTTAGATAATAAAGGATAAAAATATATATTTGTTGGTTACTCAGAGGAAACAAAAGCATATAAGTTGTTTGATCCTATCAATAGGAAAGCTATAATCAGATGTGATGTTCAGTTTGTGGAGGATGAAGAATGGGATGGAAGCATAGAGAGGATTTTCATAATTGTAGCTGTTGTCCCAAATGATAATATGGTAGATGAAGCATTTCCAACACCAAATATAACTCAAACAATAGCTCCTTCCAATCCTGGGATGGTATTACAAGTTCCAGCTCAAGCTACACCTTCATTCACACCGAGGAGATCTTCAAGGTTGTTGTCAACACCAACAGGACAACAAACTTCACAAGCATCTACACCGGCATCTACATCACTTGGTATCCTTGGAGCAACACTATCTAGCACTCCAAGTAGTTCTTCATCTCCGGATCCAACTCTAGCAAGCATGATGCCATGAAAAACAAGGAGTTTGAGTGAGTTGTATAATGTTGACAAAACTAATTCATTTTCATCTTTTGCTTTATTTTCTCATATTGATGATCCATTAACATTTGAAGACGTTGTGAGAAGTGATATATGGGCAAAAGCCATGGATGAGGAGATTGAATCCATTGAGAAGAACCAAACATGGGAGTTGATTGATTTGTCGGAAGGCAAAGATCTAATTAGTGTCAAATGGATTTATAAGACTAAACAAGATGCTGATGGGAAAGTGCAAAAGCATAAAGAAAGGCTAGTTGCAAGGGGATTTACACAACAGCCTGGTATAGACTTCAATGAGACATTTGCTCCTGTTGCTCGGTTGGATACAGTTAGGACTATTTTAGCTATTGCTGCCCACAACAAGTGGACTGTATATCAAATGATTGTTTGCTTGATGTAGAGTCTAATCTTTATGGCTGCATTTCTACATGGCTATTTAGAGGAGGAAGTGTATGTGGAATAGCCACAAGGATGAATATTATGTACAATGTAAGTCTGATTTCAAGGTTTATGGAGTCTCTAAAAGACTCACATTGGCAGGCCAGTAAGAGGATATTGAGGTATGTAAGTGGTACAAAGAATTTTGGTATTTTGTATTCCACTTCAGATGATTTCAGTCTTGTTGGGTACACTAATAGTGACTATGGAGGCAGAATAGATGATAGGAAAAGTACTTTTGGGTATACTTTTCACTTTGGTACAGGTGTTGTGTCATGGGCATCGAAGAAACAACCCATTGCAACTCTTTCTTCAGTTGAAGCTGGGTATGTGGCAGCCACTAGTGCTGCATGTCAAGCTATTTGGATGTGAAGGATGTTGAAAAATTTGATGCATGATCAAAAGGAAGCCAGTTCAGTATTCTGTGATAACAGTTCAGCCATAGCATTATCTAAAAATCATGTGTTTCACAAGAGAACTAAGCATATTGATATGAGGTATCATTTTATCAGAGAGCTTGTAAGAAACAAAGAAATTTGTCTTGATTTTTGCAGGTCTAAAGATCAGCTGGCTGACATATTTACAAAATCACTAGCAAAAGAGACATTTGAGTATTTACGAAGTGGCTTAGGAGTTTGTGACTTTGTACAAGTTAGAAGCTCCGGAAAACTGTAAGTTAGCTACGGAAATGCTACAACAATTTTTGAACAAACTTGATTCATATTTCCATGATCTACAACTATTCATAATTAAGGGGGAGTGTTGGAAAATCAAGTCAGAATTTATTGTGCAACTAATATTTGTATTTTCCATATTTAGCTCATTGACATATTAGATTTGCAATTAATTAGGACTGCTGCACATTTATTTTTGGTTGAATATTCTCCTTAATTATTTCTTGTCAAAGATTTTGTGTTGACTTGTAAGGAAAGTTTTTATGTAGGTGTTTTATTATTAATAACACCTTGTTTTATTGGGAAAAGTAGAAAGAAGGAAAAAGAAGAAGAAGAAGAAGGAGAAAAATCAGATTTGGGAGAAGAAGAAAAATGTGCAGTCCCAGCTCAATTCTGGACTGGTTTTGTTGAAAGAATTCCTTCATTTTCAATGTTGTTAATGTATGAATGAATGTTTTGTGTGCAGCTGTAGCTGTTGCTCATTATTGACAAATATATATATATTGCTAAAGCAATTTGTTTCCCAAATCTCTATTATTTACAACCAAGAGTGTTATGTTATTTTACTGTTATAAATTCATGTAGCTTCTCATTTTTCCCCTGTTCTGGATCCTTTAAATCCGCTGCATTTTATTTTTTATTGCTGTCCAAGGATTCTGTAGATTCTGTAGACTCTGCAGTTTCTTTAGATCCTGGTTTCGTTTCCCTTCATGTTGCAAGACACTCAAATCCTTCAATCTTGCTAAAGAAAAGACACACAATCAAGCATAAGGAATAGGCTTCAAATAATGACAATAAAGACATAAGCATATACAAAGTTTATCAAAATCAAATAACTTGTAAGAAAGCCTGCAATATAAATGCTACATATGAGGTAATCATTAGCATGTTAGAAAAAATGATAGTTTTAAAAAAATTTATGCAGCTGAGAATACAAATGAAATTATTAGGAATTGTTATGATAGAACATGTTGGGAAATATTAGTTATTGTGAACATTAAATAATTATATGCTAAATAATGTGACGTTATTTACAACTCACGTTGATAATCTCACATGAGACTAGAGTATATTTTTTGGGATCCACCAAATGTGTTGACTCCATCTATATAAGAGTGCAACACTCTATATATTGTAAAATTTATTTTGTAAATAAGCATCTATTGATTCAACGTCTCACATATATTGAACAAATCCTCCTATGAATTATTGATTTGAGTCTTATTTTTTGATGTTATTTTTATCAGATTCACAGACTTTGACTAGTTTTAACATCTGGTATCAGAGCGAGCACATTTCCTGTGAATAAATAGATGGAATAGTGGATCTATGTCTCTTAGTTTTGTAGAATAGTGGTGTGTAGATCTATATTGATCAATTCGAATACAAGAATGCTGTTCTAACCTTCGATGCATAAAAGTTGTTTTGGAGGATATAATCAATGAACAGGTTATAGAAATGTGACAACATATTGACATTATTTTTGTACATGCCAAATAATTCATCTACGTAGATTCTGAAAATACTCGTACATTATATGGAAATAAGTCTCGCCTTTCAAATATGTTGCGATTCCATATAATATATTCCCCGTGTTAGGATAAATTTTATTATCCTAAATATTAATTATGCATAGTTGAATTATTTAATTAATTTTATTAATTAAATAATAAATGGTTATATTGTTATATGGTTAATCAACCATATTTGTCTGTATGCATACTGTTATATTGTTTTCAACAATATATTTGTTTTTATGTAATTGTTGCTTCCCGGGTGATTTGGAAGCTTGTTTATTCTGGCATTTGGTTGCACCTGTGCAACTCATTCTCCTGGATGTATTTGGTTGTGCAATATCTATAAATATTGCAGCCTATTCACTGTACTTTTTTAGTTGATTGAGATTAATAAAATTACATAGGCTTCCGTCCCTGTTTCTCAATCTACATTTGGTACCAGAGCGAAATTCTGGCCCTGTGAAGGAGTGGAAAAAGAATGCAGCAGAAATAGAGAAGATTGGAGAAGAGTATGCAGCAATAGAGAGCCCGTGCAGCCTCCTGCAACCTCCCAGCCTCATCTCTGCCTTTCCACATCCCCCAGTTCGTTCCAGGTGTTTGGAACGCAATTTTTTTTTTGCACTGGTGCACTTAGCAGCAGGCAAAAATTGCTACAGGTATTGAAAATAATAATAAAAAAAAAAATTTCCAATAAGGGTTTTGTCTCTAAATTAGAGAATCATTTAGTATCTACTGTATTTGGAGGTTGTTTTGCTTGTTTTGGAGGTCTATTGAGCTATTCATCAAGCACCAGCCGAGTCTTGTCTTGCACAAATCAAACTGAACATCATGTGCTTGAGGATCGAGTCTTTTCTCTGCAAAAATGGCCTCTCCACATTCTGATCTGCATAAGAAAAGAAAAAGAAAGGGAGGAAGAACAGCGAACAAATACACAGCAAAAGCGGCCTGTACAAAAGAAGAACAGCAAAAAAAGACGCGCCCAAGCAAGGAAACATTTTGTTTAAGCAAAAACCGCGCCATTCTTTGCCTCCATCAACCTGTACAAGCAAACAGCAAGCAAACAACATTAAAAAACGTGGCCAAGGCAATAAAAAACGCGGCCAAAGGAAAAAAACGCACCAAAGGAAAAAATACGGCCTGTACAGTGCGTGGCAAGCTCAAAAACGTGGCCAAGGAAGAAATGCGGCCTGTACAAGCAAATAACCAGCAAAATCTGTGCGTGCAAAGCTAAAAAACGCAGCCAAAGGAGGAAATGCGGCCATACAAAGGCAAACAAAGCTTCAGATCCGTTTTTTAGGCAAATACAACCCTAAAAACGCCTCTTCACCAGCATGCGCCACGTGGAGGCTCACCAAGTCGCATTTTTTTAAAAGGTAAGTCAATTTTACTTATCATTAAATACAATTTGCTTCCTTTCATAGCCCAAGCGCCCTAAGTGGGCAAGTTGGCTAGTGCATGCGCGTTGGGAGTGAGAGGTTTGAGGGTCAAATCCCACCAAAAACACTCAAAAACTCTCCTTTTGCATCTGGCGGATTTTTTGGCAGAACTACTAAATTTAGCAGGCTTTTTTGAATTTAGTTACAACTAACTAAATTTAGCGGAGAAATCCCTAATTTAGGGTAAAAAAAATTTCTCCCATCTGGTCTGTTTTATCATTCCAGACATTTTTTGCAAAAGGAGACCCATCTAAAAATTGCATTTTCAACTATTTTTTTTGCAATTTTTAGCATTTTGGGTCGTACTGGGCTCAGGAGGTCACCAGGACCCCGAAACTGAAATTTTTTTCCCGTTATTCAAATTGTACTGCATATTGTACTAATTTGCAGGTTGCCATAGTCAACTGCAAAACTTTGTAACTGCTCAGAAACTGGCAGAATTGTAATAAAAAATAGTAAAATTGGTTCTATAACACTCACGAGATCCTAGATCTCATTTGTAGTGTTCGGTATATACAGTGCCTCTAGGAAGCGCTTACGGGTAAAGCCGTCACGATTACTACTGCACTTAAAACGCCTAATATAGTTGCAACAACGTCGTCTGGGCATCGTCCCTATAAATCGACGGGGAGTAATAAGGTCACAGTGCACACACTATGAACCATCCCATCCGACTGTGAACGATTGCAAGACATAAATCCAGACTAAGAAATTATCCGAGTATATAGCGAAGTTACGCGCGCGTATGAGGATATTTCTTTGAGCCGGTGTCAATAATCGCACAGACCCCATCAGTACTGTCTTGGTACCATGTATCGAATTCTTTCACGTACGTTAACGCCTCTTTCACGTACCACCAGGTATATAGAAAGGGCGAGCTTCTTCCACGTACCGACGGGTATATCGGAAGGGCGTGTATATAGAAAGGTTTAGTATATCAGACTGACGGTATATAGATTGGGAGACCTAATACCTGGAGTGATAAGAGCCAAACCCTATCAGTGATCTCTGCAAAATGGGCACCAATGCCCCCAAATTTTTTCTTCCGGATTCACAATTACTCAGAGGAAGCAACTATGCTGCTTGGAAGACAAAAATCAAGACACAGCTTGAGTTTGAAGAAATTTGGCCTATTGTGACTGGTACTCTAACCAGATCACCAACGGATGCAACACAACAATGACAATTTGATAGAGCAGATCAGAAAGCAAAACTCATCATCTTTTTTGGAGTGTCCGACGATGTGCAAGCCCACATTCGAGATGCCACATCAGCAAAAGAAGCTTGGGATAAGCTGAGCACAATATATGCGGCCAAGAACAAGAATGTCATACTCAATTTGCAGAGTCAGTTACATACATGGAAATTCAAACAGAATGAGAAAATTGAAGCCTTCCTAAGAAGATTGCAGAGTTGAGGGCTTCACTTCTAGCCCTAGGAGAATAGGTCAAAGATGAATCTCTCGTTCCCATTTTTCTGAGAGCTCTCCCTTCTTCTTACCACATTTTTGTCACAACTCTAAACTTGTCAGATACGACAATTAGTTTTGACAAGCTAGTAAACCTACTGCAACAAGAGGAAGCAATGCACAACAAGGATGATGAAGAGGAGCAGGCACTGTCTTCACATCAAAAATGGAAAGGAAAAGGTAAAGGAAAACCTAAATCCTATCAGAAGTCCCCACATCAGAATCAGTATCATGGGGACAATCAACAGAAGAAGTGATGTCCAATTTGTAAAAGAGGACATGACTTGCAAGAATGTTGGTTTAACACATATAAGAAAGGTTCATCAAGCAATTCTGGACCACAACAACAACAAACTTACAAGGGACATTCAAACAACTATCACGGGCAGAAAAAGGGGAACTGGAAAAGAAGACCCCACCAGCAAGGTAATATTGTTGAGCAACAACAACAATCAGACAATGAAGACTTCTTGTTCACTGCTCGATCAAGTGAACCATCCATGTCATCTAGTGACGTCTGGTATGTTGATTCGGGAGCCACTCGACACATGACCGGCCACAGAGACTGGTTTATTTCAATGAGGGACACGCCATCAAAAAATCATGTTTCGTTGGGAGATGATTCTTCATATACAGTTCAGGGGATTGGAAACATTTCTCTACCCCTTGGTTCACGCAAATGCAGACTATTAGATGTTCTATATGTCCCTGGGTTGACAAAGAACCTTCTTTCGGTCAGTCAACTCCTAGATCACAACCTGAAAATTGACTTTGATAGTCAATCCGGAAAGAAAATGTGTTTGATTCAAGATAAATCCAGAGGCTCGAAAATAATTGCAAAAGCCTCAAATGTGGGACGAATGTTTCAACTTGATTTCATTCACAAAAATGATCAAGCACTTGTGGCTAAAAACTCCACCTCAGCTCAGTTGTGGCATTGGAGATTTGGTCATGTAAGTTTCAAATATCTTGAAACACTTCGCCGGTGTAATATGGTACATGGGCTACCATCTCTTCAGAAGGATACAGACAAGTGTCCTCACTGCTTAGCAGGAAAACAACACAGAGTTTCATTCCAAATGAGTACTTTTCGAGCTCATGGTAAACTTGACCTAGTTCATACCGATCTGTGCGGTCCAATGCAGCCAAGTCATTCAGGGTTCCAGTACTTCATGCTCTGTGTTGATGACTATTCACGCAAAATGTGGATTTTTTTTCTTCGCAAGAAAAGTGAAGCCTTTGAAACATTCAAAAAGTTCAAAGTGGCAGTTGAGAAAGAAACTGGTCATCACATCAGAACTCTCTGCTCAGATCGAGGGGGGGAATTCACCAGTGATGAGTTCAGAGACTATCTACAAACTCACGGGATTCGTCGACAAATGCCTCCTCCACACACACCGCAGCAAAATGGTGTTGTCGAGAGAAGAAATCGTACTATCATGGAAATGGTGTGATGCATGATCGATGATTCCAAACTTGCAAAGACATTTTGGACAGAAGCAGCAAAAATAGCAGTGTATTTTTTAAATAGAGCGCCCACAACTGCTCTTGATGGAATTACACCACAAGAAGCATGGTCAAAAAGGAAACCATCCATTGCACACCTCAGAGTATTCGGGTGCAAAGCCAGCATGCACATACCCAAACAGAACAGAAAGAAATTGGACATGAAGTCACAAAATCTCATCTTCATTGGATACAGTGAAGAGACTCTTGGGTACAGACTGATGGATCCTAAGACCAGAAAATTCTACACAAGCAGAGATGTTGAGTTTTTTGAGAAGAAGGAAGCAGAGACTCCTCCTCCAGACTCACAAGATGTAGATTTTTCACCAGTTGTAAAAACTGAAGCTAATGTTCCCTCAGAAGATGAAAGTGATGATGGGGATGATGGTGTTGATCAGATAGAACCACAACCCATGGGAACAGGTCAATGTATGCCTAAATGGTGTACAAGTACATTACGAGATGCGAGATTGGATGCTCCACCAGATACATCCACCCTTGGACCACGGACTCGCAGTAAAGCAAGAGAAGAAGTTAACTTTGCTTTGATGAGTAGAGTCATTGAATCAGACGAGCCCTCTACAGTCCAGGAAGCCCTACAGTCAAAAGCTTGGAAAGATGTTATGGATTCTGAATATCAATCAATGATGAAGAATAACACTTGGCAGCTTGTTGATCTTCCACCAGGGAAGAAACCCATTGGTTGCAGATGGATATTCAAAACTAAGTACAAAGCAGATGGGATAGTGGACAAGTGCAAAGCAAGACTTGTAGAAAAGGGGTACACACAGAAAGAAGGAATTGACTATGAGGAGACATTTGCTCCCACATCTAAGATCAAAACGATCAGAATGATCTTTGCTCTAGCTGCACAGTTTGGTTGGAAAGTTCACCAAATGGACGTAAAAAGTGCCTTCCTGAATGGAGATTTACAAGAAGAAGTCTACATGACTCAACCTGAGGGATATGTTGTACCTAGTCAAGAAGAAAAGGTATGCAGACTCAGGAAATCTCTGTATGGCCTCAAACAGGCACCCCAGGCATGGTACATAAAGATTGATGAGCATCTCGTACAACATGGATTCGTCAGAAATCCATACGATCCCAATCTCTACCTCAAAAAGCAAGGGGGGGAGATGGTGATTGTTGTAGTTTATGTCGATGATCTAGTCATCACTGGCAGTTTAGTGAAGATGATTGATGAAACAAAGAAAGATCTTAAGCGATCATTAGACATGATAGAGCTCGGGCTTATGCAATACTATCTTGGACTGGAAGTATGACAGAAAGAGAATCACATCTTTGTTTCTCAAATGAAATATACCAAGACAACGCTTGAGAAGTTTAGGATGATGGATTGCACACCAATTGCTACACCTATGGAGAACAGATTACAGTTATCTCGTTCAGATCCATCTCCTGAGGTAAGTGTCACTCTCTATCGGCAGCTGATTGGGAGTCTCATTTACCTGACCTACACTAGACCAGATATCAGCTTTGCAGTGAGCTATCTATCTAGGTTCATGCAGGAACCCAAAATTTGTCATTGGAAAGCAACAAAGCGCATTTTGAGATATCTCAAAGGATGAGTGGATCTTGGTCTAGAATACAAGAAGAATGAAAACTTCTTCTTGACTGGATATTCAGATTCAGATCATGCAGGTAACATTGATGATAGAAAATCCACTTCTGGATTTGTATTCTTTAAGGGATCTGGACCAATATCATGGGGAAGTAAGAAACAACACTTTGTTTCTCGCTCTTCCACAGAAGCCGAGTATCGTTCTGCAGGAGAAGCTGTCTGTGAAGCGATTTGGCTACGTCGCATACTGGAAGGACTTGGAATACCACAGGACAAACCGACCACCATGTATGTTGACAATGAAGGTGTTCTCAAACTTGTTCGCAATCCAGTTTTTCACGAGAGAACAAAGCACATTGAAGTTCAGGTTCATTTCATACGCGAACATGTGTTGAAGCACAACATCCAGCTTCAGTTTTGTCCAACGGATGAACAACAAGAAGATATTTTCACAAAGTCACTTGCACATGAAAAGTTCGAGTTGTTCAGAGCATTTCTCTTCTCATCTCTCCAGACAATGCACAATTAAGGGGGGGAATGTTAGGATAAATTTTATTATCCTAAATATTAATTATGCATAGTTGAATTATTTAATTAATTTTATTAATTAAATAATAAATGGTTATATTGTTATATGTTTAATCAACCATATTTGTCTGTATGCATACTGTTATATTGTTTTCAACAATATATTTGTTTTTATGTAATTGTTGCTTCTCGGGTGATTTGGAAGCTTGTTTATTCTGGCATTTGGTTGCACCTGTGCAACTCATTCTCCTGAATGTATTTGGCTGTGCAATATCTATAAATATTGCAGCCTATTCACTGTACTTTTTTAGTTGATTGAGATTAATAAAATTACACAGGCTTCCGTCCCTATTTCTCAATCTACACCCCGTGCATGTTGCTGATCCATTCTGCACTCCATATGATGCTTCCATACCTTCATGCACCATGGATATTTGGTGGCAAATCTATTAAGCTTATTAAGACATATTCGAGCAACCTACATGTGCACAGATTTATATTGATTTTAATGGGAAATAAATTTTTGGTCTCCTCAAAATGCATTTCTACCAGTCTTCTATGTCATGTCCAAACATATTGAAGGAACAAGAATATGCATTGAACGCTAAAAATGCAACTCTCCTCTACTATGCATGGTCTGGCTCCCTACTCTCGGTGGCTTGATCTGGAGAAACTTTTTGAATCATCTAAGCTCGATCGATCCTCCATTCGAGAGCCCCTCAGCCACATATTTCAGTTCTCTTCGCAAAACTACTTCAAAGAACACAGTTTTTGAATGACATCTCACATTGTTTTAGAAACAACCCATAGTTTTACATAGTCATAGTTATTATCCTTCCGTAGGCAGGTTATATACGCATAAAATAAAATTCTTTGTTTTGTCAAGCTAATCGCAAAATTCTAATTGTCATTCTATATGTTTGGTATATAGTTTTCCCATAAATATCTATTTATTTATTTTTGTAAGAAAATTAATTTGATTTTTTCATTGGTTCAAATATTTTTATAAGCATTTTAGATTTTTCACAATAAAAAAAAGTAGGTTTTTAAAAAAAATTGATTTCCTATAGTTTAAACATTGGAAAATATTACTATTATGCAATAAATAAATTTAGTAATTAATAAATTCAAATGCTATCAATGATAATGAATATCTTAATTATGGCATTTATTTGACATATATAATCGGTGCTAAACACTTAATGATCATGTGCATTGTCCATTATAGCTCAATGTATACTGATTGAATCTTCACATCATCCTTTCTGCATGGGAGACTACTGGTGTTTCCTCTGGTAAGAGTTTCTTTTCTTTTCCATTTCTTTCTACTTGTTCATTTTGGGGAACTCTATTTCTAAGATTTCAGAAGTTGCAGATGAATTCTCATTACCCCCATTATCTTTGGAGGATGGAGGCATATCCGGGTTAATACTAATTTTATGATCCAAAAAACTTTGGCACCACTATTATGAACCATATGTGGAACTGCTACGATAAAGAAAATAGCTACACCTAGACATAGTTCAAGTGCAAAAATTATATTTAGCTACCTAGCTATACTTCCTTTGGATATTGGATTCATTTACACCCAACTCTACCACAACCATTAGCACAGAGACTACTTAGTTAGGGGAACGCCATCCTCTGCAACCATTAGCCCATCAAACACGTTAATGTTGGGGACATACCACCTGGTCATAGGATATAATTGTTGGTTGGATGGAGATTTTAAGTAGGATGTTTTGACATAGCAGAGAATTTCTCTGCAGCATAGAAACTGGCCATGTAGTCATACTGTCTTCAGATCAAGGATTCATTAAAATCCAAATCATCCTCCATTATAATTAGAATGGTGACCACTTTAAATGTTGAGGGAAATTCATCTGGTCATTGGACAAATTTTTTATTTGATTGGAGAATTAGTGTTCAATTTTTGACATAGTACATAATTTATCTTTAGCGAAGAAGCTAGTTATATGGTCATACTACTTGGGAAAATAAAACAAGAAGATTTTAGATGAGGTGTAGAAATTAGGCACATAAAATATCAACTAACAGAAATAAAATAAGGAATTACAAATAAAACATATTAATGTAAACTCAGATCAACACTTCTGTGTGTATATTTCTTCATCTAGTTCTAGATCTTCATCTCAATACAATCTCTATGAATGTGTTTGATATGGAAACACTTACAATTTCCTCTAATAAATAGATGGCTTCATCTAACAATAAAACACCCAACTCATAAAAATGGAAGTAAAAAGTACATGATTTTGTGCCATACAAAGATTTTTTATTTATTTTCTTTAATAGTTTTTCTTAAAACTAGGAATATAAAACTAAATTCAAAAATTAAAAGCATGTAAAAAACAAACTGGCTTTTGCTTTTCTTTGGGCAAAACTACTCTTTTTCTAACACTCCCCCTTAATTTTGACCTTATAGGTTTTATTTTTCTAGAGCTGAGTGTGCACTTCTAAATCTGACATTAACCAACTCCCCAATGAAGTGATAACTCATGTCTATGTGCTTTCTCCTCTTTTGAAAAACATGATTTTTGGATAATGCTATTGCTGAATTTTTGTCACAAAAAAATCTATAGAGCATCCTCTCGAATCTTCTTCAAATATTTCAACACTCTTCTCATCTAAACAACATGACATGTTGCTCCTGTTGCTTCTACATACTCTGCTTCTACTGAATATAGTGTTACTATGGGTTTCTTCTTCAATTCCCATCAAACTACACCTGTTCCAAAGTGAAAAGCATAGCCAGATGTGCTCTTTCTATCATCAATAATTCCATAACTGTGACTGTCTTTGTAACCTATGACTTTGAACTCATCTGAGGTTGAATATAAAATTCCATGAATCTTAGTTCCACATACATACCTCAAAATCGTTTTTCCATCTTGCAATGTGAATCTTTTGGAGATTCCATGAACCTTGAGATGAGGCTCACCACCATACATAATATCCAGCCTTGTGGCCATCAAATACATGGTACTTCCAACTAGTCTTTTGAGCAATGTTGGATCTACAAATGATCCGCTATCATCTTTTCTTAACTTCAAACCTACTATAGCTGGTGTTGGTTCTAGCTTGCAATTCAACATGTTAAATCTCTTACAAACATCATTAGCATACCTTGCTTGTGAAATAAAACTCTAGCTTCCTATTGTTGAACTTTTATGCCCACAAAAAGTGCATGAGACCTAGATCTGTCATCTCAAATTCTTTCTTCATAGCTGATTTGAATGAATGTATAGATATATTTCTAGTGATGATTAAATCATCCACATATAAGAAAACAATCAAAGTTTTACCTTGCGCATTGATTTTGATCTATAAGGTAGGCTCACTGCTACTCCTATTGAAACCATTCTTATCAAATAAGAATCAATCCTACTATACCAAGCTCTAGGTGCTTTCTTGATACCATAGAGTGATTTTTTCAACATGTATATTTTTTCTTCATGACCTTCAATCTCATAAGCTTTCGGCTTATCACATAAACTTCTTCTTCAAGAAAACCATTCAAAAATGTTGATTTTACATCCATATGATAAATAGGCCATTTGTTTTGAGATGCAATTGCTAAAACCATTCTTACCGTGTCCAAACATGCTAAAGGTGTAAACATCTCGTTGTATTCTACTCCATATTGTTGTGAAAATCCTTTGGTAACCAACCTTGATTATGTTTCTGTACTTTACATCAACAGTATATTTGGTCTTATAGACCCACTTCACTCCTATCAAGTCCTTTCCTTCTGGAAGATCTAACAATTCCCATGTCTGATTCTTCTCTAAGGCATCTATCTCATCATCCATGGATTGAACCCAAACTTCATTGTCTATAGCCTCTTGAAAGTATATTGGATTTACAACTTGAGAAAACAATGAAAAAACTGAAAATGCATTAGTTGTATCAACATTATAAATCTCACTAAGACTCGTTGTTTTCTACTGCAAAGGGCTATCTGATGACGGATTGTTGTGTAGAGAAGGAGTAACTTCTGGTGTTGTTTGTGGTGTTCACTGCATGGCTGAAGATGAATGAAATCTCAGAGACCTCCTAGATGTAGATGTAGGTTGTATCTTGTGCTACAACTTGTGGTGCATGTCCAAGATTCAAAGAAGATACAATACCTTGTTGCTCAATGCTTTCAATTGACATATCATCATGAGGAATAGTGCTATGTACCTTGGGATATGATATATAATATATATGGGTTGATGGAGATGCTAACATGTGGCACACATCCCCTTAGTTAGTTATATGGGATCACATAGGAATTAATTATATTTGGTAATGGGTCGGCCTACATTGGGATTAGGTGTTACCCATCCCTATTTAAAGGATGTGAGGTATCATTATGAGGAAGCTCATGTAGGTATGAGTTGAGTCTTCTACTTGGTAGAGGTATATTGGAGGGTGTCCCCTCGAAGTGGATTCCCATCTTGAGAGATTGTGGAGTTACTCCTTCCTTAAGGAGCATTGTATGGTGTTGCCCTACCTTAAGGGTATTATTCTGCATATATTGATATTAGGGCATCTTGGCCCCCCATATATCTAGTGTTGTGTTATATTATACAATTTATAGATTTATTGTATGCAAAGTTCTTAGTTTAAACTTTTCCCATACCTCTTAAACTCATTTGTCAACCATACCTATGGTTGGAGGGTTGATTTTAGACCTTTCAATGTATTTGTGTAAGTCAAATTGTAAGTTTTTAATTACACTTTTCTTATATGGTTTAATTTCAGTCCTTTGGGGTGGGGTTAGATTTGAGTGTGTGTAAGTAAACTATCATATTTTCACCCACATAATTAATACGCATTGGAGAATAAAGTTGAATTTTTCTTGGGGTTAAGGAGGTGTTATGTGGCATCCTACATGGATCCACCTCATCCTCTTCCCTTCCCTCTTCTATAAAATTCAAATTCCTTGCCTTGTTTTCGGTTTTGCTCAACTTTGGAGACTTCATTCTGGGGTGAATCCTTTGCTGGTTTGGGATCTATTGCTTTTGGAGCAGTTGGAAGATTGTGGAATACTTGTGTTTGGATGATTTTTGGATTGTTTTCTTGAAAACAACTATTGTTTGGAACTTGGACAACTCCATCATGGAGAGGTAAGAGCTTGGCTCTTGAAATGCTCCTCTTTTATGAATGTAAATGTTAATGTGTGGATATTTGGCATGTTTGTGGGCTGCTGGGTAGATGCGTAGGAATGGTCTAGGATAGACTATGGGGTTTCTTTTGTGGTAGGCACAAGGGTGTTCTAGGGAGGTATAAGTGTGGAGGGATTTGTGATTTGAGCTCCACCTTGCAAAGAAATAGAACTTTTATTTCTTTATTTGTTATGGGGTGCCATAAGAGGTGGGGAGGAATAAGAATATGTGAGGAATAAGGGGGTACTGGGGAGACATAAAGAATGTCAGGGTTTGATATACTATATTTTAGCAGTTTTGAAATCAGGTGGTATACCCATTTCCCCTTTGAGGGGCATAAGAAGTATCCCCATAGCTTCTCTCCTTTGGCTGTCTGATGAAGCCTTAGTATTGTTTGCAATTTTTTAATGTAGTTCTAAACTACATTCTATTTTGGACTGTGTTTGTTTTATTGTGAAAAATGTTTGCTTGTGTGTGTTTTGGAAGCCTTTGTTGCCATGAGTTGAATCAAATATTTTATTGCACTATGGTTAGGGCTCAGGGGATAATGAAGAAGGATGGATTCTCCTCTTCATGGATTTCTCAGTTGAATGGAGGGTATTTCCTTTTCCCTGCTCTTGTTGTGATCAAAATTTGGAGAAGAATGAGAGTATGCATGTTGTTGTTCTGGAGAGATGAGATAAATACAGTTTTAAGTCCCTTGTGAAATCAAAATCTATTATTAACTTTCCAGTGTTGATTGACGTGGATATGAACTGTATATGTTTTGAAAGGAAATATGTTGTATGGTATGCAAGTGTACAACTGAAATGTGAGAGGATACATACTCTATTCTGTCCTTTGAAATCAAGAAATTGTATTCTGTTGATGAAAAATGGAAGGAAATGTGAAAGAAGGAAGTTGTCAAGTTGTATTTTGGGTGGAATAATAAAAGGATGGAATACAACCTCCTCAAGTGCCTCATTGTATTGAATTTGATTCACCTCCTAATGCTTTGCGTTGTAATCTCTGTTTTTTAAAGAAAGAAATGCCCGTTGAAGGAAAGAATACCTTTTTTTTTGTGAAGTGAATGTAATTGAAAAAGAAATAAACATTAAATATTGTTTCTTATATTTTTAAGGAATGAAACCTATTTAAAATAGCATTGAAATGAATTCATTTGGTAAGGCCAATTAAATAAGAGAACATTGAGTTAATTTTTCTTGTTAACATTTTTGTTTCACGTTAAACTCTATAAATTTTACCAAAAATGAACTGACCAACCTGCAATCAAGAAATAACAATGAAACATTAAAATTGACCATGCTAGGTTATAAATGAATACAATTAGACAAAGCACTTAAGGAAAAATCCTTCAAACCTTGAAAAAAGGATGGGATAAATACTCTTATAATCATTTTGCTATCAAGACATGTAGATTTTCAAATTGCAAATCAATTAGACAAATTGGAATCTTGAAACCATCTTAAATCCATCTAAGAAAAATTATCCATGTCTATTTGACATGTTGAGAGAGGAAGAAGATAAAATTGAACAAATTTTATAAGTTAAAATTTATCAGTTTCCACTGTAACCAGCAGAATGTTTTTGCAAAATTGAACCATTAAAATTCATCAAAAATTAAAGTAGAAAACTTAAGATTCATGAGCTGAATTATGCCCCTCATGATTGGAGCTTGCTGCCATTGTTCACGCACACTTCAAGTCTGGAGACACTACTTACTAGGGAAACCTTTTGAGTTGAAAACTGATCACTTGGGACTGAAATATATTTTTACTCAGCCCAATCTGAATGCCAGACAAAGAAGGTGGTTAGAATTTCTATCACAATATGACTTTGATATCAGTTATATCAAAGGAAAGGAGAATAGAGTAGCTGATGCTCTAAGTCGTAGGAGGCACATTTCTGCTCTTATAACATTAAGAACTCAGTTTAAAGACGAGGTAAAAAGTGCCTCAGAATCAGATACATATTTTCAGCAAGTAAAAGCAGCGCTTGCTGCAGAACCTAAAGATAAAAGGTATGAAGGTTTTCATTTAGATAATGAAGGAATCTTGCGTTATGAAAATAGGGTATATGTTCCTGTGCTGGATGATTTGAGAGAAAGAAGTTGTTAGTTGAATTTCATAATTCACCTTTCTCTGGACACCCGGGTATCACAAAAATGTTAGCTGATTTGAAACAGCAATACTTCTGGAAAGGTATGAAAAAGGATGTGATAAATTTTGTGACTCATTGTCTGGAATGTCAGCGGGTGAAAGCAGAGCATATGCATCCTGCTGGATTGTTGTATCCTCATAGCATACCGCAGTACAAATGGCAAGTAATAACCATGGATTTTGTACAAGGACTACCATGTCCAGGAATAAACATGATGTTATCCTGGTAGTTGTAGATAAGCTAACTAAGGTAGCTCATTTCATCGCTGGAAATCTAAAGGATGATTCTCCAGTGCTAGCAAGAGGTTCGTACACGAAATTTTCAGATTGCATGGTGTACCTGAACTGATTATTTCTGACAGGGATCCTAGAATGACGTCAAGGTTTTGGCAAACGCTTAACGCAGCCCTAGGAACGAAACTAAACTTCAGTTCTGCATATCATCCAGAAACGGATGGGCAAACTGAGAGGGTAAATCAAGTGTTGGAGGACATGTTGCGAATGTATTGCATGGATCAACAGTATAAGTGGGAAGAGTATCTCCCATTAGTTGAGTTCGCATACAACAACACTTATCACTCATCTCTTAAGATGGCACCTTTTGAAGCACTTTATGGAAGAAAGTGCAGAACCCCTGTAAGTTGGGACAGTGTAGAGGATAGAGTGGTAATTGGACCAGAGATTCTCACAGAGATGGAACAGCAAGTTAAGCTGATTCGTGAACGATTAAAGGAAGCAGCGGATAGACAGAAGAGCTATGCTGACCTTAAGCGGGTTGATAGAAAGTTTGAGCTTGGTGATAAGGTTTTTTCTGCGTGTTAAACCCAGAAAGAGTTCTATAACTTTTGGCAAGGCTGCCAAGTTGTCACCACGATATGTGGGACCTTTTGAAATTGTCGAGATAATCAATCCTGTAGCTTATCGTTTAGCATTGCCTCCTGCTCTATCTCGTATGCATGATGTTTTCCATATTCTTTGCTTAAGAAATACGTTTCAGATCTGTCACATGTTTTAAATTGGAATTCCTTGCAGGTCCAAGACCCAGGAATAATCGTGGTTAAACCCACAAGGGTGCTGGAAACTCGCCAGTTGCATTTAAGGAATCGAATATTCAGCAATGTAAGGTCCAGTGGGACCAGTTTAGCGAAGAAAGTGCAACTTGGGAAAACCTGGAACCTGGAAGAGATGAAAACTGCTTTTTTCCTTCTCTTTTTGCAACAGAATGAAATCTGTTGATGAAATACTTTTATGAACTGATTGTTTTTAAGTATTTATGAAAGCCTGATTAAGGCAGACTTTATTCAGGTTGAATAAAAGTGAGGTGACATTGATTTCTGAAACTATTAAATATGGAAGTAAACACATTGTTTGTGTACTAATAAATTGATTGACCGGAAGGTTAAGTTTAATATGTAATTCATCGGGACGATGAATCCTTTTAGGAGGGAAGCATGTAACACCCTGAACTGTTGTTACTTTCTCCTAAGCATTCAAGTGTTGATATGTGATTTCTAGTAAATGGATTGTGTACCTCGATTTCGGAATCATGCTTGATATGTATTAAATTTCTTGCAGATTGCAGATCTTGACTGAGTCAAAATATTAATAGACTCTTTTATTTATTTCATCTTGTGACTGAATATAATCTGATCACGGAATGAAATTATACAGGTATTCATCAATAATATCTAGACTTGGACCAGAGGAATTGATCCAAGTAATGCTTTAATTTTGTGAAGTGATAAAATTATATCCCGAACCTTGAACAGGTTGCAAGGTATGGAAGCATTTGGTAAGCTGGTCAGGAGTATGACTCAGGCTGATCTTGAGAAATGAAACGGTTCCCGATATCTGGTATATCTGGAAGGTCTCGATTAAAGACCAGGTAATAATTCATTGACATACAATTCTGTAATAAGAACAGGAGTGGCTCTGTTCTAGAAAGTATGATACAGGTCTCTCTCGAGTTTTCAGGAGAAGGACCAAACTGAATTACTAAGGGTTAGTAACCTAAAACATAACCTAACCTAGGGGTTAGATTATTGTTAGTCTAACCTAGACCTAGGCTATGTGTTATGATCCTAAAATAATAACTAAGTGCAAAATGGTTAGCATGGTTCTTACCCTAAAAACTCTAACCTAAGATACTAACCTAGCTAACTAAGAGTTTATGGGAAGGGGCCTTTGAAGGGTGGCGAACCATGGGCGCTATTCTCTATGGCAATAAATGGGAAGGATAAGGATGAGGGACAGGCAGATGGCGGAGGCTTAGGCGGCGGCTAACCTTGGCAGACTTGGCAATTACTAAGTTTTTTTGAAATGAACTTGAGATTTTGATGGATGGACTGTCGCCAATTTTGGCGGTCGGTGGGAGTAGAGATTAGGCGGGAAAATTGGTTTAATGGCATTTAATGTTTAGGGAGTCGAGCCCGGAGCTCGCGAAACGGCATGCAAACGAGAAGTTGGAAGGTTTGTTTGGTGTATCGCGATTTTCGGTCTTCTCTTCTCTCTCTCTCTGCTAGTTTACTGGTTTCTTCGCACCAGTTCTCTTTGAGTTGCATGGCGAGAATGAATTTCTCTGGCTCTTTTCTCTGCCATGGAGGATATATTGTAAATGGGACAGCGAAATTTTGTTGGTCGCTGTATTTGGGAAAAAGAAAAGGAAGTTTGAGCTCTTCCTGTTGTCTTCTTCGGAAATTCGATCAAAATACAGGCATGTTAGGCCCTATCCTTTAAATATTTTGCTGTCTTTCAAATGTCTTCATTAAAACAACTCTGTTCATTTTTTGTGAAGATTAGATAAATTTTCTATGAGATTTAGTTTGATTTTGGCTCTGTATCTCTTCTGGTTCGATTTTTGGCAATTTTTCCGCTTGTTGGGTGTTTGTTGAAATCGAACTTCAACTCTGTTTTGTTGTGTATTCCTTCTGGTTTAAATATGAGAGATTTATATTTTATAAAGGTTTGAATGCTCGGGCCTGTTTGGCGAGAGCCCGTCGAATATACTTGTGAAGGGTATAGATCACTGTTTTGCTGTCGACTTTCGATCGTCAATGCTGTTGTGAGACAGTAGGGAATGATACTGGTGTACCATTTGATTGTTCTGTGCTTTTGAAGATTTTCGAAGCTCTGTCTTTCGGGTTTTGTTAACAGCGACTAATGATACTTTGTGGGTTTCATAGCATTGTTTTCTAATTTCTGGCTTGGAATAGGCAACTGTTGAGTTACCGTAGTCTTTAACGACTCAGTGGATTTCATGATTGAATCGTTTACAGTAATCTACTGTTGTGAATGTAGATTCATCTTGAGTTTTGTTATTATATTGTCGTGGAAGCCTTGTGGAAAAGACAGGTTTTGTGGCTACTGTTATTGTAGTAAATACTGAGTATTGACTTTTTGTGGATGTATTGCCTTTCCTTGCGAAAATTGTTCGAAGGTTTCGAAGCAGCAGCTCAGTTTATTTCATTGTTTTGGAATGAGTATATTGATTTGCTTATACTTGTTTCATTCGGAATGTTTGTCTTGAATGGCATGGAAGGATTTATCAATTAATTCTATTTTTTATACTGTTGTTGGGTTTGTGATTATGGGCGCAAATCCGTTATCAGTATGTAGTGTGAATTAGTGGATTTATTAGGATTGAATTCCGAACGACTGTGAGGAGACGTTTCAATGTTCTATTTCTATTTTGGTCACTGTTCAAGTTAAAATGTGTATATACAGTTGTTAAGTGTTGATCCAGTGACTTGAAGGGAAAATCTGTACTGCAGACCTCTGTATTTTCTTGGAGTACTTTGTGTTGCATGTTGCTTTTGGTGGTACAATTCCTTAGGTGATCAACTACATATTCAACCTGTTCTATTTGTGCTAAATTATTGGCAGAGTACAGTCGGGTTTCTTGGTTTGAAATAAGAGCTTGATTGTTTGTCTGATTTTTATATATGCGTCATTGATGACTGTTTTCGTGTTTCTGGCCCTGTTTGGGTGAGTTGCACTAGGGATTTGCATGCACCAAGGTAGGGATCGATTGATGGTGTTCCTTTCCGTTTTGTTCAGCCCGATAGACTGAGAAAGTATAAGTATGCTAAGTTCCTTTCTGTTTGTTCAGTTCGATTGACTGAACATGAATTGGAATCAATGTGTGTGGTCATCATAGCATAGTTTCTCGAAACCTTAAAAGGCTTAATGTTATAGAGTTGTTGGTTACAGCAATACGCTTGAAGCTCTTGCTTTCGAACTTGGTTCGAAAGCCTTACTGTGTTTAGGTGAAACTAGTTTTGGACATCAGACTGATTTATGGATAGAAATGTTGATGTGTGTTAGTTTGCTGTACAAGAGATTTGCTGGGTTTCTATTTTCGTGATTTAGAACAGTGATCTTGATTTCGGCCTGTCTAACTTGTTCATTTATATACTGGTTGACTGTTCTCATAAGTGAAGGGTAGTACAGTGATGAACTTATGTAAAAAGGGAAGTAAGAATGGATTGATTCTTTCTCTTCCTTTATTTAATATTATTGATAATGAACTATCAGTAGGAAATTAATTTGGTAACGTTTTGGTAGGATTCCAAATTGTTATGTTATTTCCTTTTTTTTTTTTTGAAAAAAGAATGCAACAATCTGACCAGTGTCGTGATTGGATTCAATGATTGTTTATATGCCTTCGTTCTTGTTTCTTTAATATTTGATGAAAATTAGAAAGTGTTTAAGACTATTCTGTAACAATGATAGAGTTACATGTTTGTAATCATTTAGTATTACAAGGACATAGCCTGAATATGTTTTCTTATTTGGATATTTGATCTCATTTAAACAGGGTGTTTAATGAAACAATTGATGGATTGCAATTGTTTTAAAAGTTAGTGCTTATCATGCTCAGTTCATTGAACTGACTCATGTTGACTATTTTTGCAGATGGTTGCCGTAAGAGGTAAATACAATGCAGATCTGGCAGTCCGATCAGATAGTTTATTTGATTTATTATGAATTACAAGCTTGATTTTATGGATGTACTATATGAGAAAAGATGTTTCTTTTCCGTTAGCATTATATCAAGTATGCTGTTGCATAAAATGTAATTGTACGAGTTTCGAAAGGAATGAAAATAAGTGTTTGATACTTATGTGTTGTATTCTATTATGAATGATGAACTTCTTCGGTTTACGTAACGAAGAGGCATAGTTATCTTTGTATAATATGGATGCTTTTGTGATTGACAATGAAAGCTTGTAAGTAATTAGACTAAATTCTTTATGAGTATTTAGTAGTTCTAATTTGATCTGGATAATGCAATATTGTAACTTAAATATTGTCTCTCTAGAAGATAGGTTAAAAATTGAGCCTAAAAGATAACGCTAAACAAGTTGGATTGAATTACTAATCCCTAGTCCTAAGTATATAATAGGACAATAGTAGATTGGATTCTTAATCATTCATAGCTTTAAAATGAAAGGTATGATATGAATTCAGTTAAGAGAACTGATAGGCAATCAATGGAGTTTCAGGTGGCAATCTCAAGCATAGGTTATGAGATATTGTCTGAATCTGTTGCTTAGAATCAGATGTATTCTAATGACTCCTTGATAGAAACTAGACCATAATACCTCTACCAAGTAATGGAATATAGAGGAGGGTCGTCTTAAGAAAATGAATCCAGGGATTTGGAAAGGCTAACCTTAGGGAAAAGTCTTAAGAAGTAATTTAAACTCTAGTGCGTAACGCTTTGTTTTGGGTAGATCTTCTCGAGGCGGATCTAAAGGTTGACGGCATAAAGTCGACTGCAGGGCTGTACCTGTGCTGTCCGAGAAGATTAGGATCTTCTCGAAGTTACAAACAATGCAGGTGACTGGTCAATGTTATACTTATGGCGACACCCCTTGCATTGATCGTTGAGATTTACACTTGATTTTTCGCACGAGTTTACCCAGGGACCGATTAAGAACGTGGTCATGTTATATGACTGCCTCGAAGATTTGGGGTGTCATGACACACTGGTTGAACTGCAAGGTTGAACCAGTATGTCATCATATCCCTAATCCTCGTAGGCATCCATATAACATTATCACCTTGTTAATCTGCCTCCGAGTGATTCAGCTGTGAAAGAAAGGACTGACAGTAATCAGTATAAGACATTCTATATAACATATGAATGGGGTGAAGGACGTATTCCAGATTGACGAGTATGCCGTTAAGGAATACGAGACATGAACAGTATGTTTCAAATCTTTGGCCAAAGTATCGCAAGCTGCTGATTGCGTTGTCCTGATTCACCTAGTCTAAGGGATGAGATGCCGATGAATAATGGTAACAGTTATTCAGTTAGATTCCTTGGACAGAGCATTCTGAATTCCCAGATTAGGGAAGAGAACCGCAAGAGTGATGTGTTAAATCCCCTTTGTTGGCATATGGATATTCAAAACTAAGTACAAAGCAGATGGGATAGTGGACAAGTGCAAAGCAAGACTTGTAGAAAAGGGGGTACACACAGAAAGAAGGAATTGACTATGAGGAGACATTTGCTCCCACATCTAAGATCAAAACGATCAGAATGATCTTTGCCTCTAGCTGCACAGTTTGGTTGGATAAGTTCACCAAATGGACGGTATAAAAAGTGCCTTCCTGAATGGAGATTTACAAGAAGAAGTTCTACATGACTCAACCTGAGGGATATGTTGTACCTAGTCAAGAAGAAAAGGTATGCAGACTCAGGAAATCTCTGTATGGCCTCAAACAGGCACCCCAGGCATGGTACATAAAGATTGATGAGCATCTCGTACAACATGGATTCGTCAGAAATCCATACGGATCCCAATCTCTACCTCAAAAAGCAAGGGGGGGGAGATGGTGATTGTTGTAGTTTATGTCGATGATCTAGTCATCACTGGCCAGGTTTAGTGAAGATGATTGATGAAACAAAGAAAGATCTTAAGCGATCATTAGACATGATAGAGCTCGGGCTTATGCAATACTATCTTGGGACTGGAAGTATGACAGAAAGAGAATCACATCTTTGTTTCTCAAATGATAATATACCAAGACAACGCTTGAGAAGTTTAGGATGATGGAGTTGCACACCAATTGCTACACCTATGGAGAACAGATTACAGTTATCTCGTTCAGATCCATCTCCTGAGGTAAGTGTCACTCTCTATCGGCGAGCTGATTGGGAGTCTCATTTAACCTGACCTACACTAGACCAGATTATCAGCTTGGCAGTGAGCTATCTATCTAGGTTCATGCAGGAACCCAAAATTTGTCATTGGGAAAGCAACAAAGCGCATTTTGAGATATCTCAAAGGATGAGTGGATCTTGGTCTAGAATACAAGAAAGAATGAAAACTTCTTCTTGACTGGATATTCAGATTCAGATCATGCAGGTAACATTGATGATAGAAAATCCACTTCTGGATTTGTATTCTTTAAGGGATCTGGACCAATATCATGGGGAAGTAAGAAACAACACTTTGTTTCTCGCTCTTCCACAGAAGCCGAGTATCGTTCTGCAGGAGAAGCTGTCTGTGAAGCGATTTGGCTACGTCGCATACTGGAAGGACTTGGAATACCACAGGACAAACCGACCACCATGTATGTTGACAATGAAGGTGTTCTCAAAACTTGTTCGCAATCCAGTTTTTCACGAGGAGAACAAAGCACATTGAAGTTCAGGTTCATTTCATACGCGAACATGTGTTGAAGCACAACATCCAGCTTCAGTTTTGTCCAACGGGTAATGAACAACAAGAAGATATTTTCACAAAGTCACTTGCACATGAAAAGTTCGAGTTGTTCAGAGCATTTCTCTTCTCATCTCTCCAGACAATGCACAATTAAGGGGGGGGAATGTTAGGGATAAATTTTATTATCCTAAATATTAATTATGCATAGTTGAATTATTTAATTAATTTTATTAATTAAATAATAAATGGTTATATTGTTATATGTTTAATCAACCATATTTGTCTGTATGCATACTGTTATATTGTTTTCAACAATATATTTGTTTTTTATGTAATTGTTGCTTCTCGGGTGATTTGGAAGCTTGTTTATTCTGGCATTTTGTTGCACCTGTGCAACTTCATTCTCCTGAATGTATTTGGCTGTGCAATATCTATAAATATTGCAGCCTATTTCACTGTACTTTTTTAGTTGATTGAGATTAATAAAATTACACAGGCTTCCGTCCCTATTTCTCGATCTACACCGCCGTGCATGTTGCTGATCCATTCTGCACTCCATATGATGCTTCCATACCTTCATGCACCATGGATATTTGGTGGGCAAATCTAGTTAAGCTTATTAAGACATATTCGAGCAACCTACATGTGCACAGATTTATATTGATTTTAATGGGAAATAAATTTTTGGTCTCCTCAAAATGCAATTTCTACCAGTCTTCTATGTCATGTCCAAACATATTGAAGGAACAAGAATATGCATTGAACGCTTAAAATATGCAACTCTCCTCTACTATGCATGGTCTGGCTCCCTACTCTCGGTGGCTTGATCTGGAGAAAACTTTTTGAATCATCTAAGCTCGATCGATTCCTCCATTCGAGAGCCCCTCAGCCACATATTTCAGTTCTCTTCGCAAAACTACTTCAAAGAACACAGTTTTTGAATGACATCTCACATTGTTTTAGAAACAACCCATAGTTTTACATAGTCATAGTTATTATCCTTCCGGTAGGCAGGTTATATACGCATAAAATAAAATTCTTTTGTTTTGTCAAGCTAATCGCAAAATTCTAATTGTCATTTCTATATGTTTGGTATATAGTTTTCCCATAAATATCTATTTATTTATTTTTGTAAGAAAATTAATTTGATTTTTTCATTGGTTCAAATATTTTTATAAGCATTTTAGATTTTTCACAATAAAAAAAAGTAGGTTTTTAAAAAAAATTGATTTCCTATAGTTTAAAACATTGGAAAAATATTACTATTATGCAATAAATAAATTTAGTAATTAATAAATTCAAATGCTATCAATGATAATGAATATTCTTAATTATGGCATTTATTTGACATATATAATCGGTGCTAAACACTTAATGATCATGTGCATTGTCCATTATAGCTCAATGTATACTGATTGAATCTTCACATCATCCTTTCTGCATGGGAGACTACTGGTGTTTTCCTCTGGTAAGAGTTTCTTTTCTTTTCCATTTCTTTCTACTTGTTCATTTTGGGGAACTCTATTTCTAAGATTTCAGAAGTTGCAGATGAATTTCTCATTACCCCCATTATCTTTGGAGGATGGAGGCATATCCGGGTTAATACTAATTTTATGATCCAAAAAACTTTGGCACCACTATTATGAACCATATGTGGAAACTGCTACGATAAAGAAAATAGCTACACCTAGACATAGTTCAAGTGCAAAAATTATATTTAGCTACCTAGCTATACTTCCTTTGGATATTGGATTCATTTACACCCAACTCTACCACAAACCATTAGCACAGAGACTACTTAGTTAGGGGGAACGCCATCCTCTGCAACCATTAGCCCATCAAACACGTTAATGTTGGGGACATACCACCTGGTCCATAGGATATAATTGTTGGTTGGATGGAGATTTTAAGTAGGATGTTTTGACTTAGCAGAGAATTTCTCTGCAGCATAGAAACTGGCCATGTTGTCATACTGTCTTCAGATCAAGGATTCATTAAAATCCAAATCATCCTCCATTATAATTAGAATGGTGACCACTTTAAATGTTGAGGGAAATTCATCTGGTCATTGGACAAATTTTTTATTTGATTGGAGAATTAGTGTTCAATTTTTGACATAGTACATAATTTATCTTTAGCGAAGAAGCTAGTTATATGGTCATACTACTTGGGAAAATAAAACAAGAAGATTTTAGATGAGGTGTAGAAATTAGGCACATAAAATATCAACTAACAGAAATAAAATAAGGAATTACAAATAAAACATATTAATGTAAACTCAGATCAACCACTTCTGTGTGTATATTTCTTCATCTAGTTCTAGATCTTCATCTCAATACAATCTCTATGAATGTGTTTGATATGGAAACACTTACAATTTCCTCTAATAAATAGATGGCTTCATCTAACAATAAAACACCCAACTCATAAAAATGGAAGTAAAAAGTACATGATTTTGTGCCATACAAAGATTTTTTATTTATTTTCTTTAATAGTTTTTCTTAAAACTAGGAATATAAAACTAAATTCAAAAATTAAAAGCATGTAAAAAAACAAACTGGCTTTTTGCTTTTCTTTGGGCAAAACTACTCTTTTTCTAACACTCCCCCTTAATTTTGACCTTATAGGTTTTATTTTTCTAGAGCTGAGTGTGCACTTCTAAATCTGACATTAACCCAACTCCCCAATGAAGTGATAACTCATGTCTATGTGCTTTCTCCTCTTTTGAAAAACATGATTTTTGGATAATGCTATTGCTGAATTTTTGTCACAAAAAATCTATAGAGCATCCCTCTCGAATCTTCTTCAAATATTTCAACACTCTTCTCATCTAAACAACATGACATGTTGCTCCTGTTGCTTCTACATACTCTGCTTCTACTGAATATAGTGTTACTATGGGTTTCTTCTTCAATTCCCATCAAACTACACCTGTTCCAAAGTGGAAAAGCATAGCCAGATGTGCTCTTTCTATCATCAATAATTCCATAACTGTGACTGTCTTTGTAACCTATGACTTTGAACTCATCTGAGGTTGAATATAAAATTCCATGAATCTTAGTTCCCACATACATACCTCAAAATCGTTTTTCCATCTTGCCAATGTGAATCTTTTGGAGATTCCATGAACCTTGAGATGAGGCTCACACCATACATAATATCCAGCCTTGTGGCCATCAAATACATGGTACTTCCAACTAGTCTTTTGAGCAATGTTGGATCTACAAATGATCCGCTATCATCTTTTCTTAACTTCAAAACCCTACTATAGCTGGTGTTGGTTCTAGCTTGCAATTCAACATGTTAAATCTCTTACAAACATCATTAGCATACCTTGCTTGTGAAATAAAACTCTAGCTTCCTATTGTTGAACTTTTATGCCCACAAAAAGTGCATGAGACCTAGATCTGTCCATCTCAAATTCTTTCTTCATAGCTGATTTGAATGAATGTATAGATATATTTCTAGTGATGATTAAATCATCCACATATAAGAAAACAATCAAAGTTTTACCTTGCGCATTGATTTTGATCTATAAGGGTAGGCTCACTGCTACTCCTATTGAAACCATTCTTATCAAATAAGAATCAATCCTACTATACCAAGCTCTAGGTGCTTTCTTGATACCATAGAGTGATTTTTTCAACATGTATATTTTTTCTTCATGACCTTCAATCTCATAAGCTTTCGGCTTATTCACATAAACTTCTTCTTCAAGAAAACCATTCAAAAATGTTGATTTTACATCCATATGATAAATAGGCCATTTGTTTTGAGATGCAATTGCTAAAAACCATTCTTACCGTGTCCAAACATGCTAAAGGTGTAAACATCTCGTTGTATTCTACTCCATATTGTTGTGAAAATCCTTTGGTAACCAACCTTGATTTATGTTTCTGTACTTTACCATCAACAGTATATTTGGTCTTATAGACCCACTTCACTCCTATCAAGTCCTTTCCTTCTGGAAGATCTAACAATTCCCATGTCTGATTCTTCTCTAAGGCATCTATCTCATCATCCATGGATTGAACCCAAACTTCATTGTCTATAGCCTCTTGAAAGTATATTGGATTTACAACTTGAGAAAACAATGAAAAAACTGAAAATGCATTAGTTGTATCAACATTATAAATCTCACTAAGAACTCGTTGTTTTCTACTGCAAAGGGCTATCTGATGACGGATTGTTGTGTAGAGGAAGGAGTAACTTCTGGTGTTGGTTTGTGGTGTTCACTGCATGGCTGAAGATGAATGAAATCTCAGAGACCTCCTAGATGTAGATGTAGGTGTATCTTGTGCTACAACTTGTGGTGCATGTCCAAGATTCAAAGAAGATACAATACCTTGTTGCTCAATGCTTTCAATTGACATATCATCATGAGGAATAGTGCTATGTACCTTGGGATATGATATATAATATATATGGGTTGATGGAGATGCTAACATGTGGCACACAATCCCCTTAGTTAGTTATATGGGATCACATAGGAATTAATTATATTTGGTAATGGGTCGGCCTACATTGGGATTAGGTGTTACCCATCCCCTATTTAAAGGATGTGAGTATCATTATGAGGAAGCTCATGTAGGTATGAGTTGAGTCTTCTACTTGGTAGAGGTATATTGGAGGTGTCCCCTTCGAAGTGGATTCCCATCTTGAGAGATTGTGGAGTTACTCCTTCCTTAAGGGAGCATTGTATGGTGTTGCCCTACCTTAAGGGTATTATTCTGCATATATTGATATTAGGGCATCTTGGCCCCCCATATATCTAGTGTTGTGTTATATTATACAATTTATAGATTTATTGTATGCAAAGTTCTTAGTTAAACTTTTCCCATACCTCTTAAACTCATTTGTCAACCATACCTATGGTTGGAGGGTTGATTTTAGACCTTTCAATGTATTTGTGTAAGTCAAATTGGTAAGTTTTAATTACACTTTTCTTATATGGTTTAATTTCAGTCCTTTGGGGGTGGGTTAGATTTTGAGTGTGTAAGTAAACTATTCATATTTTTCACCCACATAATTAATACGGCATTGGAGAATAAAGTTGAATTTTTCTTGGGGGTTAAGGAGGTGTTATGTGGCATCCTACATGGGATCCACCTCATCCTCTTCCCTTCCCTCTTCTATAAAATTCAAATTCCTTGCCTTGTTTTCGGTTTGCTCAACTTTGGAGACTTCATTCTGGGGTGAATCCTTTGCTGGTTTGGGATCTATTGCTTTTGGAGCAGTTGGAAGATTGTGGAATACTTGTGTTTGGATGATTTTTGGATTGTTTTCCTTGAAAACAACTATTGTTTGGAACTTGGACAACTCCATCATGGAGAGGGTAAGAGCTTGGCTCTTGAAATGCTCCTCTTTTATGAATGTAAATGTTAATGTGTGGATATTTTGGCATGTTTGTGGGCTGCTGGGTAGATGGCGTAGGAATGGTCTAGGATAAGACTATGGGGTTTCTTTTGTGGTAGGCACAAGGGTGTTCTAGGGAGGTATAAGTGTGGAGGGATTTGTGATTTGAGCTCCACCTTGCAAAGAAATAGAACTTTTATTTCTTTATTTGTTATGGGGTGCCATAAGAGGTTGGGGAGAGGAATAAGAATATGTGAGGGAATAAGGGGTACTTGGGGAGACATAAAGAATGTCAGGGTTTGATATACTATATTTTAGCAGTTTGAAATCAGGTGGTGATACCCATTTCCCCTTTTGAGGGGCATAAGAAGTATCCCCCATAGCTTCTCTCCTTTGGCTTTCTTGATGAAGCCTTAGTATTGTTTGCAATTTTTTAATGTAGTTCTAAACTACATTCTATTTTGGACTGTGTTTTATTGTGAAAATGTTGCTTGTGTGTGTTTTGGAAGCCTTTTGTTGCCATGAGTTGAATCAAATATTTTATTGCACTATGGTTAGGGCTCAGGGGGATAATGAAGAAGGATGGATTCTCCTCTTCATTGGATTTCTCAGTTGAATGGAGGGTATTTCCTTTTCCCTGCTCTTGTTGTGATCAAAATTTGGAAGAATGAGAAGTATGCATGTTGGTTGTTCTGGAGATGAGAATAAATACAGTTTTATAGTCCCTTGTGAAATATAAATCTTATTATAACCTTTCCCAGTTGAAGTGGATGAACTTGTATATGTTTTGTAAAGGAAATATGTTGTATTGGTTATGAAAGTGTAAACTGAAATGTGAGAGATACATACTCTATTCTGTCCTTTTGAAATCAAGAAATTGTCTTCTGTATGATGAAATTGAAGAATGAAAGAAGGAAGTTGTAAAGTTGTATTTTGGAATCAATAAAGGATGGAATAAACCTCCTCAAAGTGCATCATTGTATTGAATTTGATCACCTAAATGTGAGTTGTAATCTCTGTTTAAAAGAAAGAAATGCGTATGAAGGAAATGTAATACTTTTTTTTTGTGAAGTGAATGATTTGAAAAGAATAAACATTAAATTATTGTCTTTATCATTTTATTTAAGGAATGAAACCTATTTCAAACTAGCATGAAATGAATTCATTTGTAAGGGCAATTAAAATAAGAACCATTGAGTTAATTTTCTTGTTAACATTTTTGTTTCACGTTAAACTCTATAAATTTTACCAAAAATGAACTGACCAAACCTGCAATCAAGAAATAACAATGAAACATTAAAATTGACCATGCTATGGTTATATAATGAATACAATTAGACAAAAGCACTTAAGGAAAAATCCTTCGAACCTTGAAAAAATGGGATAAATACTCTTATAATCATTTTGCTATCAAGACATGTAGATTTTCAAATTGCAAATCAATTAGACAAATTGAATCTTGAAATCCATCTTAAATCCATCTAAGAAAAATTATCCATGTCTATTTGACATGTTTGAGAGAGGAAGAAGATAAAATTGAACAAATTTTATAAGTTAAAATTTATCAGTTTCCACTGTAAATCCAGCAGAATGTTTTTGCAAAATTGAACCATTAAAATTCATCAAAATTAAAACTTAATGATTCTTGTGAAAAGAAAACTTAAATAGGTTTCCAAAAATTCCTTGTTTTCCCAAAACCAAGTTCTCTATAAAAATTTATGGCGTTTTGAATTTTTTCTTCAATTGACTTCAAAAATAATCCTAACTCTCAAAAAACGAATTTGGGAAAATTTTCTAAATTTTTCCCCGCCACCCCATCGGCCCACAACCAATTAGGTGCTACCACATGGCATTGCGAGGCTTTAGTGGAGGATCATATCCCCTTTAAACTTAGCACTTAAAAAAAAAAATTGGGAATAATTTCTAAATTTTCCCCGCTAGCCCCACAGCCAACCAGAAGCAGGTTCCTTTCTACCTTTTGCGTTTTCATAAATTTTTTTGGAAATGTTTCTACATTTTCCCCCGTCATCCTGCAGCCAATCAGGAGCTTCCACGTGGCATCGTAAGGCATTGGCAGAGGAACAGGTGAGTTTTACCCCTTTCGCCCTTCTAGGCATTAAAATCCTTTTATCCCCACCACCCCGCTTTCCCCGCGCTGGATTTAGAGGTGCCACATGTCCCTTGTGGACTTGCAGAGTAGCTGGGAGTGTGGGTGCAAGGGTGGATTTTCACCCCACGTGGTAAATTTCCAAAACGTCTCCCGTGGCCCTGCCGACCTGACTCCTCCTTCGGGAAAACTTTCTCCCTGCGGTCTGCAGGCCTGCCCATGGGGAAATATTTCTCCTTGCGGCCCGCAAACCTATCCCTGGGGAATAATTTCTCCCTACATCTTGTAGACCTACTCGTGGGGAAATATTTCTCCCCGTGACCCACAGACCCGCCCTTGGGGTAAAATTTTCTCCCCGGTGGCCTACAAGCCCGCTCTTGGGGGAAAAATTTTCACCCCAAGGCCCTGCCGACACATAACTTTTGAAATACACAGAGTTCGGTAGACTTCCTTATATCTATGGAAAGGTGAGGAAATTTCACATCCCAATGGGAATGATATAGGTAAATTTTGAATGCGTTAATTTTGAGTAAAATCAAAGTTGAATCTTTAAATCCTATTATAGAGTGGGTATGGTGAGGAATTACCCTCTGAACCTAATTGAACTTTCTAACCTTAAATTTTGGACCTTGTGACCTTTTGAATAATAGTTTTTAGAGTTCTATAAGAATGGCTCCTTTTTGAGGATTTGTATGGTAGAGAGTGCAAGACAGCTCTTAACTGGGACAGGTTAGAGGACAGGGTTTCTCTTGCACCAACTTTTTTGCAAGACATGGAGCAGTAGGGTGGTTTTGATCAGACAGAGACTGCAAGAGGTGCATGACAGTAAGAATAAGTATGAAAATCATCATAGGACCAACCATAGTTTTGATGTGGGCATGAAGGTGTTCCTTCATGTTAGGCCACATAAGAGACCTATCCGTTATGGAAAATGATCTAAGCTAGATCCTACATTCCTGGGTCCTTTTGAGATCTTGGAGTGTATCGGCGCTTTGGACTACCATCTAGCATTGCCACCTAGCTTGTCTCATGTACATGATGTGTTTTATGTTTCATTTGTTAGGAGATCTATTGCAGATCCTTCTCATGTGTTAGATTGGACATCATTGTAGGTGCAGGATCAGTGGCAGGTGATGGTGGAGGCCGTTCACATCCTAGATCGTAGGACCCTGGGCATTCGAGGCAGAGAGGTTGATGAAGTTCGGGTGAAGTGGAACAGATATGATGATACTGCAGCTACATGGGACGATGCTACTTTATTACAAGTTTAGTTTCCACATTTGTTCCAGTGACTCCTAAGAGGAAGTCAAGTCTAAGGGGATGTGGATGTAGTGCCCACTTCCCTTTAACACCTTTTGATATTGATCATGATATTTTTGATCATATTATGGAAATTATTATGGAAACTTATTATAGTATGATGTTAGATGTTAGATCCTGGATTATTGTTGACCTTGATTCAGTTATGATGCATGATAATTATTAGAAACATTTTTATATACTGATGAGGATATGTTGTTTGACATGGTTATATTATGGATGTTGTTCGGATATGTGATATTTGGATATTATGAGTAGACCTAGAAATGGAAATTATTTGATGATGATATAGTTGTTGAGTAAAATTACAAATGATCTTATTGGTTTGCTTGGATATTATTGTGATTCATATATATAGAGGATTTTGGAATATTATTTATATTAATTGGGATGTTCTAATATGGCCACAAGGCCAAAGGAGGTATTTGTGTTTTGTAGGTTAAAATATCATAACAAACATCAGGGGATTGGAGACCAACCACATTAGAATTCTAGATGAATTTAACAAGGTCACCATGGCAACTGTATATGTTTGTATGTGTTTGTTGTTGTTAGGGATTCCCATGGGGGGATCACCTTTAAATGTGACCAAGGGGGTTTTATGTATTTTCTTCTATTTGGTCCCTTTGTAATGTTGCATGTGTTATTTTTGTTATGCATTTACCCCTTTCATTACTTATTAATTATTATAAGTAACAATGTTGTTAAGTTAATTAAGTAAAATATATCATAATAAAGTAATTAATAGAGTTGTTGGCCATGTTTTAAAAGTGTTGCAAGAATGTGAAAGTAATGTGCAAGTGACCTTGTAAGTGATGTGTAAGTTAACTTGTGAGTGTGAAACACTCCACCTTCATTGAAATTCGAATTTGTCCTTGGAGGCTGACTTTAGAGGCTTGTGGGACAAGTGTAAACTTCTCCCATACCTCTTAAGTTTCATTTTCCAACCATACCTATGGTTGGAAGGTTAATTTTAGACCTTTTAATGCATTTGTGTAAGTCAAATTGTAATTTTTAATTGCACTTTTCTTACATGGTTTAATTTCATTCCTTTCGGGTGTGGGTTGGATTTGAGTGTGTAAGTAAACTGTCAGTATTTTTCACTCACCTAATTAATATGCATTGGAGAATGAATTTGAATTTGTGTTGGGGTTTAGGAGGTATGATGTGGCATCCTACATGGCTCCACTTCATCCTCTTCCCTTCCCTCTTCTATGAAATTTGAATTCCTTGCCTTGTTTTGGGTTTCTCAACTTTGGAGACTTCATTTTGGGGTGAATCCTTTTATTATTTTGAGAGCTCTTACTTTTGGAGTAGTTGGAAGATTGTGGGAATACTTGTGCTTAGTTTACTTTTATATTTTTTTCTTGAAAACAACTGTTGTTCGGAACTTGGATAACTCTGTCATGGAGAGGTAAAAGCCTAGCTCTTGAAATGCTCCTCTTTTATGAATGTAAATGTTAATGTCTAAATATTTTTACATGTTTGTGGGTTGTTGGGTAAATGGCCTAGGAATGGTGTAGGAGAAGACTATGGGGTTTCTTTTATGGGAGGCACAAGGGTATTTTAGGGAGGGTATAAATGTGAAGGGATTTGGGATTTGGGGTTCCACCTTACAAAGAAATATCTTGTATTTCTTTACTCGTTATGGGGTGTCATAAGAGGTTGGGGATGCATAAGGAAATGTGAGGAATAAGGGGAACTTGGGGAGGCATAAAGAATGTCAGGGTTTGATATAATATATTTTTGCAGTTTGAAATGAGGTGGTGATACCCATTTCCCCTTATGGGAGGTATAAGAGTCATCCCCTATAGATTCTTTCTCTTTTGTCTTGCTTGATGAAGCCTTAGTATTATTTGTAATGTTTTAATGTAGTTCTAAACTACATTCTATTTTGGACTATGTTTTATTGTGAAAATTTTGCTTGTGTGTGTTGTGGAAGCCTTTGTTGCCATGAGTTGAATCAAATATCTTATTGCACTATGGTTTGGGCTCGGGGGCTAATGAAGAAGGATGGATTCTCTTCTTCATTGGATTTCTCGGTTGGATCAAGGGTATTTCCTTTCCCTGCTCTTGTTGTGATCACAATTTGGAAGAATGAGAAATATGCATGTTGTTGTTCTGGAGATGAGATAAAGACAGTTTTACAGTCCCTTGTGAAATAAAATCTTATTATAACCTTTCTCACTTGAATTGGATGAACTTGTATATGTTTTGTAATGGAAATATGTTGTATTGGTTATGAAAGTGTAAACTGAAATGTGAGAGGTACATACTATGTTCTATCCTTTTGAAATCAAGAAATTGTCTTCTGTATGATGAAATTGAAGAATGAAAGAAGGAAGTTGTAAAGTTGTATTTTGGAATCAATAAAGGATGGAATAAACCTCCTCAAAGTGCATCATTGTATTGACTTTGATCACCTAAATGTGAGTTGTAATCTCTATTTAAAAGAAAGAAATGCGCATGAAGGAAATGTAATACTTTTTTTTGTGAAGTGAATGATTTGAAAAGAATAAACATTAAATTATTATCTTTATCATTTTATTTAAGGAATGAAACCTATTTCAAAATAGCATGAAATGAATTCATTTGTAAGGCAATTAAAATAAGAACCATTGAGTTAATTTTCTTGTTAACATTTTTGTTTCACGTTAAACTCTATAAATTTTACCAAAAATGAACTGACCAAACCTACAATCAAGAAATAATAATGAAACGTTAAAATTTAACATGCTAGGTTATAAATGAATACAATTAGACAAAATCACTTTAGGAAAATTCCTTCAAACCTTACAAAAATGGGCTCAATCCTCTTACAGTCATTTTGCTATCAAGAGATGTAGATTTTCAAACTGCAAATCAATCAGACAAATTGAATCTTGAAATCAATATTAAATCCATATAAGAACAATTCTCCATGTCTATTTGACATGTTGAGAGGGGAAAAAGATAAAATTGAACAAATTTTATAAGTTAAAATTTACCATTTTGCATTATAAAAGACTATAGAAAGTTTTTGCAAAATTGAACCATTAAACTTCATCACTATTAAAAATTAATGATTCTTGTGCAAAGAGAACTTTAATATCTTTCCAAAAAGACATTGTTTTCCCAAAACTGAGTTCTCTATAAAAAGTTATGGCCTTCTGAATTTTTTCTTCATTTGGCGTCAAAAATAATTCTAACTGTAAAAAAAAAGGGAAAATTTTCTAAATTTTCCCTGCCGCCCTGTCTGCTTGCAGGTAATCAGGTGCTACCACATGGCATCAAAAGGATTTAGCAGAGGAGAAAATCTCATTTAAACTTAGCGCTTTAGAAAAATTTTGGGAGAATTTTCTAAATTTGCCCCCGCCCTACCACCCTGTAGCCAATCAGGAGTTGCCACGTAGCGTCGTGAGGCATTGGCGGAGAAACTGGTTCCTTTCTACTTTTTACATTTTTAGAAAATTTTGGAACAATTTTCTACATTTTTCCCACTGTCCCGCAACCAATCAAGATCTTCCACATGGCATCGCGAGGCATCGGCAGAGGCGCGGGTGAATTTTACCCCTTTCGCCCTTCTTGGCGTTAAAATCCTTTTATCCCCGCCGCTCCGCTTTTCCCGCATTGGCTTAGGATGTGACACATGTCCCTTACAGACTTGTGGACTCATGGGAGTGTGGGTACAAGGATGAATTTTCACCCCACATGGGAAATTTCAGAAACGTCTCCAGCGGTCGTGCCAATCCGACTCCTTTGGGAAAAATTTCTCCTCACAGCCCACAGACCTACCTGTGGGGAAATATTTCTCCCTGCGGCCCATAGACCCACCCCTAGGGAAACATTTCTCCCCACGTCCCAGAGGCCCACCCATGGGGAAATATTTCTCCCTGTAGCCCACAGACCCACTCCTGTGGAAAATTTTCTCCCCTGGGTCCGCAGACCCACTCTTGAGGAAAATTTTCACCCCAAGACCCGTCGGCCCATAAATTTTTATATACAGGGATTTTGGTGGACTTCCTTATATATATGGAAAGGTGAAGAAATTTCATATCCCATGGGAATGATTTAGGGAAATTTTGAATGCGTTTTTTTTGAGAAAAAATAATTTCAATCTTTAAATCCTGTTAGAGAGTGAGTATGGTGAGGAATTACCATCTTAACCTAATTGAACTTTATAACCTTAAATTTTTGACCTTGTGACCTCTAATAATTGTTAATAAAAGAAAAGTATAATCTAGTGGATTAGAATTGATCTAGAACTTGTTAGTGACAACTTTTGTCTTGTAACCTGGTTGTAGACTCTTTTAAACAAAAAAAAATTATTGCATAATTTTTCTAAGTAATCCTAGGTTGTTCTTGGGTTTCAAGTGGGTTGTTTTTACAGGCATCACAATATCTCTAGCAATAGTGACATTGAATATAGGATTTATCATGTCTCTGATCTGAAATTTTTTTATGATTGTGCTCTTGACTATGTCCTCTTCCACTTGATTTTTATGGACCGCTACTACGTCCTCTAAATGAACTTCTTCCTCTTCCACGATTTCCTGATACCTGTGATGAAAAATCTTGATCTATAACTAGATGTGATCTATTCATCCTCTATTCATGATGTATTTGTGATGCATGTAACTCATCAATTGAAAAATTACTTAGATCCTTAGTTTCTTCAATAACATCTACCAAAGGATCAAATTTTGCAGCCAAACTTATAAGAATTTTTTCAATAATTTTTTTTTCCTCAATATTTTCACCTTGAGATGTAATTTGATTGACCAAACTAACTACAAAAGTAAATAATGATTCTACAAAATCTAAATCTTTCATTGACATATTTTCAATATCTCTACGAAGTAATTGTACCTTGGCAGTTTTTAATTTCTCTTTACCTGAATACGCAACTTACAGAGTTTCCCATGCAATTTGTGCTTTAGTTTATACTTCCACTCTAGGTAGGAATCAGGATGCTTTTGTGCATGGCTTGATGAATAAAGAAAAGATTTTTTCCATCTTTCTTTCTTAATTCCCTCAAAGTGTCTTTCTCTTCCTGTGAGAGTGTTATATGTTTTTGCATCTATGGGATCTATGTACCCATTCTCTATGATTTCCCACACCTTCTGTGATCTAAATATTTCCTTCATGGTTAATGACCAATGCTCATAATTCTTTCCTATAAATTGTGGTGTCTGTAGACTAGATATAGAATACATAATCTATTGTCAATTATAAACATACTTAAAAAATCCATGCTCTGATACCAATTTGTAGAAATTAGGCACATAAAATAATAACTAACAGAAATAAAATAAAGAATTGCAAATAAAACATATTATTACAAACTCAGATCAACACTTATGTGCATATATTTCTTTTTCTAGTTCTAGAGCTTCAGCTCAATACAGTCTCTATGAATGTGTTTGATATGAAAACACTTACAATTGCCTATAATAAATAGATGAATTCATCTAACAATAAAAAACACAACTCATAAAAATAGAACTAAAAATCACATGCTTTTGTGTAATACAAATCTTTTGATTTATTTTCTTTAATAGCTTTTCCCAAAACTAGGAATCTAAAACTAAATTCATAAAATAAAATCATGTAAAAAACAAAATACTTTTTGTTTTTCTTGGGGAAAAATTAATATTTTTCTAACATTAGGTTGTTCGACTTGAAAGAAATTATTTTTAGTTGTTTTATCTTTTTCTAAGGGTACAATTATCAGATCTCATCTATTTCCTTTCAAGAATAGAAATAAATAGAAATTTTATCATGATATACCCACACTTCTAGGGCTTGGTTCTGTGCCCATGTGATATGCCTTTATCATAGTATCAACAATTTGAGAATTGCTAATTATTCCACTATGCCCAACTCATTCCCTCTAAGCTGTGAATATGTAGACTCATTTTTATTCCTTCTATAAATAGGAATAGAGGAATCTATCTATTTTGTGTTTTGGCATAAGTATGTTTCATTTTCTTCTCAACTTTAAGTGTATCAGGTTACGGGAAGAGTCGAATGTTTAGTTAATGAATTCTAATTGAAATTTAACTATATGTCTACGGATTCCTGATGGTGAAAGAGGTTGATTTCCTCAGCAAGAATTAAATCTAAGTAGTGTGACGGGAAGAGAACAACATTAGACACATTCAAAATCCCTTAGAGTTTAATATTTTTTTCTTTTTAAAAATCATAATGGCCACCTGATTAGTTGAACAAAAACTTTAAATACAAAATATGCTCATTTGCCTATTTCTCTCAGTTTATTTTTTTCAATCTCACAATAATTTTTTTAATACGTCTTCTAATAAAACTAAAGCAAAAAATTCTTGTTGGAATAGAAAATTCAATTACAATATTGAAGTTTGATGGATGCTCAATGTAGTCAGAACACAACATCAAGTAGGTATATTACCCAGCATGTATTGAATCTAATATTAGTTCTATGATAATGTGATTAGTGATTTTGGATGTGAACTATTGTATTAAACTACCCATAAGGTTTATATGTTTCTGCATGTATACTGCCATATTTTATTCATTTACAAAATATTCTTTATCGCTAACATCTCTATTTTTTTGGGATTTGCAGATATATTGACAAGCTGATTATTTACACTTTTTCCACCTTCCTTTCATGGAACAACCCCTACCATATGAAGAATATTATGTTGTTGCTTGTATTTTACTCCACATCAGAAACATTTTTTTCAATTCTTTTCATTGAAAAACCATATCTGTATGATAAACAAAATACTATTGAATATCTATATTCCTTTTTGGTGACCATATTTTGTAATTTTTGAAAATTCCACTCTTTATCTACTCCCGCATATAAAAACTATTTCAACATTATATATAGTCTACACTTTTTGACACTTGAAGTTAAATTTTTACACCTCTCATATGTGTGTTGCATTCTCATATGGCATACTTGGACCCCTCTTTTGATTCCTATTTTCACATGTTTTCTTGCATATTTTTTTCTTGTCAGCTATCACAAATATTAAATTGACTTTTTTTAATATCACCAATCTGGGCCAAAACTAAGCCTTCCTCGTATTTATTTTATTTTGCAATTTTTTCCCTTGAATACGTAATAGATGGTACATGACACAGATTTTTTTGGAATTGAGGATCAAAACACTCGTAAAATGTAAAAAGTATGTTGCAAAGTTATTCTTCTGTCGTTGTTTCAGATGTTATAAACCCATTAAACTACATCTTTATACTAACCTATTATATGTCTATTTTGTTATGCTACATATTAGGCCAATAATAACATAATATATGATAAGAAACATTACCTGAAAAATTTCATACTAGTTTAAGAAAATAAAATTCCAAAATTAGCTCATTTGATATCGGTGTTTTCTCTTCTTTGCTATGCTCAACAATCTTTGTTTCAAGTGAAGTGATTTCTGATTCTGTGTTTTCTATATCCAATTCGTAGTGCCCACTCCTCTTCGAAAAATGTTTCATTTTGATGTTGATACTATTGCACTGATACTTAGACATTCGAGTATTAAATTTTTATCAGTAGATGATAGACTATGTAGACATTTAGACTATTGACATTATGTGGTTCACATTTTATTATGATGCACTAGATGGTGATGATAGACATTTATATATGTTAATTTGTGATATTATGATTTTTATACTAACATGTCATATTTGGATGCATGACATATGATTTGACGTTTTTAGTAAAATTATGATTTTATGGATTCCAAAATCAAATTAATTATATGATGATGGATAATAGAACTGCTAGATTTGAATGATGATTATTGATTTTATATGTATCTTGTCTCGATGATTTTAATACTAGCAAAAGGCTAGAGAGGTATCTCATTTGTGTGCAGGATATTTTATCATATACATCGAAAGGGGATAGGGAACCAACCACAGAAGGATGTCAGGTGTTGAGAAACACGGCCAAAATTTGACAACATATCTAATGTTGTAGTGTTTTGTTTTTGCATGCCTAGTTAGGAGGTTTCCCATGGGGGGTGACCTCACATGTGCGGCCATGGGATGATATGTTTCCCTTTTCTTTTAATTTTTTTATGCGCTTTATTTTTTTGTATACATTTAATTTTGGTAATGGTTTCCACTTTATTAAGATTTATAATTATGTCTTAACTAAGCTAATCCTTCCTTTTTGGGTTAACTACAATAGAGATGTGACAAATAGATAATTATGAGGTTAGTTGGTCCTTGTTTTTAGTGAGATTTGTGATGGTTTGTGTGTAATTTACTTCATCCCAACTTAAAAATACTGATTTTGACTTGGAAGGTTTTTTTAGAGGCTTGTGGTACAAGCTAAGCTTGTCCCATGCCTCTTAAAGTTACCTAACAACCCTTCCTATGGTATAGGGAGATGATTTTTGACCTTTTTATCCTCTTTGGAGTGTAAAATGGTGAAAATAAGTGCACCCTCTTGTTGTCACAATAAATTTGGTGTAAATTTTGTCACATCATTGCACACAATCATTTCAAGGATTGAAAGGGCCTCTAAGAAATAACACCCCTTGGACTGGCTGGTTTTGTTTTAGTTGATGCTCTATTTTGGATAGTATGTTGTTTTTCGACTACTTAATTGTAGTTATTTCGCTATTTTTCTTTTTCCTAGTAGCTACTATTTGGGTTACTGTTGGACTTTCTATATTATCCGGATTTTGATCCTCTTTTGATTTTTTTTCATGTTTGATCTGGCTGTTGAGAATTCCTTGTAACAAGGTATAGTCCCTTCAAAACTATTTTCCATTAATAAAAAAACCAATAAATTTGGTACTTAGAAAGCATGGTGTGCAAGTTTGTGATCCATGTGCGTTTGACATAGTTTTTACAATTTTATTGATTTTCTTTGACTTGGTGTGTTGACTTAAGTGTAGGAATGGAGAAATGATGAAGCAACATCATACATGGAGCCATGTCATGATCCTCATATTCCATTTATATTTATTCTTGGATTTTGATAGAATGCGGGTTACTTGTTATTTTTCTTCCTTTGTCATTTTTTTAAAATGGGGAGATTTTTGGAGAGCTTTTGAAAATTTTCTTGGCTTGAAGGTGTGTAGGACTTGTGAAGTTTTCTTGGAGATTTGATGGAGTGGTAGGCTCTCCACCTTTTTTGTTCGGTTATTATTGCTTGTTGACATGAAATGTTGTGCTTGTTAAATTTTTTAAGTCTTGTGAATGTGCTTGTGTGTGGTTGGGTAGTAGGCCTTAAGTTTGGTGTGGGAGAAAGGATTATGGGACCATTGGGGAGGAAAAAGGGAGTTTTGTGAGGCATGTATTTGGTAGGAGTGTGATTGGGAGTTCCACCTATGGGGAGTGAAAAGAAAACCATGGTTATTTTGTTTCATACTTGAAAGGGAGAGATAAGGATTTTGTGTTGATTGTTTAGTGCACTTGGAGGCTTAGGGTGAAACTCCCACATCACTTAGGAGGCATAAAGAGGTGCTTTCCCATAGTCCTTGCTCCATAAGGTTTGATTTCAAACCTTTTTGTTATTTGAGAAGTTGCAAACTTGTTGAATATGTCTTCTTAGTTGTGTTGAGTACTTTGTAATGCATATTTTATGTGGAAGCCATGTTATTATAAAGTGGTCAAATGTTGCTCAATATCCTTCATGGTTCTTTGGTTGAGGCTTAGGGGCCATAAAGGGGATGATTTCTCCTCTTAATGGATTAGATGTTGGGCGGAGAGCATTGCCTACTCCCCCTTACTTGTATTGTGATCCTTGTTGTGAGAAGATTGAAGTAAACTAGATTGGAGTTACATTTGGAGAAGACATGTAAATTTGAGACTTCTATTTTGGCCTTGATTAAAAACCTTCATGTTGAAATTTTTACTTGTAATCATTCCTACCTCGAGTGGAATATTGTATATTTGTGTGATTGAGAAAAAAAATTATATCTTTATTTGTAAATATATCTAATTTGCAATCTCTTATAAGAGTATTTGACTTAGAAATTTGCATATAAAAATGTGTTAGTTTTGTGAAAAGAAGTTACCAATTTTTACATTGTTGTCGTGAAGTGGAAATTTTTAAAGAAGTTGAAATTAAAATGCATTTCTCTTAATTGAATTTATTTCATTATTCCCCAAATTGTGATAGGATTCATTCTAAAAGAAATGAAAACTTTTTTAAAATGCACTTGTTAAGAGAAAAGGGTTGTCGTTTGATTGTGAAGAGAAGAAAGGAAAAGTTACTATTGATCTATTGAAAGAGAAATATATTGGAAGATTTCAAACTTTAGTTGCATTTTAGTCGAGCTTAAGAAGGGAAGGTATATGGTTTAAAAATTCTTGTATAAGGAAGAATCCCTCCTTACTAGTAAGGCATGTTGAATGAAATATTTTATTAGTTTTCCCAAAATTTGTTACGTTTAAATGAATAGGAAGAAAATTATAAAATTCCTTGTCTTGTATTTTGCTTCCTTATAAAATTCTTGGTCCTTTTAACTACACACACACACACACACACACACACACACACACACACACATATGTATGTATGTATGTATATGTATATATGTATATATGTATACATATACACATATATACATATACATACATACATACATACATATATATATATATACACACACAAACACACATATATACATATATACATATATACATATACATACATACATACACACACACACACACACACACACACACACACACACACACACACACATATACATGTATATATGTATATATATGTAATAATATACGTTTTTTTGTATATATACTAAACATGATATAATGTTAAAACCATTGTTTTCCTTTTCTTTACTAGATAAATTATAATTGTAAATGTTAATATTAACATAAAAAAATATAGAGTAGACTATATTAAAAATATAATATGTATATATATAGTTAGTAGATTAGATTTTAATTATATATATATATATATATATATATATATATATATTACATTTATTAAAGGTTAATAAATTAAACTTCATAAAAAAAAACAAAATATATTAATTGTTTGTATGTATGCGGTCATGGGTTGTTTTATGTGTTTAGTGTGGGGAAACCCCCCTTAAATATGTAATAAATCATAGTGGGTGGGGGCCGAGCCCCCACAAAACTCAATGTTTTTTGAAACCTAAATAAATCTGCCTACCTATTTTTTGTATACCTATTTTTTGTAAATAAATAAAGTTTTGGGTATATATATATACACCTAAAATTCTATTTAGCCTAACGGTTTATTTATTTAGAAAATAGGTATAGAAATTCTCTCTCTCTCTCTCTCTCTCACACGTGTGTGTGTGAATTTGTTTACCTAGTTTGTAAATAAATAAAATGTTGGGTTAAATACACACACATAGACACACACAAACACACACACACACAAACACACACATCTTTGTGTGCATGTGTGTGAATTAGTATACCAATTTTGTAAATAAATAAAATTTTGGGTTAAATAAAATTTGGTTTGTAAATAAATTAAATTTTGGGCTGAATATAATTTTTGGTGTGTATATATATATATATATATATATATATATATATATATATATATATATATACTCACGAGTATATATACATATACACACTCACATATTGTGTGTATGTTTTTATCGGTTGCAAAATTAAAAATACATATTTTGAAATAGATCTAGACAAGGAAAAATACACAAATTCCCAAGAAGGGAAAATATATTGAATAAATTTTCAACAATAATGAAAATTACAACCAAACCCTAGAAGAGGGTGGAATAAAATTGCAAGTAAAAATAAAATAATAAGATGAACATGACATGTGTGTATCCATCCCAAGCTTCCTCCTCTTCCATGGTTTCCTTCTCTTCCTCCTTCCCTTAACCTGTAAAACAAAAATGAATGAATCAGTAAAATGATTAAATAAAATCTCCATGGAGATGATTAGAGTTGTTTTAAAATTTCTTGATCCAATGGCCTAGTTTGGTTTCATTCAATGGCCAATATTGTTTCCTACAGATGTTGGCTAGGAGTTAGGTGAGATCATCGTTTGATCGCATGGGTCAAGTTTGAATCGGGCCACTTAAGTTTTGTTGAAGTCAACCTTCTTTAGTATTTCATTACGAATGAATTTAGTAACTTTAAAAATAAAAGACCTAGACCTTGTGAAAAATTAGTAGGTTCGTTCCCTTAGTAATTTTAGACAACATTTATAATTGAGATTTAAATTTAATAGTATTGGTTAAATGGAAGGGAAAATTAGACCTAGACCTATTTATAATAAATTATTGAATGACTTTAGGAACCACGTTATTAAATTAATTAAGGATTGTAGGAATGAAATTTTAAACTTAACTGAAAAATTAAATATTATTATTTATTTAACTTTGAGACGATCATTTGTTGACCAAGGGGTTAGAAAACATTGCTTTTTTTATTTAACAAAAAAAATTTATTTAGTTTTTCTAATATAACGTTTGTTGTCTTCGGTTTCGTGGGTAAAATTTGTGGGTGTTGAACTTGGTATCAGAACCATGGGTTCAACGCTTGGACCCCAAACACACTTAAAAACACAAAAATTAAACGATTAAACCTAGCACAACTCTAAACTTAGAAAGCATAACATTATATAATATTTTGTTAAACGTGGAAAACTTAAAAAATAAATACAAAGACTTAAATGATGATAAACTAACCCCTATCTTGGTCTGTGCAGGAGGCGCAGACTAGACGAGGGGTCATTTCACATGAGCCTAGATCTACCACCCCCAGATCAAATAGTAGTAGTCATAATGCCTCAGATACTTCTCCCACTACATGATATTAATACCACTTTACGCAGAGGACCTCTAGGACGATGACCTAACAGATAGGATGAAGAGTCATCAGTAGTGGCTCATGCACCACCATGTCACAATGCTAAGGATAGGATAGATTACTACCATGTGGAGTTTGTTGGACATGCATCACCTCCTAGGGAGCACAGACATAGAACCACGTGGCATAGAGACAGGTCTAGGAGCCCTAGACTGAAAGATGATCATAAAGAGAGACCTAGGGGTCAAAATTTGACAACAATGGATCACATTAGAGAGATACTGAAGTTACATCTGCCTCATTTTGTTGGATACATAGGGGGATTTCAAGACGAGGCATGATTGGTTAGCGTGAGAGGATACTTCAAACTATGTTCTTGCTCTAGAAAAATGAAAGGACGTGTTGTAATCCACCTTCTAAGAGACGGAGCTAGGGTTTGGTGGAGGACTGAAGAGAAGAAGCTCCATATGGATTGAGAGATTATCAATTGGGAGATCTTCGAGTAGTCTTTTTGGAGTAGATACATATCCAAAAGATTCATCTAGCAGCGGATTGATGAGTTTTATGATCTATAATAGACTTCCATAATAGTGGCAGAGTACGAGAGACAATTTTTAGATCTTCTGTAGTATGTGGATTACATGTAGAATGAACAAGTCAGAGTTCATAGGTTCATTAAGGGCCTGAACTTAATCTTTGGAGGGGAAGTGTGCCCACAGAAACTTTTAAAGGCCTTGGAGAATACCAATATTACAGAGGAAACTAGGGGAGAAACTCAGCAGGCTCGTGATAGAGTGAGGAGCCGCATACAATAGATATAGGATAGTAGATTTAGGGGATCATCTCCTCCTCCTCATGGCATACATACTTTGTCATAGTATTCCTTCCAGCCTCCTCCACCTCCTCATCAACAATAGTAGTAGCAAACTCAACCACCCTTTTTACCTCCACAATCCCTTGCTCAGAGAGGGCATAGTATGGGACCTCCAACTAAGGGTCCCAACATGACACAAGATCTACCTAGATCATAGTTGGTTGGAGTACGGCCACCACAACACCCATAGAGATATATGGAAGGATCATCAGGTTCTTCAACATGTACTACTGGACCACTTGGAGGACTATTTGCTCATTGGAAAGGACCATGTACTTTTTTTGGATGTGACGTGCATGGACATCATTGGAGAGAGTTCCCTCAAAACCCTGTTAATTAGAGTAAGGCACCTATTTCTAAGCCTACTATTGGTGACATGGCTAGGATCCACAGCATATATGCAGTCGTCAAGAACAACAAGTTAGAACACCAGGGAATGGTGATAGAGACCACACTTAGCATTTATGGTATTTCTATCCCTATTTTATTTGAATGAGGCTCATTGGATTCTTTCATTTCTCCATATTTAGTAGAGCATTATAAGATAGTGGAAGTTAGGTAGAGACTTAGTTGGGATGTCAAGGTGGCTTCTAGAGCCAAGATCTCAGTAGACTCCTTAGTCAAGGAGTGCATAGTGGACCTATAACCCTTTACCACTAGTTTGGATATTCGTATCCTTCTCTTAGGATGGCATGGAGTTATCCTGAGCATGGAATGGTTGTATGTGCATAGAGATAGAGTTGATTATCACAATAAGATTATATCTTATAAAAATTATTTGGGAGTGGAGTTATTGATTGTTGGAGTTAGGAGACCCATCTCTATTCCCTCTATTTTTTCCATGTAGATGAAACATTGTGCACGACAGGGTTGTCAATTGTATTCTATTACATTCAGTGATAAGTCAGAAGATGGGGCTCGTTGACCTTCACTTGATGATCTCCCCATTTTTTAGGAGTTTTTTGATGTGTTTCCTAGTGAGATGTCAGGGTTGCCTCCCCCACGTGAGATAGATTTTCACATTGATTTGGTTCCAGGAGTGAAAACTATCTCGCGCACTCCTTCTAGGATGACCACATATGATATATGTGACCTCAAGTTGTAGCTAGAGGGCCTTCTTGAGAAATTCCACATCCATCCTAGTGTATCCCCTTGGGGTGCTCAGTGATATTTATAAATAAGAAGGACGTATCATTGTGGTTGTGCATGGACTATCGTTAGCTGAACAAAGTAACGATTAGGAATCATTACCCCCTTTCTTACATTGATGAATTGTTTGATCAGATGAAAGGGGAAACTATGTTTTCTAAGATTGATATTAATTTAGGATACCATTAGCTAAGGATTACAGAAGAAGATATTCAAAAGAAAAATTTCTGTACGAGATATGGCCACTATGAGTTCACATTCGTGCCATTCAGTCTGACAAATGCCCCTACAGTGTTCATGATTTTGATAAATGGGGTGTTCAGGAATTTTCTAGACTACTTTTTCCACGTGTTTCTTGATGACATTTTAACCTTATCTCATATGTGTGAGGAGCATGAGGAGCACCTTCTTCTGGTTCTACACTTTCTTCGTGAAAAAAAGCTTTACGGGAACCTAGATAAGTGTGCATCATTTTGGCCAATGGTGCACTATTTGGATCACATCATTTCCGGGGAATGTATCGCAGTCGATCCTTACAAGATTAGACACATTATATATTGGCCAACACCTATTAGTGTGACTGAGGTGTGCAGTTTCATGGGGTTGCCAAGGTACTACAAGAGATTTTTTCAAGACTTTTCTTGGGTTACGCAGCCCATCACTTCCCTTCAGCAGAAAGGGAAGAAGTTCATATGGTCAGATAGATGTGATTAGGCCTTTAGTAAAATGAAGGAGTGTCTTACGACAACACCTATTCTTGCAGTGTAAGATCTATAGGGATGTTTCTTCATTTTCACATATGTTTCCTTGGCAGGATTAGGAGGTTTAATTATGTAGGAGGGCCATGTTGTGGCCTTTTATTCTCGCAAACTCAAGGATTATGAGCTCAATTATCTGACTCATAACCTTGAGCTTGTATCAGTTGTGCATGCTTTGGTTTGATGGATACATTTACTTATTAGAAGGAGATTCATTCTTAGGACTAATCATTTGAGTCTTTGTCACTTCTTCACGCATCCCAATCTCAATGGTCGTTAGTGGCGTTGCATGGAGTTGCTTTGTGAGTGTGAAATGGAGATAGATCATGTGAAGGGGAAGGAGAATGTGGTTACATATGCTCTGAGTAGATGGAGACATTTGATTATGGCTACTTCAGTGGGTACAAATTTACGGAGTAGAATTTTTCAACAGCTTCCACATGAAAGTTTATACCTTGTAGCCAGATTAAAGCTCATAGACCCCTTGAGCGGAACTTTGATGGATTTTCTTTGGAGGCAGATGGTGTTCTCAGAAAAAGAGGTGGGATCTATATACCTAGAGATGGAGGCTTTAAACATGTTATCTTAGTAGAGGATCATCATGAATGTTATTCAGCCCAGCCAAGGGTGAAGAAGATGCATGCAACCTTGGGAAAACTTTACCATTGAAGAGGTTTTTGGAGAGATGTAGCTCATTTTGTTTCACTTTTTTTAGAGTGTCAAAGGGTGAAGGCTGATCATCAACAACGACTTGGCCTTATCTACCCACATGCCATACTGGAGTGGAAACGAGACATCATTTCCATGGATTTCATAATAGGGCTACTGACGTCGAGATACCGCCATGATGCCATCACGGTCATGGTTGATAGATTTACGAAAGAATCTCATTTTTCTCATGTGAAGAACACCTATATAGCTAGTGCAGTGGCGTGAGTATACCTAGATGAGATTATAAGACTGCATGAGATTCTGTAGAAGATCATTTGTGATCGTGATCCATTGTATACTTCTCACTTTTGGACTACCGTGCAGTAGGCTCTTGGGATGAGTATCAATTTCAATATAGCTTATCATCTAGAGACCAATGGAAAGACAAAGTGGGTGAATCATATTTTAGAGGACATGTTGTGGATGTATGTCATGAACCATCAATCTAGGTGGGAGGAGTACTTTTATTTAGTGGAGTTTTCCTACAACAATTTTTTTTCAGAGTTCAATTGGTATGGCTCCATTTCAGGCATTGTATGGCAGAAAGTGCAAGACACCGTTGAATTAGGAGAGATTGGAGGACAAATTTTCTCTTGGGCCGACTTTATTATAGGATATGGAGTAGTAGGTTGTCATGATACGACAGAGGGTATAGGAGGCTCAATATAGATAGAAGAAATATGTAGATCAAAGGAGGAAAAATCATAGTTTTGAGGTTGGCACAAAGGTGTTTCTTTGTGTCAAGCCTCATAAGAGTCCTATCTGTTATGAAAAAGGCTCTATGTTAGCTCCTAAATTTTTGGGTCCCTTTGAGATCTTGGAGCATATTAGTCCTTTGACATACTGTCTAGCATTGTCACCCATATTTTCTTGCGTGCATAATGTATTTAATGTTTATGTACTTATGAGATACATTCCAGATCATTCCCATGTTTCAGATTGAACTGCATTACAGGTGCAGGAGTAGGGGAAGGTGTCAGTGGATCCTGTGCACATCCTAGAGTGTAGGACCCTGGGCCTTCGATGCCGCGATATTGACCAGGTGCGAGTCTAGTGGGATATGTATGATGAAACTACAACCACATTAGAGGATTTAAATTTATTGTGAGCCTAGTTTCCTCATCTATTCCAGTGACTTCCATGTGGTATTCGAGTCTAAGGGGATGGGGATTTAGTGCCCACTCCTCTTCGACAATGTTTCATTTTAATGTTGATACTGTTGGACTGATACTTAGATATTTTAGTATTATATTTTTATCAGTAGATGATGGACTATGTAGACATATAGAATATTGACACTATGTGGTTTACATTTTATTATGATGCACTAGATGGTGATGATAGACATTTATATATGTCGATTTGCGATATTATGATTTTTATACTAACATATCGTATTTGGATGCATAAAATATGATTGGATGTTTTGAGTAAAATTATGATTTTATGGATGCCAAAATCAAATTACTTATTTGATGATGGATAATATAATTTCTAGATTTGAATGATGATTATTGATTTTATATGTATATTGTCTTTATGATGTTAATACGATGGAAAGGCTAGAAAGGTATCTCACTTGTGTGCAGGACATTTTATCACATACATTGAAATGGGATAGGGGACCAACCACAGAAGGATATTAGTCACTGAGCAACACGGCTAAAATTTGACAACTTGTTGTTTAATGTTATAGAGTTGTGTTTTTGCATGCCTAGTTAGGAGGTTTCACATGGGGTGTGACCTCATATGTGTGGCCATGGGGTGATACGTTTCCCTTTTCTTTTAATTTTTTTTTGTGCTTTATTTGTGTTGTATAAATTTAATTTTTGTAATGGTTTTCACTTTATTAACATTTTAAATAGTGTCTTAACTAAGCTCATCCTTCCTTTTTGGGTTAACTAAAATAGAGATGTGATGAATAGATACTTATGAGGTTAGGTGGTATTTATAGTAAGTGATATTTGTGATGGTTTGTGTTTTATTTAATCCATCTCTACTTCAAAATTCAGATGTTGACTTGGGAGGTCTTTTTAGAGGCTTATGGGACAAGCTAAGATTGTCCCATGCCTCTTATTGTTACCAACCAAATATACCTATGGTATGAGGATTTGGTTTTTGACCTTTTTATCCTCTTTGTATTGTAAACGGGTGAAAATAATTTCACCTTCTTCTTGTCACAATAAATTTGTTCTTTAGAAAATTTGGTGTGCAAGTTTGTGAGCCATGTGGGTTTTTCATAGTTTGTACAAGTTCATTGATTATATTAGATTTGGTGTGTTGAATTGAGTGTGGGAATGGATAAATGATGAAGTGGAATAATACATGGAGCCACCTCATCATCCTCACATTCCATTTCTATTTATTGCAGGATTTTTATGGAATGAAGGTTACTTGTTCATTTTCTTTCTTTGTCATTCTTATTAAATGGGGAGATTGTTTGAGACCTTTTGGGAATTTTCTTGGTTTGAAGGTGTGAAGCACTTGTGAAGTTTTCTTTGATCTTTGATGTAGTGGTAGTCTCTCCACCTTTATTGTTTGGTTATTATTGTGTGTTGACATGAAATGTTGTGCTTGTTAAATTGTTTAAGTCTTGTGAATGTGCTTGTGTGTGGTTGGGTAGCAGGCCTTAAGTTAGGTGTGGGAGAAGGGCTTATGGGACCCTTGGGGATGGAAAAGGGATTTATATGAGGCATGCATTTGGTGGGAGTGTGATTGGAATTTTCACCGATGGGGAGTGAAAAGGCAGTCATGGTTATTTTGTTGCATACTTGAAAGGTAGAGATAAAGATTTTTTGTTGATTGTTTTGTGCCCTTTGAGGCCTAGGGTGAAACTCCCAATTCAGTTGGAAGGCATAACGAGGTGGTTTCCCATAGTCCTTGCTCTATATGGTTTGATTTCAAACCTTTGAGTTGTTTGAGAAGTTGGAAACTTGTTGAATATGTCTTCTTAGTTATGTTGAATAATTTGTAATGCATGTTGTATGTGGAAGCCATGCTATTGTAAAGTTGCCAAATGTTTCTCAAGATCCTTCATGGTTATTTTGTTGAGTCTCAGGGGCCATTAAGGGGATGGAATCTCCGCTTAATGGATTAAAGGTTCGCCAGAGAGCGTTTCCTACTCCCCCTTCCTTGTATTGTGATCCTTGTTGTGAGAAGATTGAAGTGAGGTAGATTGGAGAGAAGACACTAAACTGGAGACTTATATTTCAGCCTTGATTAAAAACCTTCATGTTGAAATTTGCACTTGTAATCATTCCCACCTTGAGTGAAAGATTTTAAATTTGTGTGATTGAGAAAAAAAGTTGTATCTTTATTTCCAAATCTCTCTAATTTGTAATCTCTTCTAAGAGTATTTGACTTATAAATTTGCATATAAAAATGTGTTAGTTTTGTGAAAAGAAGTTTCCAAGTTTTACATTGTTTTGGTGAAGTGGAAATTTTGAAAGCAGTTGAAATGGGAATGCATGTCTCTTAATTGAAGTTATTTCATTATTCCCCAAATTTTGATAGGATTCATTTTAAAAGAAATGATAACTTTGTTAAAATGAAGTTGTTAAGAGAAAAGGGTTGTCATTTGACTGTGAAGAGAAGAAAAGAAAAGTTAATATTGATGTATTGAAAGACAAATATATTGGAACATTTTAAACTTTAGTTGCATTTTAATCAAGCTTAAGAAGGGAAGGTATATGGTTAGAAATTTCTTGTATAAAGAAGAATCCCTCCTTACTAATATGAAATGTTGAATGAAATCCTTTATTAGTTTCCCTAAAATTTGTTATGCTTAAATGAATAGGAAGAAAATTATAAAATTCCTTTTCTTTTTTTCACTAGAAAAATTATAATTGTAAATGTTAATATTAACATAAAAAAATAGATTATACTATATTAAAAATATAATCTCTATATATATTAAAAATAGATATAATTTTATTAAAATATAATATATTTAGGTTTATTTAGGTTTCAAAAAGCATTGAGTTTGGTGGAGGCTCGTCCCCCACCGACTATGGTTTATTAAATATATTAAGGGGTGGGTTTCCCCACACTAAACACAAAAAACAGCCCACGGCCGCATACATACAAAGCATTAATATATTTTCTTTTTTTATAAAGTTTGACTTATTATCCTTTAATATATATATACTATAAAGTTTGACTTTTATAAAGTTTGACTTATTGGCCTGTAATTTTTACCGTGGTTTTCTTTTGTGTTATATATATATATATATATATATATATATATATATATTCTATTTAACCCAAGATTTTATTTGTTTACAAAATAAGTTTTATTTAATCCAAAATTTTATTTATTTACAAAATAAGTATACAAATTCTTTCTCTCTCTCACACACACAGTGTGTCTCTCTCTCTCTCTTTCACACACTGTGTGTGTTTCTCTCTCTCTCACACACACACAGTGTGTGTTTGTGTGTGTGTGAATTTGTATATCTATTTTGCAAATAAATAAAATTTTGGATCAAATAAAATTTGTTTTGTAAATAATTAAAAATCTAGGTATTCCTAAATAGAAAAAAAAGAAAATAAATAAATCACAATGTTTTTGTATGTTTATATATATACATTTTGTGTGTAAAATTGTGTTAAATACACTTGCAATATATTTGATAAATGCACTCGTTTTAAAATAGATCTAGAAGAGTAAAAATACCCAAATGCCCAAAAAGGACCAATATATTGAAATAAATTTACAACAATAATGAAATATTACAACCAAACCCTAGGAGAGGGTGGAATAAAATTGCAAGTAAAAATAAAAGAATAAGATCAAATTGGGATGTGTGTATCCATCCAAAGCTTCCTCCTCCTCTTCCATGGTTTCCTTCTCTTCCTCCTTCTAACCTGCTAAACAAAAATGAAGGAATGAGTAAAATGATTGAATAAAATCTCCATAGAGATGATTAGGGTTTTTTGAGAATTTCTTAGATCCAATGGCTTAGATTGGTTTCATCCAATGGCCAAGATTGTTCCCCACAAATGTTAGGTGGGAGTTAAGTGAGATCATCATTTGATCACATGAATTATGTTTCAATGGGCTACTTAAGTGGTGTTGAAGTTAACCTTCTTTTGTATTTCATTATGAATGAATTTAGTAACTTTAAAAATAAACGACCTTGACCTTGTGAAAATTAAGTAGGTTCATTCCCTTAGTAATTTTATACAACATTTACAATTGAGAATTAAATTTAATAGTATTGGTTAAATGGAAGGGAAAATTAGACCTAGACCTTTTTATAATAAATTATTGAATGACTTTAGGAACCACATTATTAAATTAATTAAGGATTGTAGGAATTACGTTTTAAACTTAACTGACAATTAAATATTATTATTTGATTAACTTAGAGATGATCATTTATTAACCAAGGGGTTAGCTAAACGTTGTTTTCATTCTTTAACCAAAAAAAAAAATTATTTCGTAATTTTTTTAATATAATATTTGTTGTCTTCGGTTTCGTAGGTAAACTTTGTGGGCATTACACAATTTCATATATGTATTGGTCAAGTTTTTAATAAGAAAACATTATCTCAAAAGAGCAAATCAGAGGTAAATGGGAGGTATAATTAATATTTACTTTTATTCATTGGGAGAAAGCCAATTGAATAAAGAAAAATGGTACATACCCACAACCCACTTCGAACACTTCACAAAATCTGCATCAGAGAAGAAAACATTTATTTACACAATTTTAGAGTATGAACGATCTACCATCATCGTATTGTCGTTTCCATTTCAATTTAGTAATGGAAAATGTAAGAAATAGCCATTTCAGATATTTGGATTCTTGATTTCAATATGTCCATTTGTGATAGCTGATAGGTCATTAATATGAAATAGTAATATTTATAATTTTTTAAATTCCCAAATTTTTAGATCTTCAAGAGAATGCATCTGTGTCGACGAACCAAATGTCTCCTGCCATCCCCTTAATTAATTGGGGATCCCCCCACACACCCTTATGAACATCACCGTCACCTCATATCCAGCTTCCCTAAAAATTGATGTAATATGGGATTTCAAGGGGAAAGCATGTCATATTTGCGTAAATGTAACTACGGTTGAAGGAACATGTTGAATGGTTGTGAGATTATCAAGGGAACAGTAATTTCACAGCAGAAAATAATACTCTGGACGCTGAAAGACTATTGCAAATTATGGATTAATATTGAAACCAGGAATGAAGTTATGAAAAACATAAGTTTGTTTGGAACTAATATTGTAAAATGTAAACAAGATCGAAACAATCTTTCGGTAGCCTTCAATGAAAAATGGAAGCTTGAAGGGGTCCTCAAATATATACTATCCAGTGAGACTTTGTCAAACTATAGTTCAAACTTTTAAATGAATGCAAATACATTGATTTCTTACAGAACATGAAGAGAGCTTGCAGTGTGTGCTGAAGCATGATATTATATGTATATTTCAGAGTATTGTAGTAATTTGCTTCAGTGAGAACTACAACAGTTGTTATCAATACGCTTAACTTCAGGTTATCTTTACTTTGATTATGCCATCGACCTCAAACTTCATAGTTCTACCAGTATGGTTTCCAAACAAATGATGCATGTTAAGATTTGTTTTCCCCACACCATCTTTTCTCTCTTGTTCATTCCCTCTTATTTACACACAGTAAACTTTAATCACATAAAAAAAATAGATGCACCGCTAGTATGACATACATGCTCTTCACCACGGAAATATATTCCATTGCATGGCATTATTTTTATATCATAAGTAAAAATCGTTATTTTTATATATAGGTTTATATTTATTCATGTTATGTTTTTACTTTATATTTTTTCGAGTTTGATATAATCTAAAATTGTCTTACGTGTAATTTTTAGACTATATAGTCATGAGGTCATTTAAATTTTTTTTTAATCAAATCTTGAATATGTGTCAATAGTCAAACAAGTGTCAAATATTTATATACCTTTTTTTAATGTTTGGGAGTGTTATTGTAATTTAATGGTTCACTCTTATTTAATAATAAGAAGTCTTTAGCCATTTTGCGTGTTATTTATAAGTCTTAGGAATGTATTCTTTTCTTTAGTTATATTTTAAAATTAATATTTTTTTCATTGTAAAAGTTTAAAAGTAATAGTTAATTAATTTTGTCGATGGGGTGGGAGTGGTGCGGTCAAGTCACATAGTTGTGTGCTTGCCCACCTGTGTTCAAATCTCTCCGAGGCATGATCCTCCTCAGAGGTGGTTCTGTCGCTAAATATAACATCTCTTCTCGTTATGTTGTCATTGGTTGCAACTTCTCTCGCTATTGTCGCTTATTGTTGCTCCTCTCGTTGTTGTTATTGGTGGCTTCTCCTCTTGCTATCATTGGTGGCTACTCCTCTCGTTGTTGTCGTTAGTGGTTTCTCATCTCATTTTCGCTGGTTTGTGTTCCTCTTGCTACTGTCAGTAGTGGTTGATCCCCTCGTTGTCATCACTGGTTGCTGATTCTCTCGCTTTCGTCACTGGTTGTTGCTCCACTTGTTGCGGTCAATGTCGCTCGTTGTCGCATCTTCACTATGGTCTCATGGTTGTTTCAATTGGGTTCCTAATAGTATTCCCCTTCATTGTAACCTAGGTTGTAGATCCTGTCAAATAATCCTCAATTGTACAAGGATGCAGATCCTTTCAACACCTTAGAAAAGATTACCCTAATTCCAAAAAAATAGGTAATTACTATTAAATTGTTATTTTTTAATCGTTAGAGTTGTATTTTGTCATAACAAAAACTATCCATCAAAATAATAATTATTGTTTATATCTTGTTGTCATTTTTTTCTTTAAATTGTGTTATTGTAAAAGTCTAAAAAGTAAAAAATAAATACCTTATGGGTGTATTTTTGGGGTTACCGATGTCTAATTTGTAATCAATATGTTATTGAGCTACAAATTCAAATCCGTCTGAGTTAGTAGTGCCATGATGGAGGACTAAGGAAACGGAGGAAGGAGGTTGATAAAAAAACCTTTTTTCAGTCACTAACGACGAGGATGCTTGTGATTTGCAAAAAGACGATGCTCATGACGACGACGACGCACCACAACCAAGCAACCCAAAAATGTAACAATTTTTTTTTTTTTAATCGAGATTAAGAGAACCAGATTAGAAATGCAATATATTTAAATCGGGGCACTTTGCTATAGTGTTAAGGACAGGATGCTGAAAAAAAATACAGTCTAGTTAGGTTGCAAGGAGCCTCCCTAACGTTCTTCTCGACACTAGCATCGTCGTCAGAGCTCGACGCCATGAGCCAGTTCTTATCCGAGGAGTCATTTAATCTTGGCGCTAAATAACGTTAAGAGCATGCGTCGGAGAAAATTATTCTCGTGACAAGATCGTAATTCTATAACGAACATTACATTAAGTAATTCTATAAATCACAACTCAGATGTTACATACACATTTATATGAACTAATTCTGATATTTGTCGAGGTGGGAACTCACACCCAACCAACAACATGCAAGTGTAAAAGATGCGAGAATTTTAAGGCTACTTATTTTATTGGCTAATAGGAATACTCCTCCATTGCATTGCGAAAAAGAAGGATACATAGCAACGGTTTCACACCGAGAAATCATTGTCCACGAAGTGCTTGAGTTATCATGTTTAAACATAGTTTACTTCATCAAAAATTACATTATATGAACCTATAAGATTAACCTAAATTTGAAATTATGGATAGGGGGGGGTGCGTGGCTTTAATGGCCACCCGCCAAACATTGACATTCCATTCTAAGGCGTGCAAGTTACACCACTGGGCCGCCTGATTTTCTTTGCTATTTATTACACTTGAATTTTGCAAGTCTATACCCTAAAGGGTCGGCCTGCTGTGCATGTTGTCCTAGCCGCGTGGATTCATTGCGGTGGTTGGAGGAGAAGCTACAGCTGGGTCGCATCCTACATTTACTCACTTGGATCTGCAAATCTCAAGCTTCCCTCCCTAGTTTTATTTGCCCACCGTGTTATTTGGCCTGGCCACGCAGGTGGGAAGATGGAAGTTGTAAATGATGCTACGGCCAGAGTGGAACAGGGAATGGTGGTATGGAAGGAGCTACGGGCGCGTAAGAAGCTACAGGCGCGTGGTGGTGAGAAGGATTACAGATGGTGGTTAGGCGAGTTACCTCCACTTTCATTGGGTGCTGCAAGGTGTGTGCTTGGCGGGGAGTGCTCCTGGCACGAGTCCTAGCCGCGGCCTGTACAGAAGTCGGCCAGGCAGCAGAGATAACACAAACGCCCCCCCTTTGAGCGCCTACACCAAGCAGGTTGTCCAACTATGTATCTATCTGTTCAGCATCGACTGCACCTTCAAATTCGGGTTCTGCCTTCTAGATATATTCTTATCAAAAATGATTGAGGGACAGTGTGAGTGGTAAGAGGCGACCTGAACAGTATATTACCACGATTTTCTACTGAAAACTGCTCAGTTCACAGTGTAGGGGAGAATCTCACAGAGGTGGATCTGTTTCATATCAGAATATTCATGAAGCCCAATTTGTTTTGCAATTATATGAGCCTTTCTGAGTGTAATAAGTTACAGTCTTACAACATGATGATTATACAGAGACCAATCATTATTTTAATTGTTGTTTATTACATGAATGTGAGATTTTATAAGTATTTTAGCTTATTTTCCTTTACAATTCTATGGACGCCACCTACGTAGGTTTGATTATATGTTTACTATTGTTTTTCTAGTTGCAGTTCGTATTAGTATACTTAGTTAATATAAATAGATATTAATGGTATATTGTTATGTATTAGAATCCAAAAATAGTAAATCCATTAGTTGTAATATTACATAGATATGGATTAATATTGAAAATATTAATTTCCTTATTATGTATTAAGGAACATTGGGTATTAAACTTAATAAGCTTATAGTCTTTGCATTAGAATTTCCTTCTACACAATTCAATAAACATAGCATGGGATTTCAAAAAGATTCGATTTCATTTCCCCTTTACAATTTGCAATGGATTTACAAGAAATTCTTAAATGAGGAAACACATAATAGAGTTAGGACACAATTTACTTTATTTGCATATTGGAAGCTATTTAAAATTTAAGTCTTTTCTCCACAATACAAGAAGAGAATATGCATTAATATTCTCACTTTTCAATACATCACTTTTAAGCAACAAAATGAAATCTAGTATGTATATATATATTTTTTGTAAATTTCCTAACATTCCACAAAAGAGTCCAACAATATTTTCATTAAGTTTTAAAGCAAGAACTACTAACATGTCAACAAAACCAACTTATCCTCATATGAGGTTCTAAGCCAAGTAAGAAGGAGAATAAATAGATTGTCTTCCTTTCAACTTTTGATTCCATCCCCATTACAAGCTTACTAACGAAGTTCAAAAACAACTTTCCTTCAACATCTTGTTACAACACTTTCTACTTCATGTGGAAACAAATTTACAATAATGGAAGTTAAAATACAAAGCAATATTACATTTTTTTCCTCCACTCAAGGTGGGTAAAGTACATGGTGGTTTCACATTGTCATCAACAAGGTTCCATTGCTCCAAATATCAACAAGGTGGCTCCTCCATAGTTTGCTTGATTCACAACAAAATAAGGGGAGAGGCAACGCTCTCCTCCCAACCAAATACCCAATGGAGAAGAGAAGCCATCCTCTCCATTAGCCCCCGAGCCCCAACCACATCACAATGAGAGAAAATCCAACTCATGGCAACTACTAGCTTCCACATAACTAAACATAAAATTTCACATTCATTCCATAATCCTTCAAAACAAGATTCAACAACACAACAAGAGGGAAAACAATCACAACAACAAGTCACAAGGCTTATCAAGAAAGCCACAAGAGTAAGACATATGGGGAGGCCACTTATGCCTCCCAATGGGAATGGGTGCCACCTAAAAGCCTCCAATGCAAAACACAATACCCCTAACAACTCTTATGCCTCCCTCAAGTACCCCTTATCCCTCCATTCACTCTTATGCCTCCCTCAACTCTTATGGCTCCCTCAAAGTAAAACAAGAAGAAAATGCAAGCATTTCTCTTACAAGGTGGGCACCCAACCCAAACTCCCTCCTCAAGAACATGATCTCTTATGCCTCCCTCAATTAAACTCCCCATAGTCTCCTCCCACTCCCAACTTAGGCATTCTACCCATTCCCAACAAGCATTGCAACAACAAAATTCAACACAACATATGTACTCATTCATATAACAAAAAGAAGAAAACATAATACAACAAAGGTGAAGCTCCTACCTTTCCATGGTAGAGCTTGCTCCAAGTATGAAGTCTCAAATCCCTCCAAGGATCAAGCAAGCATCCACAAGCTCCAACAAAATTCTCCACAAGTATCAACAAGCTCCAAAAATCCACAACTCCTTCCAAATCCTCTCCTCTCCAAAATACAAAAGACTCAAAATGAAACTTCCAACCCCCAAAACAAACAAGAGGATCAAATAAATAGAGAAAATAGAGGGAGGGATGATGTGGCTCCAAGTAGGATGCCACCTCCTTTTCCCTCCACTCCACATCATTTGGTCAACATCAAATTCCAATGCACCATTAATAAGTGGTTGAAAGAGAGGCAAGCACCTTACACACTCCAACTAAGCCCACTTCCTCAAAGGACAAAATTAAATTTTGAAAGAAAGTGCAATTAATATTTTACCCTTTTATCCCCCCCAAAACACCTAAAAGACCCTAAATTTGGCCTTCCAACCCATAGGTAGGGTTGGCATGGGGTTTTAAGAGGTGTGGGACAAGTTTGACTTGTCCCACAAGCTTTGAAATTTGGCCTCCAAGGCCAAATTCGAGTTTCCCATGTGGGGTAGAGTGTGCTACACTCAAACTCAAACACACATCAATCCACACAAAATCCCAAGTAAATCAAATCCTAATAAATGAACTCTCTTAGGTCACATCTTTTAATTAGTTTAGGACAATTTCAAATTAACTTAATTAACCCACTACAACCCATGGCTAACAAAGGGGTAAACTCCAATCCAAAGAATATGAATAATAACATAAGTAAAATTTCACTTACTAAGAGCAACACATACTAACATAATAAAAAGGGAAAAATTAAAACAAAACAACACATGATCCCTAGGTCACAATTTTCCCTTTACCAGATAATTCTAACACACACACAATTACTTGTTGCCATGGTGACCTTAGCTGGATTCTTCTCGAATTCCGATGTGGTTGGTCTCCACTCCCCAATATTGTTGTGAATATAATATACCTGCAGAGCAGAAAATACCTCCTTCGGCCTGTTGGCCGCATTAAAACATTCATGCCAAATATACAATATAATCTAAAATAAACGACACATGATTTACTATCATCTATGCAAGTACGATATCACTAACACTTCCTAGCACATTTCTATTCCACATATCATTTATATCAAAACGATCATCACATTAGTCCAATTATCAAGTTCTACTCAATATGATTAAATATAACACATGTCATAATTAAGATAAATAACCCTGTCAAAAGCATACAAATATCGTCATCAAATGTCCACCAGTAAACCATATGCATCATATAAAGATTAAATCAATAACAGTTCAATGTCTATAATATCTACTAGCATGCTAAATCAAGAAGCCATAATAAATCCATAGTGAAGTAATCAGTCTCGAAAAAATCAAAACAAAATGAGGTCGAAGGGAAGTGGGCACTACATCCCCCTCCCCTTAGACTCGACTTCCTCCTGGAAGTCACCGGAAAAGGTGTGGAAACTGTCCTCGTAACAAAGTAGCATCCTCCCAAGTAGCTGCAGTCTCATCATACCTGTCCCATTGGACCCGAACCTGATCAATCTCTCTGCCGCGAAGGCCCAGGGTCCTGCGATCTATAATGCACACGGGCTCCACCATCACCTGCCCCTGATCCTGCACCTGCAATGCAGTCCAATCTAGCACATGAGAAGGATCAGAAATATATCTCCTAAGCACAGAAACGTGAAACACATCATGGACGCGCGATAAGCTAGGTGGCAGTGCTAGACGATAGGCCAAGGGACCGAGGCGCTCCAAGATCTCAAAGGGACCCACAAACCTAGGAGCAAGCTTAGAACCTTTTCCATAACGGATAGGGCTCTTATGCGGTCTGACACGAAGGAACACCTTCGTGCCTACCTCAAAACTGCGATCTGTCCTATGCTGGTCTGCATACTTCTTCTGTCTATCCTGCGCCTCCTGCAATCTCTGTCTGATCAAGGTAACCTGCTGCTCCATATCCTGTAGTAATGCTGGCCCAAGGGAAACCCTGTCCTCAATCCTATCCCAACTAAGAGGTGTCCTGCACTCTCTACCATATAATGCCTGAAAAGGAGCCATGCCTATAGAACTCTGGAAACTATTATTGTAGGCAAACTCCACCAAATACAGATACTCCTCCCATCTCGACTGATGATCCATCACGTACATCCTGAGCATATCCTCCAAAATCTGATTCACCCTCTCTGTCTGTCCATCTGTCTCAGGGTGATAAGCTGTGCTGAAATTAATCCTCGTCCCGAGGGCATACTGCATGGTGGTCCAAAAATGGGAAGTGTACAAAGGGTCGCGGTCGCAAATGATCTTCCACGGAATCCCATGTAATCTGACAATCTCATCAAGGTATACTCGTGCCACAGCACTTGCTGTATAGGTGGTCTTTACTGGAGAAAAATGAGCTACCTTCGTCAATTTATCCACCGTGACCATGATGGCGTCGTGATGGTATCTCGACGTAGGTAACCCAACGATGAAGTCCATGGAAATGGTGTCCCACTTCCACTCCGGTATGGCGTGAGGATAGAGAAGGCCAGCTGGATGTTGATGCTCGGCCTTCACCCTCTGGCACTCTAAACAGTGTGACACAAATGAAGCCACGTCTCTCCGAAGTCCTCTCCAAAAATACAACTGTCTCAAGGTGGCGTGCATCTTCTTCACCCCGGGATGGGCTGAATAAGGTGCACGATGAGCCTCTGTCAAAATGTCATGTCTCAAGCCTCCATCTCTAGGAACATATATCTGACCTCTGTGTCTGAGAAGACCATCTGCCTCTAATGAAAATCCATCAAATCTCCCCTCAAGGGGTCTCTGAGACTCAATCTCTACTCTGGCTGCAAGGTAGAAACTATCCTGAGGAAGCTGCTGCAAGATCCTACTCCGCAAATCTGTGCCCACTGAGGTGGCCATAGCCACATGTCTCCACCTACTCAAGGCATCTGCAACCACATTCTCCTTCCCTTTCACATGCTCTATCTCCATGTCATACTCACAGAGTAACTCCATCCAACGCCGCTGACGAGCGTTGAGATTGGGCTGCGTGAAGAGATGGCGAAGACTCAAGTGATCAGTCCTGAGTGTAAATCTCTGGCCAAGAAGAAAATGCCTCCACCGCACTAAGGCATGTACTACTGCTGCAAGCTCAAGGTCATGGGTCGGATAATTGAGCTCATAATCTTTGAGTTTGCGAGACTCAAAGGCAACTACTCTACCCTCCTGCATTAACACACCTCCAAGTCCTGCCAAGGAAGCATCTGTGCAAACGTAGAACTCACCCTGAGGATCTGGCACTGCAAGAATAGGTGCTCTCGTGAGGCACTCCTTCAGTGTACTGAAAGCCTGCTCACATCTATCTGACCATAAAAACTTCTTCCCTTTCCGCTGAAGAGAAGTGATAGGGTGTGCGCAATCTGAGAGAAATCCTGAACAAACCTCCTGTAGTACCCTGCTAGACCCATGAAACTACGCACCTCGGTCACACTAGTGGGTGCTGGCCAGTCCATGATGGCTCGAATCTTGGAAGGATCGACTATGATACCTTCCCCAGAAATGATGTGGCCCAAATACTGCACCTCAGGCTGAAAGAACGCACACTTCTCCAAGTTCCCGTAAAGGCGTTGTTCGCGAAGACACTAAAGAACCTGGCGAAGGTGCTCCTCGTGCTCCTCACGTGTGCGTGAGTAAATTAGAATGTCATCAAGGAAGATGAGCACGAAGTGATCAAGGAAGGTCCTGAATACCCCATTCATCAAACTCATAAACACTGCGGGGGCATTCGTCAAACCGAAAGGTACCACGGTGAACTCGTAGTGGCCATATCTCGTACGGAATGCTGTCTTGTGAATATCCGTCTCCGCAATCCTGAGCTGATGGTACCTGACTTAAGATCTATCTTAGAGAAAACTGTAGCCCCCTTCATCTGATCAAATAAATCATCAATGCGTGGAAGGGGGTAACGATTCTTGATCGTTACTTTATTCAGCTGACGGTAGTCAATACACAACCGAAGAGATCCATCCTTCTTCTTTACGAAGATCACTGGTGCACCCCAAGGGGATACACTAGGATGGATTAGGCCTTTCTCCAGAAGGTCCTCAAGCTGTAACTTGAGCTCACATAACTCAGGAGTAGTCATCCGATAGGGTGCTCGTGAGATAGGCTCTGCGCCCAGAACTAGATCTATATGGAAATCAATCTCACGTGGGGGAGGTAACCCTGGTAGCTCCCCTGGGAACACATCAACAAACTCTGATAAGATGGGATGGTCATCGAGGGAAGGTCCTCTGGACTCATCCTCTGATCTGTCACTGACCGTAATAGCAAACAACTGACAACCCTGTCGCGCACATCGCTTAAGCTGCATAGCGGAGATGGTGCGAATGGATACGGCCCTCCTAACTCCTGATATCACTGACTCTACTCCAAGATCATCTATGCAAGAAATAGTCTTATGGTAACAATCCACTCTAGCTCTGTGAGCAGACAACCAATCCATGCCTAAAATGATGCCATAAGATCCTAATGGAAGGATCCAAAGATCGGAAGTAGTGGTGAAGGGTCCCAAATCCACTACACACTCCTTAACTAAGGAGTCTATAGAAATTTTGGCTCCAGAAGCCATCTCAACGTCCCAACTATGGCCTTGCCTAACTGCCACCAGCCTACAACGCTCTACTAAGGATGGTGCAATAAAAGAATCAGAAGAACCAGAATCAAATAATATAGAGGTGGAAATACCACCAATACTACCTGTCGTCTCAATCACAGTACTCTGATGCTTAGCCTGGCGGTTCTCGACCGCTGCGTAGATCCGATGACTCCGTGCCATATCTCCAACTGTAGGCTCTGAGCTCTGCACCTTACCCTTGTTAGGGTTCTGTGGGCAATCTCTCCAATGATGTCCAACAACACCACAACCATAACAGCTGCCTGGTCCTCTCCAGTGGGAAGCAGCTCCAGCTGGTACTCTAGATGACTGAGATACAGATCCTGACAATCCGGCTATGGACTGCTGAGGTCTCTGCTGACGAGCTCCTGCTGACTGAGCTCTCGGTGCACCCTGTGTCCTGATGGGACCCCTAAGAGGAGGCCCCATACTACGTCCTCTCTGCGCATCAAATCTCTGAGGAGGTCGGTAAGGTGGGCGGGTCTGCTGCTGCTGCTGCTACTGTGGTGGCCTGAATGAAGCTTGCCCTGAACTCTGTCCACCCCGTGGAGGAGGAACTGACCCCTTCGACCTACCATCCTGCATCTGCTGGATTCGGCTCTGAACTCTGTCTCTAGCCTGCTGCGTCTTTCCCCGTGTCTCCTCTGCAATATAGGCCTTCTCCACGGCCTCTGCTAATGTTTGTGGGCAGTGAATGCGCACTGTGCCACCTAAATCCAAGTTCAGGCCCCGGATGAACCTGTGAATCCATACCTGCTCATCCTGCATATAGTCGACGTACTGGAGTAGGTCCAGAAATCGACTCTCATACTCAGCTACTGTCATCGATGCCTGACGGAGGTCATGAAACTCGTCTATCCGCTGCTGAATAAATCTCCTGGGTAAGTACCTGCTCCTGAAATGCTCCTCAAACAGCTCCCAGGTAATCGTCTCCGAGTCAACATGGAGCTTCTGCTCCTCGGTCCTCCACCAGACTCCTGCTCCATCCTTCAGAAGATGGATTGCAACACGAGCTTTCGTGTTGCTAGTACAAGGGCAGAGCTTGAAGCATCCGCTCAAGCTCACCAACCAGGCCTCTGCCTGAAAACCACCTGTATCACCCGAATAGTGAGATGGTCGCAGCTTCAGGATCTCCCTGATATGGTCTGCAGCTGACGTATGACGAATCCTAGGTCTCTCTGTATGCTCCTCCCTCTGTCTAGGGCTCTGAGACCTATCCCTATGTCCTGAGATCCTGTCCCCATGTCCTCTCTGTAGTGACTCTGCCCTAGCCGACTCCGCACGGAAGTTCTCTGCCCTATGCTCCTCGCTATGTCGAGGGGATGCCTGGGCATCTACTGATGGCTCCAAACTATGTCTAGCAAGTCGTCCTCCCAAGGGCTCTCTGCATATCGTGGCATTGACATCCTGGAGTGTCTAGCAAGATCTGAGGTAGGATCACTGCTACGGCCTACTCTGGCGGTGGTATATCTAGGTCTATATGAAGAGACCCCTCACCCAATCCGTGCCTCCTGCACAGATCAAGGCGAGAGTTAGTTCATCGTTCTAGGTCTTGTGCCAGTTTTCTAAATTTGCTGGTTCCTATAATTATCAACATTGTGGTTTTATATTTTAAAAGAATATGCTCTGTACTAAGTCAAATGTTCCTGTTTTGTGTTCTTTGCATGTGCCCAAGGGTCCAAGCTTCGAACCCCTGGCTCTGATACCAAAATGTAACGCCGCAAAAATACGACGCTCACGACGACGACGACGACACGCCACAACCAAGCAACCCGAAAATGCGATAATTTTTTTTTTTTAAATCGAGATTAAGAGAACCAGATTAGAAATGCAATATATTTAAATCGGGGCACTTTGCTATAGTGTTAAGGACAGGATGTTGAAAAAAAATACAGTCTAGTTAGGTCGCAAGGAGCCTCCCTAACGTTCTTCTCGACACTAGCATCATCGTCAGAGCTCGACGCCATGAGCCAGTTCTTATCCGAGGAGTCATTTAATCTTGGCGCTAAATAACGTTAAGAGCATGCGTCGGAGAAAATTATTCTCGTGACAAGATCGTAATTCTATAACGAACATTACATTAAGTAATTCTATAAATCACAACTCAAATGTTACATACACATTTATATGAACTAATTCTGATATTTGTCGAGGTGGGAACTCACACCCAACCAACAACATGCAAGTGTAAAAGATGTGAGAATTTTAAGGCTACTTATTTTATTGGCTAAAAGGAATACTCCTCCATTGCATTGCGAAAAAGACGGATACATAGCAACGGTTTCACACCGAGAAATCATTGTCCACGAAGTGCTTGAGTTATCATGTTTAAACATAGTTTACTTCATCAAAAATTACATTATATGAACCTATAAGATTAACCTAAATTTGAAATTATGGATAGGGGGGGGGCGTGCGTGGCTTTAATGGCCACCCGCCAAACATTGACATTCCATTCTAAGGCGTGCAAGTTACACCACTGGGCCGCCTGATTTTCTTTGCTATTTATTACACTTGAATTTTGCAAGTCTATACCCTAAAGGGTCGGCCTGTTGTGCATGTTGTCCTAGCCACGTGGATTCATTACGGTGGTTGGAGGAGAAGCTACAGATGGGTCGCATCCTACATTTACTCACTTGGATCTGCAAATCTCAAGCTTCCCTCCCTAGTTTTATTTTCCCACCGTGTTATTTGGCCTGGCCACGCAGGTGGGAAGATGGAAGTTGTAAATGGTGCTACGGCCAGAGTGGAACAGGGAATGGTGGTATGGAAGGAGCTACGGGCACGTGAGAAGCTACAGGCACGTGAAAGAAGATTACAGATGGTGGTTAGGCAAGTTACCTCCACTTTCATTGGGTGCTGTAAGGTGTGTTCTTGGCGGGGAGTGCTCCTGGCGCGAGTCCTGGCCGCGGCCTGTACAGAAGTCAGCCAGGCAGCAGAGATAACACAAACGCCCCCCACTTTGAGTGCCTACACCAAGCAGGTTGTCCAACTACGTATCTATCTATTCAGCATCAACTGCACCTTCAAATTCGGGTTCTACCTTCTAGATATATTCTTATCAAAATGATTGAGGGACAGTGTGAGTGGCAAGAGGCGACCTGAACAGTATATTACCACGATTTTCTACTGAAAACGTGCTCAGTTCACGGTGTAGGGGAGAATCTCATACAGGTGGATCCGTTTCATATCAGAATATTCATGAAGCCCAATTTGTTTTGCAATTATATGAGCCTTTCTGAGTGTAATAAGTTACAGTCTTACAACATGATGATTATACAGAGACCAATCATTATTTTAATTGTTTTTTATTACATGAATGTGAGATTTTATAAGTATTTTAGCTTATTTTCCATTACAATTCTATGGACGCCACCTACGTAGGTTTGATTATATGTTTACTATTGTTTTTCTAGCTGCAGTTCGTATTAGTATACTTAGTTAATACAAATAGATATCAATGGTATATTGTTATGTTTAGAATCCAAAAATAGTAAATCCATTAGTTGTAATATTACATAGATATGGATTATATTGAAAATATTAATTTCCTTATTATGTATTAAGGAACATTGGGTATTAAACTTAATAAGCTTATAGTCTTTGCATTAGAATTTCCTTCTACACAATTCAATAAATATAGCATGGGATTTAAAAAAAAATCGATTTCATTTCCCCTTTACAATTTGTAATGGATTTACAAGAAATTCTTAAATGAGGAAACACATAATAGAGTTAGGACACAATTTACCTTATTTGCATATTGGAAGCCATTTAAAATTTGAGTCTTTTCTCCATAATACAAGAAGAGAATATGCATTAATGTTCTCACTTTTCAATACCTCACTTTTAAGCAACAAAATGAAATCTAGTATGTATATATATATTTTTTGTAAATTTCCTAACATTCCACAAAAGAGTCCAACAATATTTTCATTAAGTTTAAAGCAAGAACTACTAACATGTCAACAAAACCAACATCCTCATATGAGGTTCTAAGCCAAGTAAGAAGGAGAATAAATAGATTGTCTTCCTTTCAACTTTTGATTCCATCCCCATTACAAGCTTACTAACGAAGTTCAAAAACAACTTTCCTTCAACATTTTGTTACAACACTTTCTACTTCATGTGGAAACAAATTTACAATAATGGAAGTTAAAATACAAAGCAATATTACATTTTTTTCCTCCACTCAAGGTGGTAAAGTACATGGTGGTTTCACATTGTCATCAACAAGGTTCCATTGCTCCAAATATCAACAAGGTGGCTCCTCCATAGTTTGCTTGATTCACAACAAAATAAGGGGAGAGGCAACGCTCTCCTCCCAACCAAATACCCAATGGAGAAGAGAAGCCATCCTCTCCATTAGCCCCCGAGCCCCAACCACATCACAATGAGAGAAAATCCAACTCATGGCAACTACTAGCTTCCACATAACTAAACATAGTATTTCACATTCATTCCATACTCCTTCAAAACAAGATTCACAACACAACAAGAGGGAAAACAATCACAACAACAAGTCACAAGGCTTTATCAAGAAAGCCACAAGAGTAAGACATATGGGGAGGCCACTTATGCCTCCCAATGGGAATGGGTGCCACCTAAAAGCCTCCAATGCAAAACACAATACCCCTAACAACTCTTATGCCTCCCTCAAGTACCCCTTATCCCTCCATTCACTCTTATGCCTCCCTCAACTCTTATGGCTCCCTCATAGTAAAACAAGAAGAAAATGCAAGCATTTCTCTTACAAGGTGGGCACCCAACCCAAACTCCCTCCTCAAGAACATGATCTCTTATGCTTCCCTCAATTAAACTCCCCATAGTCTCCTCCCACTTCCAACTTAGGCATTCTACCCATTCCCAACAAGCATTACAACAACAAAATTCAACACAACATATGTACTCATTCATATAACAAAAAGAGAACATAATGCAAAAAAAGGTGAAGCTCCTACCTTTCCATGGTAGAGCTTGCTCCACATATGAAGTCTCAAATCCCTCCAAGGATCAAGCAAGCATCCAAAAGCTCCAACAAAGTTCTCACAAGTATCCACAAGCTCCAAAAATCCACAACTCCTTCCAAATCCTCTCCTCTCCAAAATACAAAAGACTTAAAATGAAACTTCCAACCCCCAAAACAAACAAGAGGATCAAATAAATAGAGAAAATAGAGGGAGGGATGATGTGGCTCCAAGTAGGATGCCACCTCCTTTTCCCTCCATTCCACATCATTTGGTCAACATCAAATTCCAATGCATCATTAATAAGTGGTTGAAAGAGAGGCAAGCACCTTACACACTCCAACTAATCCCACTTCCTCAAAGGACAAATATAAATTTTGAAAGAAAGTGCAATTAATATTTTACCCTTTTATCCCCCCAAAAACACCTAAAAGACCCTAAATTTGGCCTTCCAACCCATAGGTAGGGTTGGCATGGGGTTTTAAGAGGTGTGGGACAAGTTTGACTTGTCCCACAAGCTTTGAAATTTGGCCTCCAAGGAAAAATTCGAGTTTCCCATGTGGGGTAGAGTGTGCTACACTCAAACTCAAACACACATCAATCCACACAAAATCCCAAGTAAATCAAATCCTAATAAATTAACTCTCTTAGGTCATATCTTTTAATTAGTTTAGGACAATTTCAAATTAACTTAATTAACCCACTACAACCCATGGCTAACAAAGGGGTAAACTCCAATCCAAGAAATATGAATAATAACATAAGTAAAAATTTCACTTACTAAGAGCAACACAAACTAACATAATAAAAAGGGAAAAATTAAAACAAAACAGCACATGATCCCTAGGTCACAATTTTCCCTTTACTAGATAATTCTAACACACACACAATTACTTGTTGCCATGGTGACCTTAGCTGGATTCTTCTCGAATTCCGATGTGGTTGGTCTCCACTCCCCAATATTGTTGTGAATATATTATACCTGCAGAGCAGAAAATACCTCCTTCGGCCTGTTGGCCGCATTAAAACATTCATGCCGAATATACAATATAATCTAAAATAAACGACACATGATTTACTATCATCTATGCAAGTATGATATCACTAACACTTCCTAGCACATTTCTATTCCACATATCATTTATATCAAAACGATCATCACATTAGTCCAATTATCAAGTTCTACTCAATATGATTAAATATAACACATGTCATGATTAAGATAAATAACCTGTCAAAAGCATACAATATCGTCATCAAATGTCCACCAGTAAACCATATGCATCATATAAAGATTAAATCAATAACAGTTCAATGTCTATAATATCCTCTAGCATGCTAAATCAAGAAGCCATAATAAATCCATAGTGAGGTAATCAGTCTCGAAAACATAAAAAAAAAATGAGGTCGAAGGGAAGTGGGCACTACATGTTTAACTCCCCATGTTCACACTAAGGGGGTGAATGTTAGGAAATTCTAGTTATTATGAAGATTATATTACTCTCTACTAAATAATGTGATATTTTTATTTACAACTTGCATTGATAATCTCACATGAGTGAGACTAGGTATTAGAGAATATTTTTTGGGATCCACGATATGTGTTGAGCCCATCTATATAGGAGTGTAACACTCTATATACTTTAAAATTTATTTTATAAATAAACATGGATTGATTCTATGTCTCACATATATTGAATAAATCCTCGTATGAAATATTGATCCAAGTCTTATTTTTTGATATTATTGTTATCAAATTTATAGACTCCTACCCATTTTAAAATAACCTAAATATAAAGAAATATGAAAGGTAGATGCCCTCAAGAGCCTCAATGAGAATGGTAGAGAATAGTGCCAAACATCATGCATCATGTGATAACCTATAAGTATCTTACATTCACTTATAGAAGACCATGTTAACACACGTGTGTATTGAAAAATGATAAAGCATAATATGGGTAAAAGTAAAAATTCAATAAATGTTCAACATAAAGTATAAGGAAGCGAGGATATGTCCAATTAAGATTTAAACTAGTATTTTTCAATTTTTACAAATACTATAATGAAATGATATGAATACGAGAGGAGGGAGAATGTTTTCCCTCATGTGCATGTTTGAAATTTGAGGTCCATGTAGGTAGGAACATCCTCAATAATTATGTATGAATCTAAAAAAAGAGTGCGTAATAATGCTGTAATGCCCACATTTTCAACACCAAAATACCAGAGTAAAATTATCAGAATAATAATTATTTTTGTACTTTAATTGCAGGCTACACAATGCCACATGTGATATAAATAGAGAAACTCGACATCTCGTAGGAAAATTACATAAACATGAACCCACTCATATAATAGGATAACATAGGGTACACATCAATGTCTTACTCAAACGACATAAACCAGGACAATGACCCAATTACAGTAAGAAACACAGGATATGCATACTCCATGGCATGGCCTTTTATGGTTTACATATTCATTACATTTAGGTTTCCATTGTATAAACTTATAGTTTTCAACAGGATTAAACACATAAGGTTTTAAAATTCCTATTTTTTAAACTCCAATTAATTTATTTTGCAAAGCATTAGTCTTTAACAAAGAATGTGTGGTTGGTTCCTTTCTCTAGTTCCATTTAATATTGAATTCCTAAGTTAATGGTTTGTTCCTCAAAAATAATTTAGTTGACTATAATTGTCTAAAGAACACATAACATGGTATCCTTCAGTCCTTTACAACTACATTGCATGTTTTTGTTTAACATTTCACGTATAGAGATTCCTTCAGAATTTGGTTGTTTCTCTTATGGAAATAACTTTATATGTCTTGATTGTGATTAGGAACGTATATACACACATGCGCCTTCTAATATTTGTCTTAAGGATTTTTTAGAAAGGTCAATGTTTACTTGGTTTGGAAAAATTCTCTTGTTACAAGGAGGAAAATTCACAAGAAAAAAAAGGAAGGTTACTAGATCAATATAAAACCTATCCCGAGTTCATTTCATAGCATTGTTTGATAATAACAATACACTTTTGTTCATATTCCAGTTATTACAACCAACTATGTACATTAACTAATTGAGTTGTATTATTTTGATTCACAATACGTTGCTCTTATTAGGAATTCACATTTTCATAATCATATTGCGCATGGAAGAGCACAATACACCTATGTTCCCATTGTAAATATTTATCTTTGAATGTAAGTGATGGATTTCACATTTATAACTACTTATGTTTCATCATCTTAAGAGTTCACTCTCCATAAAAATGAGTTAAATTACATGTTTTGACCATAGATTCTACTTCCTGAGCAATCCTAGATTTAATATATTTGAATAACTACACCAAGATTTCTACTAACTTTTACAAGTCCAAATAGAGTGCAATCTCCTTATCTCACAAGACCTTGGCTATAGTTGTGGGTATCACATTCTCAAGGTTAAATTTTATTATTTCATTAGCACTATTATTTGATTCATATTTATGCAAACAAAGCATGTGATCATGCATCATATCTAGGTTTTCAATTTATTAGGTTTCTGTATTAGTCATGGAACTCTACTTTATTACATTCATTTTATGATCTCATTTCAAATTTTAGTTAGTTTTGACATCAATCAAAGGTGTACCACTTTTGTATAGATCATTTCATAGATTAATCTTATTTATCCTTATTTAATGACTACATTATGTGATTACTTTGGTCCTCTATAACATCATTTTAGAACAAATTCATTCCCATAACACTTACATAACCCTTAGGGATTTAAGACTACAAGGATAGGAATGTGCACAAGACGACTCATTTAATTTCTCTTAGACATGCAAGTACTAAGTGTATATTACAAAAGAGATATCATAAATAATCTTAAGCATTACAAAATCCTCCTAAGGACCTATTTCAAGTGTTGGGTAAATACGCAAGTATTTTGAAACATAGTCTCCACTCACATAATTTAGATCTCACAAGAGATCAATCATATATACAAATACCAACTATCTTGCAAGGCTTTGGCCACCCAATAGGGTACCAAGGGAAATTATGCAGAAGGGAGTTAACCTATTCATGATATGGTCAAAACCTACAACACCTAGACATGATCGCCTCACTCATCTCATTAAGATAGGTTTCTCAATATATATGCAGCACATCATAAAATATAAAGGAAATGGTCCTTAATAAGACATTATAGGTGCAAAGAATGAGATTTTTAATGAGAGCAAAGTATTTTATAGACACAATCAATGTTTTATACCCTTGAAAAAGATTCAAATGGGGGGAGGAAGGAAAATGGGAATTGTAACTTGTTGTTTTAATTTTGTTAGTTTTGATGGGAGGAGATTATATCTAACATTGTGTGTGTTAAGAAAATATACCAATAATTAACGTAATAAAATATTAGTTTAATATCTTTATAACATAGGTACAACATTGAGTACAACTTCACATCCAATTCGATATTATAAACTATAGCCTCATTAGTATTCCCTTTCCAAAATATAGCAAGAAAAATTCTTCAAACAATAATAACTATCATTATTCTATGGTAATACATGTATTACAAGATGAATACAACTTTACAATGACAACTCATTAATTACAACATATCACATGTATAAAATTCCTCTTGTTCAAAGTACCTGCAACCAATGTTGCGTTAGTCCTAGGACTGAGTGTGGAAATCCCCTACACTCAAGCATAAATCCACACATTCATCATTTTTAACATTTTCAATTAAATAGAAGAGAGAGAGAGAGATATTCATAGAGTGAATAAGCAAGAGTTTATTTCTCATGCATTCACACTTTCAAATTCAGTTGTACTAAATATTTTGGTACTAGAGAGAGAGTAAAGATGATAGAGAGAGAGAGAGAGTTAAGAGACATTTCATTTTCCATTCACAATTTCCTAACCATTTGAATTTCATGTCCATTTTCATTTCACTTAAAACCAATTCACATTTTCTAGTTCATTTACATTTTCAATTCAATCAAGTAGCATAGTCATTTCTAGAGAGAGGAGAGTGGAGAGAGAAAATCACCATACATTTAACAATTCATTTATAGAAGATAAAATATCAAATAAAATTATACATAGCATTGAAATGGTATTACGAGGTCACACACGTGGCTAGAAGTAAAATGTGAATCAAATAGGGGATTCTAGCTAAGGCTGAGAAAATTGAGCAAAATATAAAAAGTGCCTAAAAACTAGGTCTTGAAAACACTCGGTTTAAGTTTGATCATGATGTTGGATGATTCTTTCTTACTGTCACCATATATAGAGAATTATTCATGTCTAAGAGAGGATGGTTTCGATGGGCAGAGATCAAACTACAAGGGAAACTTCGAGGCCAGTTATCGTAATTTCATCAGTAGTTGTTATCGCACAACGACCAGTGGGCCCTAAAACCCACTTTAAAAATTAGTCTTTGAAGGTTTTTTCATTGAATTGAAGGTGGGTTATGATCCTCTTGTTGTCATTCTAGAGGTAGGAGGTAGTGTTTTTTAGTTTCACTTAAGCTAAGCAAGAACCATAAGCTGAAACCAATCGTGTTTTATTAAAACATCCATGTCACCATAAGTGACTAATAACCTAAGGGTTTAGGAATATGACTGACAAGAGGATTAAATAATTTAATAAATCAGTTAAGGTGCATAAAGCTGTTCCTTGTTACCATTAGTCATGTAAAGAGTTTCGGTTTCATGGTAGGTTTGGGTATGGTGCTCCATGCACCTGAATTTCAGTGTCAAATATATATATATATATATATATATATATATATGTATATATATATATATATATATATATATACTATATATTTAAAGTTATTGTTATCTCTTGAAAGTGCACCCTGTAGAGAGATGGTTACAGGTTTTCTAAGCTTGCACAAATGGTCTCTCCCTTTCATAGATACAATGGAAATACCTCAAGTCTGTAGGTATACCTAACTCGAGGTGAGTCTCTAGTATCAAGGCTAGTTCCTTATTCTTGTATCCTAAACTACTTTGTAGTGAGTCTAAGAGTAAAACATGATTGTAAAAATGATTAAAACTAAGGTGCTACACCAAATTTGTGTGAGGGATTTGACTGAGTATATGCACAACTGATCTGTGAAGGATTCTTGATGCACAAACCAATAGTTTTTGTGTAGAATATCTAAGGGAAAAACACTTGATTGTACTAAGGGAGGATCACAACATTACTAATAAGTTAACATGCACATTAAAAATTAAGTAGAAAGGACTGAAATTTGTAGCAAGGTAAGGTGGTTGATCAAGGAATTTGCATTCACAAGATTAATATAACATACACAAGACTACAAAATAACTTGGAAAGGAAAATAAACACTTCACACTCAAAGGGAAAAACTGGTAAAATTTGATTTAGTGCTCATATATCCAAAAATCCCCCAAGAATCCCTGTGCTTTGCGAAGGCACACAATATATAGCAAAACAAATTTCACCCCCTTCCTAAAAATAGCCTAAGGCTTGTACTCGACCATGAATCCTAATTTTAGCCTTTATTTAATAATAAATAAAGGGATAAAATAATACAAACTAGAGCATGTAGTTAAAAATACACTAATGGCCTTAAATACAATACAGTCAAACTGAAGTTGACTATTGTATTTTTAAGAAAAGAATGGGTGAATAATTTTGGTAATAATAAACCTTGATTACTAGGAAAGTTCTCCCTCCATTTGAGCATGCAAATTCGTCTCCTTCTCTATTATGTCTTCTTGTGAAGCATGCAAAAATACAACTCTCTGTTTGTGAGAAAAACATTACAATACTTGCAATATTTGTAAAAATTATTCATCCACTGTGGGGACCACTAGGAGCACATGTGTAATCATAATCAACTCTTATTTTTTGGGAAAATAAGGTAATAATTATTCAAAAGGTTTCTTCCATGTGATGTTGACCTCTCCTCTATTCTTGTGATCACATGAAAAATGCACTGCAATTCATGTACAATCTATCACCATTTGTGGGGGCCACTTGTGGTTGTGAACTCTTGTCTTCATTGGGTTGGCCACCTTTGTGGACTTAGCATATTAACATGGTTATTGATATGAGATGAGGGGACCACCTTTGATAACATACATGGCTCTTATAATATTCAGCCACCTTTGACTATTGTTTATTTGTCAGCTTTTGTATTTGAAAGGACCCAATGAATATACCTAAAACACTCACCTTTTCAGTGATCATGACGATATGTATGGTCGAATTTACATTTTATAAAGTCTGGACTATATTCAGTCTTTTTAATTTTGAATGCAATGATTTTGTTTGATTCAATGATGTGCGTTGGCCCCTTCCTCCGTGATGACTCACTCTTGGCATGTTGGTCGGTGGAAATTTAACCCCACCCTGATTAGGGTTTTATGAAACCTTGCCACGTATATGAATTGTTTAACACTGGTTGGGTTTGGTCCTTGATGAAGACTGTCGATCTCTGTCCCTGATGGACTTGCACTGTTGATCCTTACCCTTGGTTAGGGTTACGGTCTGCATTAAATTTTGGTCGGTGGAAGGCTAACCATGGTTATTCTTTGATTTTTGAGCTGATTTCTAGACCATTGATCATTGTACCTTTTTCTTCTCTACATTTGATTCTCTGAATATGGTTGAGTTTTGTTAATTGACTCACCTTTCAAACTCTGTGCAGTTAAGTTGAAATCAAGCCTATTTGATCATCTCATTCATTTGATCCTATTAGCTCTGCAGCCGAAGCCCTGGGAAAATTTTATGTGAAACCATGGTTGAACCTTCCTGAGAAGTGAAAGGGGCTTGAGCACTTGGTATATTTTGTCTCTGCGAGAATTTCTTTGATGTGGCCACAACAGATGTACCATTCGAACTCTGTAAATTTAGTTTTGAGAAGTCTTACGCACATATATTTCATCTTTTTTTCTGTAAGAGTCTTCTGAGTAGGATCTAGATGATGCTCATCTTTTTTTAGGGTAACCCACGAGCTCGGATCCCGACTGTGTATGTGTTTTCTGAGATCTTAGAACTCAGTAAGGTTTGTGGACAACATTTCTATTCAAGCTCTGTAAAATTCACTTTATGAAAGAATGGCCACCATGTCGACCTCCTACTGAGCTCAGTTCCCTGTAACTGGCATCACTATTTGACGAGGATGGTAAGCACCATTTATTTTTGAGGATTCGACCATTACTGGTTGTGAGGGTCTTTCAACCACGGTTAGAGATAACTATGGAGTTCACCCTTTTATGAATGGCTCAATAGTATGAATACCATGTTTCGCTTCATATTGATAAGCTCGTGTCACCATAACTTTCTTGGTTATTACATTTAGGTTTCTTTGAACCGACTGTGGAGGGTTTACTAGATCAGTTTACATTCTGGGTATTCCATATTTTGCTTTGTTATCCCTGGATCTGGATTTTTTCATTGAGAGTTTTATCTGTATATCTTTACGGGCCACCGTTTTCTTCTATACTTTGACTTCTCTTGCCTCAAAATGGTGATTGTAGGTATGTTGGTTTGTGCAAAATCTACTCATACCCTGATTATTTTTTTGAGCTTTCAAAAGACAAACTAGAAATTTAATTCTTTGATAGAAAGGTCTCATATTGTATCTTTGTTTTCTAACTTGTGAATCTAATAGCTTTATAAGGATTACGTGAGTTCATTCTCCTAGCCAAATTTGTGTGAGGATCTTGTGGATGTTGCATTGAAGTGCCACTTTTGAAGCTTTTGATAGACATCAAATCTTGAAGAACTATATTAGACCCATTGACCCATGTGATAAGATTCATTACTGCGATTTTTTTCGAACACTTTGATGGTTCGTCCTGGGGTCTCTACTTTGTATGGATTTTGAAAACTTTACTGTAACCCTAATTTTAAGGTAAATCTCTAATTCCATCAATTTCATGATAGCTTAGAGTTAAATATTTTGTGTTTGACTTTACTTCTGAAATATCTCTGGGTAGATGTAGATTTTAGTTTCATCCTTCCTTTGATAGTTTTGTTTCATTATGAATGCCATTGTTGAAATCTGAAACTCAGCCACAATGTGTATCAGTTTGCTTCTCTATAAAAATAGGTTTTGTATATTATTTCAAGTCTGTTCATGAAATTCTTGGCTTGATTTTTGTATTATGGAAAATCAATTCTGTTGTAATTCATTGTTCAGGATCAACTTGATCCTTTGAGAATTATGTAGCACTCCTTTGAGCATACTACTTTAATCCTTTTCCAATCTGAGATCACTTGAAAACTGAAATTTCTTCTGAGATGAGTGTTTGAATGAAATTGGTTTCTCATTATTATTGGAAACTTTCATCTTAAAATAATAGCTGTAATCCATTAATCATTTTGAGAGTAGAAATGAACTTTTGTACTGGCTAATAGCCCCATTTTGACACCAATGATAACCTGTTGAAAAGTTGTATGTTTATAGTGATGTACTCTTTCTTTTGTGAATGAAATCCACTACATTTAGAAATTCAGAACAATCTCATTTCATTATGAGATTTAGAGCATCTCTGAAATTGATCTCTTTCATACTTTTGAAGTTGTAGTTCCATTTCTTTTTTGTGATTCTTTTCCTTGCATAAATAGTTGTACTTCTTTGATATGGCAACATATCTGTAATTCATAATTCCTTTATTTGAAAACTGGAATTCATAGAAAGGATGTACTTTGTAGAATTACTTCAAATTTCATGTTATTCAGCTGTTAAGTTATAGTGAATCCTTTTCTGCATTATATATTGTATTTTCTTTCATTACAGCTCTAATATGTATGCTAAAAAATATGAAATGTTGATTTTATAAGGCGAAGCCCTGGCAAAATTTTATCAGAATCTTTTCTTTAATGCATTTTCAGAAATAGTAGTTATATATTCTGATCCAGGATTCAAAAAGTAACACTTTTCATGCTGAACTAATATAGCAATTGAGAACTGAAAACATGATAGCTTTTTCTCTTGATCATGTAATGCTTTTCTACTTTCTGTATCACTTATTTGATTTGCATAGTTCTTTTAAAGCATGTAGTAATTGAAACAACATGATGAAAAGTTGTAAATGTCCATTTTACATGGCGAAGCCCTGTCAAAATTTTCCCAGAATATTCTCTCTCATCCTGTTTCAGCTGTAATCCCTTTTGCTTTTAGCTTTAGCTTCTTGAAATCTGATTCTCCCTCTTCTTTGCAAACTGAAAAATGTACTTCTATCTTCCATTCTCTCTTCTGATCTCTAACCTCTTCCATTTGTTGAATGTTTGCTTGAACTTTGAGTTGCACTCTTCCTTCTTCTTAGCATGTACTTATGACTTATTTATTTCTCTCTTTGGCTGCAACCTGTACCTACACACTTAGGAAACTAGTTAGGAAATATTTAGGCTTTTTGGCCTCTCTTATGTCCATGTTTTCTTCTTTCTTTTACTTTCTTCTTTCTGAGTGAAAAAAACATGCATGCAGTTTTTCCTTTAAGTAGAATACATCTCCTTCTTAGGGGAAGATTCATATGCACGAAGTAGGATAGTGTAGGAATATGGATTAACCCTGAGCTCTTTATTGATGATTTCCTTATTTTTACTTTTCAGGTACCATGCCTTGAGGATGAAAGGAACTGGCAAGGAGATGCTCTACACGAACAAAGAATATACAAGGCAATGATGGGTTCACCCTCATACTCCTTTTCTTTCTCTTTCATGCATGTGTATCTTTCTTTTTAGTAGTTGTACTTTACTTTTCAGTTACATCCCACGGCTTGTGTGGGAAACATTTGATTCTCCTTGTGAATAAAGCATTGAATTCTGTAAATGAGTTGTATATCTCTTTTTACATTTCTACTTTCTATATGGATTGTATAATGAACTAAACAACTCAGTAACATAATTGAATGTCTTAATCATGAAGGAAAGAACATTGAATAGAACTTGTAACATTCAGTAATGAACTCTGATTTTTATGTGATCTGCACTTATGTTTGCTATTCCAAAACTTTACACTTCACCTACTCTGCAATTGGATGTCCTCATCAAGACAACATAACTTTCCTTCAGGGCTTGTGTTCTTTTGCTGAGGATGGTCATGAAATTGTAGACTATGTGATCTGTTACAGTTTTGTAACAGCACACATAGTTGCAGATTTCATGTAATCTTTTTAAAAATAAATCAGCAGTAACAACATAATCTGATGTGATCTCCCCTAGCTTAGGTATACTTCACCAATGCTATCCATCATAACAAAGTTTTGAGTTGCCCATTTTTACACAAGTGCAAAAATTGTCAACATTTCTAGCGATCCTATGGGGAAAGCTACCTGCTAGCTTATATACCAGTGCCTTGCTCTTGTACATTGGGCATGGAGTCTAAAGCATATAACCAAAATCTACCTTTTCAAAAAGGTCCAACCCTTCCAAAACAAATTAAAGCTAGGAAAGGATCTGGTAAACCAGATCATGTGCATGAATGCACTTATTGAATTGGAAAAATGATGCAATGTGTAGAAACTGCACTTATTAAAGGGAAATCCTACTCTAACAATCACTGTAAGATTTTCAATAACAGTGTTTGAGAAACATACCATTCACAGGAATGGGAAGTTCCTCTCCATTTAGCTTCAAAATCTGAAAAGCGTTGTGTTCCTTGCAAGCTAAAATCATGTAAGGACCACTCCAGAGTGTATCAAACTTTGAGTGTCTTCCTAGATTTGCACGATCAACATCCCACTTTAACACAATATCTCCTTCATTGAAGACTCTGAATTTGGATTTCTTGTCAAAAGTCTTCTTGATTTGTTTTTTGATCCTTTTCCATATTTAAATGAGCTTGATCTCTCAACTCTTGTAATTCCATTAACTCTGAATAATGAACCTGCAATGGTTCATTCTCAAGTAGCTCCATTTGATGCAACAAATCTAATGTGGGTAACTCAACTAAAATAGGCATTCTTGCTTCTTTTCCATACACAAGCTTGTATGGTGAATTACCAATTGATCTTTTAGGAGTCACCCTATCAGCCCAAAGTGTGGAATTCAACATCAGATGTCAAGCTCTTTGATTATCTTTGAGTGTTCTTCTGATGATTCTTAACAGATTCTTGTTAGTACTTTCAGCTAAGCCATTACCTTGTGGGTAATAATTAGATGAAGAACTTAGATATATTCCATGTTTGATAGCCCAATCTGTTACCTTTGCACCAAGGAATGCTAAAGCATTATCTGATATGATAGTTGTTGGAACACCAAATCTGTAAACTATTCCTTCATAAAAGGATAGTATCAAAGATTCATTAGCATCTTTCAAGGCTATTGCTTCAGTCCATCATGTGTAAAATAATCTGTAGCACTTAAGATCCACTTATGTCCTTGTGACGAAGGTGGGTTTATCATGCCAATAAAATCAAGACCCCACTGCATAAAAGGTTGATCAGCTGAAATAGGCTGCAAAGGTAAATGAAGCAAGACGTTCTTTTCCAACAAAGAAAGAACATTTCTTACACTTTCTAATCCATTCAAAATAGTCTTTGAATATGATAGGCCAATAGTAACCTACTTTCATAATTTTTAAAGTTGTAGTACATGCTGAGAAGTGACCTCCTGTAGGTCCTTCATGGAATTCTGATAATATTTTCTAAATTTTATCATAATCAACACATCACAGCAAGATCCCATTTATATCCCTTTTGAACAACACACCATCAATGAAAAGATAAGGAATAGCTTGTAATCTGAAATATCTTCATTTATTCTTATCCATACCTTCTCGGATAGGTGCCATGTTGTAAGTAGTTAACCAAATCAGTCATCCACCTTGATTCTTGGATCTCTTGAGCAAGTTCAGGTTGCTGATTTTCTAGTTAGACCATGATATTTGATTGTTGATACACAATTTCAGCATGTTGTTCTGAATCTTTAGGTTTTGCAGCTTGTTGTTTTTCCATATCAGCAATTAGATGTTCACATAAACCTTTACCTCGAACCATCTTAGCAACCCGGATATCAACATCATATTCCATAACCTTTGTTATCCAGCCTACTCTTTTCTCATTCAATTATTTATTTAAAAGGAAAGCTTTCACACTTTGATAAGAAACAAGAACATGAATTTTATTGTTTGAAAGCATGTACTTAAAATTATTTAGTCCTCTGACTACTAAAAGTACTTGTTTTTCAATAAATGTGTACCTTGTTTCGTAATCATGCAAACTCTGTCCAAAGAAAGCAATTGGCTGCTCAATATTTTCATCATTAACCTGAGTCAAAATAGCTAAAATTGTTTCAGCTCCTGCAAGTGCATACATTGTAAAATCTTTATCGAAATTTTGATTTGCAAGAGTAGGAGCCTGAGAGATAGCTAATTTTATTGCTTCAAAACCTTCCCTTCCTTCGTTGGTCCAAGAGAAAGTTTTCTCTTTCTTTAACATAGTTGTTAACGGTTTAACCAATGCTGTGAAATCTGGAACAAATCTTCTAACAAAGTTGATTTTTCCAAGAAAACTTTGCAATGCCTTCTTATGATGAGGCAATGATAGCTATGATATAGCTTTGATTATGAAAGGATCAATTGCTAAACCTTGCTTAGAAACAATATGGCTAAGTAATTTACCTTGATGTACTAAAAAGATCAACTTCTTGGGATTCAAAGATATTCCAAACTGCCTGCACAACTGAAAATTCTACCTTAAATGCATTAGATGTTCTTCAGAATCTTTTGAAAATATAGTCACATCATCTAAATAGACAAGGATGCATTTATTTAATAAGCTATGAAAATCCATGTCCATTGCACATTGAAATGTTGCACCAACATTTGAAAGACCAAAAGGCATTCTTTTGTAAGCATAAGTACCCCACTTGGTGGTAAAAGTTGTTTTGTATCTATCTTCTTCTCAGACTAAAATCTGATTATAGCCACTGTAACCATCTAGAAGAGATAGTCTATCTAAACCTGAGACTATTCTCAAAATTTGATCCATATTCGGAAGTGGGTAATGATCTTTTAATGAAGCTTTATTAAGATCTCTGAAATCTACACATAGTTTGATTTCACCGTTCTTCTTCGTAACAGGAACAAGATTGGCTACCCAACTTGAATGCTTAACTAGAAAGATAATACCTGATTCAATCAACTTGGATAACTCTTTCCTCATCAGAGGTTCTATTTTTGGATTTACAAGCCTCTGTTTCTGTCTTACATGTTTAGCATTTGGATGTAACTTCGATAGTATGCTATGCTAAACTGGATCAAACTCCTTTCAGGTCTTGGTATTTCCAAGCAAAGACATCCTTAAACTCTTTGTAAAGATTAATAAATGACTTCTTTTTAGTTAAGGAACATACCTTTCCAAGAAGTAAATTTTTCCCTTCATCAATTGAAATCTCTTCATAGTTATTAGCATGCATTGACAGCTTAGTTTTATCTTTTCTTAACTGATCATCAGTACTGAAGATGTCTTCCAAAGTGACCAAGACCTCTAGGCAATTTATTTTTCTTTAGTTGGAAAATATGATCACCGTATAAATGTTGTAACTTATCCTGATTTACTACAGAAAATTCAGCTTCCTGCTGCAAAAACCTGTAGATTTGATCATCACTTTCAAAAACCTGCCAATTTGATTCGTTATCAGGTATAGAAGGCCTGACAATTAGCTTAATATGAGGCTGAATTTTGTTGTTTTCCATCTGTTCCAGCACTTCGAAACTAGCACCAACTGCTGCAAGTCTATCTGCGTGCTTGTTTTCAGCTCTGGGAATAGACTGAATATTAATAGCTTCAAAATATTCCATTAAGTCTGAAACCCTATGTCTGTAAGACTTCATTAGTGGATTCTTACAAACATTGAAGTTTTTTACTTGATTGATAACTAACTCAGAATCACCAAAGATTTGTAATGTGTTGATACCTCTCTTTCTGGCCCAAAGTAAGCCATGAATTAATTCTTCGTATTTATCTACATTACAAGTGCATGTAAATTGAGAGACTCAAAGATGAGAAATACCTTTCATTTGTTGGGGAAGTGAGCATCAAACCTACTCCCTATCCTTTCTTGTTCTTAGCTCCATCAAAATGAAGCTTCCAAATCCCTTCTGTTGAATTTTCTATTTTAGACAACAAGGGAAGTGGTGTATTTTCTTCATGCATACAATACACACCAAAAATATTTTCTTCAACTTCCTTAAAAGGATCATGAGCATGTTCTTCAATTGTCTTTTCATCCATGAACATGTTAGAAACACCATCTAATGCTGAAACCTGAGCTACATCATCAAAATCAGATTGCTCTAAAGCTGAGTAATTAGCTACTGCATTTGGAGAATGAGGCTCAATATGGAATTAGGCCAATGGTTATGATTGATAGTAACCTTAGTTCCATAATGTGTACTAAAAAATAAGGACCAATCTGAAGAGAGATAACCTCCTATTTTCATTGTGAAATCTCTAGATAAGCACAAGGCAAAGTATGGAGGTAGATCCACAATAGTAACATCTTGCAGAATAGAAACATTTGGGCAAGCATGTAACATTACCTCCAAATTTTTGATTATACCAACCGTATTAGTTGCAGTTCCATCAAGTTGTAAGACACTCCTTTCTGTAGGCTCATACTAAAGCCTAATTTTTCTGCAATCACTTTTGGCATAACCGTGCTACTTGCACCACTTTCCACCATGCAATTATGAACTAAATGTTCTCCAATAATTAGTGATAAATAAAATGGTGGTGGTTTCTTGATGTCATGAGAATTCAGAAATTTCTGAACCATCCACTTAACTTCTTTAATATGGTCTTGCTCAAACATTCCAAGGACCATGTCTATCTTCTAAACTTCCTTTTCTGCTGTATTTGAAGAAATTTGTAGCTTAGCTAGTTCATGAGAAAGTAAATATTGTTATCCAGGAATACTTAGAGCATCCCACATTGAGATGTTAACATTATGCTTTTTCATTACATCAACAATGTTGAAAAGAAGCAAATTGTCTTAGAGACAGAATCAACTATCTTAGAGTAGGCTTTAGCGAAAACTGATTCTACTTCAGCTACCTTGGATATCTGAGGTATAAATAGTCTTCTTGGATCATGTTGTAGCTTTCTTTGATGACTTTTATCAACTGGGACACTTGCTGATTTTTGAGGAACAAAAAGGGTTGCTAGTTGACTTTGGAGCTGTAGATGTTGTCTTGTCAGTGACAGTAGGCAAGGATAGGCCTATTTTGTTGCTTTTGATTTTTCAGAAACCCTCCCTTGAGCCCTAGTAGTGACTGCAATGAAATCCTCCTCATTAAAACTGACTAAATTATGTTCAGGTGCTTTCTGAACATGAGTTTCTTGCTGCCCACCCTCCATTTGAGGCATAAACAATGTTTCAGATTGAGGTTGTGCAACAAGATTTAGATTCAGAAAAGCAGTTGGGCAAGTGCAGCTAAATGAGGTTGATTCGCAAGGTTGACACCACTCCTCTATAGCCATATTAACTGGAACTAAAGCATTAGAAGAACTAGGAGCCTTTAGGTCAAACTGCCTTTGCTAATAAGGCTACCTATAATTCTGATTCTGTTGATAGGGCTACCTGTTTTGTTGATTCTGTTGGTAGGGCTGATAAGGAGCCTGGTAGCATTTGCTAGGTAATGAAATTTTATTTCTCAATTGAAGTCAATTTATTTCCCATAGTCTGCAAAGCTTTGAATACATCATCAGATGGAGCTACAACAGTGGGCTCTATGATTGTAATAGGCTGGGGAATAGGTGCTAAATCTGCCAAAAAAGGCATTGATGGTCTTGGCACCAATTTTCCAGCTTGAATAAGACTATTTTCAGCTTGGATAGCAATATCATAAGGTGCTGGGAGTGTCTCTCCACCCATTGACTGAATCATAGTTGAGATATCACTGTTTAATGCTCTAAGATAATAAAGGAAAGCATGATCAGCTTGAGGCTTGACACTTGCTGGAATTCTCTCCCAAGTTCTGGAAAAATAGATATTGAAACTAGACATAAATTCATTTGGAGCTCTTTTAATAGTAGATAATTATTCTATGAGAGACAAATGATCTGAATTATCCTGGAACTATTTCAACAATTTTTCACCTAAGTCATCCCAAGTTCTTATGCTTCCAATTTCTAGGTTTCTATACCATTGCAAGGCTTGCCCTTTAAAATATGTAACTAAAAGTCTTAGAGCTATGTCTTCATGAGTGATATTATGGACTGCACATAGGGCTGTAACATCTTTGATATGTTCAGCTAGTGTAACCTAATTTTCACCCATGAATGATGGCAAAATTTTCATGGCAGCATTGGGAATATCATGATAAACTGGAATTACTAATGGGCTGCCATTAGTAAAGGGCACAAAATTCCTGGGTGGTTGAAGGGCCATTGGAAAAACTGGGATATTGATAGAAAAATTGACACATGGTGAAGGAATATTAGGAGGAGGGTTACCAAAACCAGGTCTATTATAAGGCAAAGTATTACCAACTCTTCTCCTTCTAGTAGAATTCAAAGGTAAAGAAACAAAATCAGAAGGAATTCCTCTTACTAATGATCTTGTAGTCACTTTAGGCATGGAACATGCTGCAATACTGGTCTGAATTCAGCTTTACAGAGTTTTCAAAAGATCATAAAATCTTTAGAATAAATTAGCTGTAGTTTGCTCCCAAAAGTGACTTTTAATTTGCCGTTGTGGATCTGTTGTAGATCTGAATACTCGCATGCAGATCTGATTCGTTGTCCCACCGGGCATGCCAAAAACTATTATCTCTCGAAAGTGCACCCTATAGAGAGATGGCTGCAGGTTTACTAAGCTTGCTACAAATTATCTCTCTCTTTCATAGATACAATGGAAACACCTCAGGTCTATGGGTATACCTAATTCAAGGTGAGTCTCTGGTATCAAGGACGGTTCCTTATTGGTGTATCCTAAACTACTTTCTGGGAGTTTGAGAGTAAAAGATGACTGTAAAATTATTAAAACTAAGGTGATACACCAAATTTGTGTGAGGGATTTGACTGAGTATATGCACAACTGATCTGTGAAGGATTCTTGATGCACGAACCAATAGTTTTTTCTGTAGAATATCTAAGGGCAAAACACTTGATTGTACTAAGGGAGGATCACAACAGTACTAATAAGTTAACATGTAACATTAAAAATTAAGCAGAAAGGACTAAAATTTGTAGCAGGGTAAGGTGGTTGATCAAGGAATCTTCATTCACAAGATTAATATAACATACACAAGACTACAAAATAACTTGGAAAGGTAGAAAACACTTCACACTCAGAGGGAAAAACTGGTAAAATTTACTTCAGTACTCATATATCCAAAAGTCCTCCAAGAAGAATCCCTGTGCTTTGCAAAGGCACACAATATATAGCAAAATAAATTTCACCCTCTTCCTAAAAATAGCCTAAGGCTTGTACTCGCCCATGCATCCTAATTTTATCCTTTATTTAATAATAAATAAAGGGATAAAATAATACAAACTAGAGCATGTAGTTAAAAATAGGCATTAATAGCCTTGTTTACAATGCAGTCAAATTGAAGTTGACTGCTCTATTTTTAAGAAAAGAAAGGGTGAATAATTTTCTAATAATAAACCTTGCTTGTTAGGCAAGTTTCCTTCTTTGAGCATGCAAATTTGTCTTCTTCTCTATTCTGTCTTCTTGTGAAGTATGCAAAAAATTAATTTCTCTGCTTGTGAGTGAATAATTTAAAAATTTGTGATATTTGAAAAATAAAATATCCCATGTGGGGACCATTTTTCATGTGTACATACTCTGACATTGACATCTCTTTCTAATTGGTCACATGAATGACACTGTGTAACTTCACTCCAACCTCCTTATGGGGACCACCTCCAACCTACTTGGTTTGGCCACCTTTGTGGACTTAGCTCATTACCATAGTTTTAGATACACATGGGGCACTTGTAATAGTTACCACACCATACTCGGTCACCTTTGATTAATTGACATAGGCTACACTATATAGTCTACCACCTTTCAGACATACACAACCATGTAATACTTGTTGGCTTGCATGTTTGAATAGTATATGGTTAAAATATTTCACCTTTTCAATGATCATTGTTGCATAATTTGGTCATATTTTGGCATTATTTAAAGTCTTGACTATAGTCAGTCTTTTGAATTTTGAATGCAATGATTTTGTTTGATTCGATGACGTGGTCTAGCCCCTTCCTCCACGATGACTCACCCTTGGCATGTTGGTCAGTGGCAATTTAACCCCACCCTAATTAGGGTTTTATGAGAGCTCGCCACGTATATGAATTTTTTAACCCTAGTTTGGTTTGGTCCTTGATGAAGACCATTGATCTATGTCCCTGATGGACTTGCACCGTCAATTCTTAGCCTCGATTATGATTACATTCTGCATTGAATGTTGGTCGGTGGGAGGCTAACCAAGGAGATTCTTTGATTTCTAAGCTCATTTCTAGACCATTGATCCGTCTACCTTTTCTTCTCTTCCTTTGATTCTCTAACTATGGTTGAGTTCCATTTCTTAACTCACCTCTCAAGCTTATGTAGTAAAGGGAAATCAACCCAATGATCATCTCATTCATTTTTTCTGTTTTGCGGGTGAAGCCCTGGAGATTTTTTTATTGAAACCATTGTTAAAGCTTCTCAAGCTCTGGAAGGGGCCCGAGCACTGGTATATTTTGTCTCTGCGAGATTTTATTTGAAGTGGCCACCATGGATGTTCCATTCAAACTCTGTAAATTTGGTTTTATGAAAGAATGGCTGTCATGTCGACCTCTACTAAGCTCTATTCCCTGTAACTACCATCACTATTTAACGAGGATGGTAAGCTTCTTTATTTTAGAGGATTTGGCCATTACCATTTGAACTTCTTTTGACCACGGTTAGAGGTAACTCTGGATTCACCCTTTTATGAATGGCTCAGTAGTATGAATACTCTATTTTGCTTGATATTGATAAGCTTGTGTCACCATAACTTTCTCGGTTATTACTGTTAGCTTTCTTCGAACCGACTGTGGAGGGTTTGCTAGATAGTTTACATTCTGGGTATTCCATTTTTTGCTTTGCTATCCCTGGATCTAGATTTTTCATTGATATTTTTATCTGTATATCTTTGCGGGCCTATGTTTTTTATTTACTTTGACTTCTCTGGCCTTAAAATGGTGACTGTAGGTATATGTTAGCTACAAAATCTACCCATACCCTGATTAGAGCTTTCGAAAGACAAACCAGAAATTTAATTCTTTGATAGAAATTTCTCAGATTGTATTATGTTTTCTAATTTGTGCCTCGAATTGATTTAGAAGGATTAGTGAGTTCATTCTTCTGGCGAAATTTGTGTGAATCTTGTCATTGTTACGTTGAAGCGCTACTTTAGAAGATTTTCAAAAACTTTGGATCTTGAAGAATATCTCAGACCCATTACCTATATCAAAAGATTTTTTACTTGATTATTTTGGACTTTGATGGTTTGTACCGGGCCCTCTACTTTGTATGGATTTTGAGAACTTTCCTGTAACCCTAATTTTAAGGTAAATCTCTAATTCCATCGATTTTATGATAGCTTAGAGTTAAATATTCTATGTTGAGTTTACTTCTGAAAGATCTCTAACTAGATGTAGATTTTAGCTTCATCCTTCCTCTAATAGTTTTCTTTCACTATGAATGTCATTGTTTAAATCTAAAACTCAGCCACTGTGAGTATTAGTTTGCTTCTCTGTAAAAATAGGCTTTGTATATTATTTCAGGCTTTTTCTAAAATTCTTGGCTTGATTTTTGTATTCTAGAAAATCAATTATGTTGTAATTCACTGTTCATGATCAACTTGATCCTTTGAGAATTATGTTGCACTCCTTTGAGCATACTTACTTTAATCCTTCTCCAATCTGAGATCACTTGAAAACTTAAAGTCCTTCTGAGATGAGTGTTCGAATGTAATTGGTTTCTCGTTATTATTGGAATATTTCATCTCAAAATAATAGCTGTAACCCATTATTCATTTTGAGAGAAAAAATGAACTTTTGTACTGGCTAATAGCCCCATTTTAACACCAATGATAACCTGTTGAAAGTTTTATGTTTATAGTGATGTACTCTTTCTTTTATGAATGAAATCCACTGCATTTAGAAATTCAGAACAATCTCATTTCATTATGAGATTTAGAGCATCTCTGAAATTGATCTCTTTTGTACATTTGAAGTTGTAGTTCCATTTCTTTTCTGTGATTCTTTTCCTTACATAAATAGCTATACTTCTTTGATATGGCAACATATCTGTAATTCATACTTCCTTTATTTGAAAATTGGAATTCATAAAAGGGGTGTACTCTATAAAATTACTTCAAATTTCATGTTATTCAGTTGTTAAGTTATAGTGAATGCTCCAAGTACTTCAAAATGATGACTGAGAGTGCAGTCCATTTTCTTTTCTGCATTGTATAATATATTTCCTTTCATTACAGCTCTGATATGTATGCTAAAAAATATGAAATGTTGATTTTATAAGGTGAAGCTCTGACAAAAAAATTTCAAAATCTTTTCTTTAATGGATTTTCAGAAATAGTAGTTATATATTCTGATCCAAGATATAGAAAGTAATAATTTTCATGCTAAACTAATATAGCAATTGAGAACTGAAAACATGATAGTTTTTTCTCTTGATCATGTAATGCTTTTCTAATTTTTGTATCACTTATTTTATTTGCATAGTACTTTTAAAGCATGTAGCAATTGAAACAACATGATGAAAAGTTGTAAATGTCCATTTTACATGGCAAAGCCCTGTCAAAATTTTCCCAAAATCTTCTCTCTCATCCTGTTTCATCTGTAATCCCTTTTACTTTTAGCTTCAACTTCTTGAAATCTTATTCTCCCTCTTTTTTGAAAACTAAAAAATGTACTTCTATCTTCCATTCTCTCTTCTGAGCTCTAACCTCTTCCATTTGCAAAATGTTTGTTAAACTTTGATTTGCACTCTTCCTTCTTCTTAGCATGTACTTATGACTTATTTATTTCTCTCTTTGGCTACAACCTGTACCTCCATGCTTAGGAAAATAGTTAGGAAATATTTAAGCTTTTTTCCTCTCTTATGTCGATGTGTTCTTCTTTCTTTTACTTTATTCTTTTGAGTGAAAAAAACATACATGCAGTTTGTCCTTCAAGTAGAATACATCTCCTGCTTAGGGTAAGATTCATATGCATGAAGTAGGATAGTGTAGGAATATGGATTAACCCTGAGCTCTTTATTGATGATTTCCTTATTTTTCTTTTCAGGTACCATGCCTTGAGGATGAAAGGAGCTGGCAAGGAGATGCTCTGCACGACGAAGAATATACAAAGAAATGATGCGTTAACCATCATACTTGTTTGCTTTCTCTTTCATGCATGTCTATATTTCTTTTCAGTACCTGTATTTTACTTTTCAGTTACATCCCATGGCTTGTGTGGGAAACATTTGACTATCCTCGTGAATAAAGCATTGAATTCTGTAAATGAGTTGTATATCTCTTTATGCATTTCTACTTTCTTTATGGATTGTATAATGAAGTAAAGAACTTAGTAACATAATTGAATGTCTTAATCATGAAGGAAAGAACATTGAGTAGAACTTGTAACATTTAGTAATGAACTCTGATTTTGTGTGATCTACACTTATGTTTGTTGTTCCAAAACTTTAGACTTCACCTACTATGCAATTGGATGTCCTCATCGAGACAACATAACTATCCTTCAAGGATTGAGTTCTTTTGCTGAGGATGGTCATGAAATTGCAGACTATGTGATCTGTTATGTTTTGTAACAACACACATAGTTACAAATTTCAAGTATTATTTTAAAATGAATCATCAGCAATGACATAATTAGATGTGATCTCCCCTAGCTGAGGTATGCTTCACCAATGCTATCCATCGTAACAAAGTTTCAAGTTGCCCATTTTTGCACAAGTGCAAAAATTGTAAACAGTTCCACAAGAAGTAAGGTTTTATCATTGTTTGTGGTTACATTTCCCAATTATCAACATTTTGTTTCAAAATACAATAAATGATGAAAGCAAAATTTAGAGAAGGATAGAAGGGAAAGACCATACTTTTTAACGGGTGAAGCGGTGTAAGCAAAGAGATCCATGGGTCCATTTTTTACTTCTTTGTGCCTTAAAAACCATCGATCTCTCAAAAGGAACTAGTTGGATAAGTTTCATAACAAGTCAAGCGAGTTATGCAAGAATTAGTTTATCTATGAATGGATGAAGAATTGCACCAAACCACAATAGAGATTGATGCACTCAGTGAGCTATCTACTTGTTGAGGACCACACAGTGCAATGATGTTTGGCCATCAGATTTCCTCATGTGCATCTCCACAAGAAATTTCCCAAAATTTTAAATTATTTTATCATGACCAATAATGGAATCTTTGAATACAACCATTTGCCCCACTTTATTGGTCACACTCACAAGCTCAGAATCTTTCTTCACTAACATGTCAACTATCTTAGTGTTACCTCCACTTGTTGCTTCATGCAATGCGGTGTTGCCCTATACATTTTGTTTCCACAAAATTCCATGACCTTCCAAATCACCTTGTGTTATAATTTTAGGCATCCTTCCAATGAATTTTTCAATGCCATGATATGTAGAGATGTGTAGTAAAATATTCTCTATGTGGCTAAATTCACGGAAAATATCCACATCCTTACCCAACAAATTTTCATGTCCCTTCACATCATCTGATATGATAGATCTATATAGATATTTTTTCATAGCTATATTTGGGATGAGGAGCAATCAAATATTCTCAACTTGCACTACACTATGCTTTTCATTTCATTTATCTTAGCCTTTCATTGCAGTACATTATTTTCATTTATTCTAATCTTATATTACACTCTAATTGCCATTTCTCTTTTTCATATTACAAGAAAAAAAATGACAGATGGAATTTTTGTTTCCCTTCATAGAAAATTGAACCCACTTTAGATATAGATACAGATCTAGATCAATCTAGTTGTATAAAGTAAAATGAGAAGACATTCAGATTAAAAAATTTCTTATTCATGTGTTGTGCTACATGGACCCGTAATGTAATGATTTTATGACGGCTATAAACGAGAGTTCCATTTAGCTTACTTCCCTACAACCATTTCACCCATGACCCCACACACTTCTCTTGAAAAACTGACTCGTAACTGTTATATATATCTACCCCCTAGGTAAATATAAAAAACCGGACACAAAGGAAATATGTCGGAGAGGTGAAAAAACCTGACACAAAGGAAATATGTCAGAGAGGTCCAAAACCTGACACAAAGGAAATATTTCAGAGAGGTGCAAAAACCCAACACAAAGGAAATATGATGGAGAGCTGCAAAAACCCGACACAAAGGAAATATGTTGGAGAGGTGCAAAAACCTGACACAAAGGAAATATGTTAGAGAGGTCCAAAAACTCGACACAAAGGAAATATGTCGGAGAGGTGCAAAAACCCGACACAAAGGATTTCCGGTTTCAGGTTTCGAGAAACATGAGACATGAAGCATGAAAATCACAAGGCATGTTCCGATGTTTGGGAGTTCCGAAAACCCGAAACACTACCTAGGAAAATCGGGTCTTGGAGTCGGGAAAGCATGTGGTGAAAACATGTTGAGGCACCCTCCAAACCCGATGCAAATGAAAAGGAGAACACTGAACCCGACTGGAAACAGACCCTGACTTGGGGAATATTCAAATGGCCATAACTTTTCATAGGTAGCTCAGATTCACGCAACGTTGGACTTTTCAGAAAGCTCTCATTGTCCTCTACCCAACTAATACTGGATATATTTATTTGGGTGAGAAAAATTTCTTCAAAAATTCAAAATACAGCTCACCATTTTTTTGGGTTTGGTAGGGTTCTCACCTACTGCCATAAGGAGATGAATTAAATACATTCTGGAGGTGGTTGGGGTAGATTTCGAATTCCTCTCTTCTCCATCTCTTTTTCTTCCTATAAATTGTAAGGTGGGGCTTCTTTCTAAAGGTTGTAAATTCTTGTTTAGCCCCCTCCCTTCTTCTCTTTATCAGGCAAATTTGTGGAGTGCAAACCTCCCATCTAGAACTATAATGCAACTTTACCTCTTAGCATTTTGTAGTGTATTGTATCAACCCTTGGAGAAAATAATGCATGTCTATGGATGATTCTAAACCCTCTCTATGTTCATTTGCATCCTCCTGATATCTCACTGCAAATTTGGTTATCTGTGCATGATCTTGCATTGCATTTTAATGGTTTGTGTTTATTGGCAAGACAGGTGTTCTTCATTCCTCGGTGCATCACCTTTGTTAGTTTAGGTTTATTATTTATGCATATTCTTACCCTGTCTCCTTGGCAAGTTAGTTTAGGTTTTTGAGTAAGCCCTCTGCATTTTTACGTGTGCATCTAAACAGAGGAATAGGAACCGGCCTTCATTCGGAGAGCTTTCTATTTTTGCAAGGTCCCACACTTGGGAAAAGCTCCATGTTATGGAATCGCACTGAGAGTCTCAACCCATCGAGTTGCAAACATTTAGGGGTGCTGTGATTCGCCATCAACAGTAACCTCTAGAACACATTTTTGTGTATATTATGCACTCAATACATTCCATGAGGCCATGACACAGGTATGCAAAGGTAACATATCAGTTATTGGAGAGAGATCCCTTGAACATCATTCCACATAACCATCTATCCATTTAATTATGTGAATACAAAACTCAAATTTATGATTGTTAGTAAAATAGAGCTTTGATCATGTACTCATTGTCACTATCTAACTACTACTAGACTCCCAACATTAGCTTAGGCTTCATATGATTTCTCCCTTATATTCGAAATAAAGTGATTGTATTATTTTGGAAGGAAAAATGATAGGTTGCAGGCCCTTGCCACCTGCCAACCCTGAAAAAGGTCGCTTGGTGAGAGTAAATCAAGGGTGCATTACACATGCAACATGGGGGGAGTAGTATGCCCCCAATGTGTGAATGATAAATTGATTTATCCAATAAGGACAAGGTGTAGAGGACCACTATTTGGTAGTGTGATGGAGGTATGCGTGTGATCATGATAAATAAAAAAAATTCCACAATGGAGTAAATGGGGAGAAAGAGACTGGGAAATGGGCCTATATGTGCCACGGGTAGTATAGTGCCTTTTTGACACTTATTTATGTTATGATCTTGCTTACTAGATTCTTAGAGACATGGATATTAATATATATTTATAGTTAACATGATTGACATACTATAACAAAATTTGATTATTATGGTGATTTGATTTTTATCATGGATTGGATGGATACCTAGTTGACATTGGTAGATATTTTGTACATGTTGTTTAGCATTGCTTTACTATTATACTGACATATTGGATTCATATTACTTATGACTATGTTTTAATGCACCATCTAACCATGTGTTCTTTGATATTATGGTTTATTAATTTTTTTGATGATATTAGGTGATCTACGTGTATGTGAATTCCATAGTTGTCACAAAATAGGAATGGTGATTATTGATAATTTTAAATGATTGAATTATGTTAGAATTGTATAACCTTGAAAATGATATAATTATGATGCATTATGATGACTATATGATGGATGATTTATATATGTTTTATTTCCATGAAATATTGATGTGGCCTTGACATTAAAGGTGGTATTATTTATGGTTGTAAGAAATAAATCACAAAAAAAAGGTGGGACTAAGAAGGCCAACCATGAAGGAATGTCATGTGTCACAACGTGGTCACCTTGGAAACTATGTATATGTATGTCTTCATGTCTTCATGTTGTTTGTATTTGTTAGGAGGTCTCCATGCAGGAGCACCTCAAATGTGACATTGGGAGTAATTGTGGTTGTGTTCTTTCTTTATATTTTGGATGTTGTGATTTTAGTTTTAAAGTGCTAATGTACAATTGAATCCTTATGTTCCTATGTTGTCAATGTGACCCTAATTAGCTATGTAATTGTTTGTATGTGTTGATGTATTAATTTGGTGAATGGGGGAAATGTGTATGTGGTGCTATCTTAGTCTTTACTTTTGATTTTTGAAATTTTAGGTGGCATTGGTTAGTGTGCCATTCCCTCACCTCAAATCTAGGATCTAGGCTTTGAGCCCAATTTTGAATGCTTGTGGGATAATTTTTACTTGTCCCACAGTCTTTAATATCTTCCCCCATCCTTACCTATGAATTGGGGGGTCATATTTAG